>BCHO01000018.1:65424-401002 GCA_001599655.1 Golubevia pallescens
GGAGAGGGAGAGGGAGAGGGAGAGGGAGAGGGAGAGGGAGAGGGAGAGGGAGAGAGAGAGACCTTCTCATCACTTTCTACGCTTGAGATTGTTCTACTGAAATTGTCCTTGATTTCTAGGAGCTAGTATCGAACCGATCCCAGGAGTTTGGAAACACTGCTCTTATCGTAGCTTGAACTTTGACTATGACTACTCCACTGATCCAGATCTCTCATGTCAGAAGCTGGGAACAAGAGGGGTAAGATCGCGAAAGCTAGGACGATGGCTCCTACACTTCCAGAGAGCATTCCGTAGGCCAATTTTTCGTGGGCAGGTGTAGCAAAGGCTTTGATTCCATCACTGTCAGTCTTTGATTTGACCTTGTCTCCAGGATTGGTGACGTTGGTGAGATCTGGATACCTCGTGTTGTAGTCATCAGCGAAGATGTGCTGAAGTGAGACGTTGGCAGAGAACATTGGGTAGTCCTGAAAGAAAAAAAGTAATGTGCGTTAGAGGGAAAGTAAGGTAGCGGAAGAGGTTGAAGGGAGACTCGACTTGAGCGTCTTCGAAGAAAGACCCACCTGATGCGAGACGTTAGCAATAAAATCGGCCGTATGAGTCGCTGGGAAACCTCCTGGCATTCCACCCAACATCATAACGAATTGCGAGCCACGATCGAGATGATTTCCTCCCTAGAAAGAGCGTAAGAGGTGGAGAGAGGGAGGGAGGGGGGTCAGAATCGAAACAGAGTGAAGCTCAGGCGACACATCGTCGAATTCTCTTCTCTTCCAAACAACAAGACCCCGATAAGGACTCACCTGCATAACAGCTTCGCAGTGAGTATCTCCAGGTCCGTTATCCAAGAGACCTAGAGCGTAGTGGACGTTTCTCGACCTGAACCTGTCGATGACGGCTTGAGTGTTGGCGACCACATCTTTCCTTGCGTATTTTGTAACCTTGGTCTGATTTCCTCTGAGACCGTAGATGTATTGATCGGGAGTGGCACAGGAAGCATTTTGGTAAGGTCTGTCGGGAGTTCTGTAAGAGAGAAAATGAGAGAGCGAAAGGAAAGACGTGTTCAGAAATCTTATCGACAGCACTTCTTTGTCGTCGTGTCGAAGAATCTGGTCCGACTGATGCTTATGATACTTACAGCCATACCCAACTACCTGGGTTACCCATCCAAAACCTCATATTCGGGTCGTACTTCTTTGTCTTCTTCAAAACAGCGTACCTTTGAACACTGGAAGCGTGAAAGAGTGGAAGGCAAAAAGGTAGAAGGCATAAATTTCGTTGGACATTCTATAATCCGGGAACTCAAATGTCAGGCGCTGACCTGATGAGCTTTATCAGTCATGTACTCACGCTTGGCCTCCCATCGAATGCCCGGCTTTGAACAACGACACGAGAACGGTAGAGAATCAGAGGTCAGCATCGGTTAAATCACTCTCAAGAACACAAAAGAGACTTACCTACGACGACTTGATTCAGAGCTGGGAACTGAGCTTGATCGAAAAGCATGTCTGTGAAGAAGTCTAGGATCTCATAGGTAGTGATGGACTGGTTCAAAGTTGGACTCCTAGAGAATCCACCAGACTGCCATTGAGTTCCATGAAAGATGAGCTCATTGGGTAGAGTTGCGTTTGCTTGTTGATCGAATTGATTTAACCATGCTGGACCGATGATGATGACTCCGTCGAGTGTGACTCCTTGATCTGTCAAATCTGTATGATTTCCATTCACTGTTGCATTCAAAGCATTTCCCATCAGAGTCGTGTACTTCCAAGAATCTCTAGGTTTACCTGGCATCACAATGATGGCTCTCTTTACTTTAGTTGGATCGTAATTGGCAGTGATGTAGAATGGTTGAATGGCACCTTCTTTGATGACAAGAGTTCGGTTGAGAGTGAAACCTCCAATGGGTGGAAGAGAAGTCCAACCTCCAGCCGGCGTCGAGTTTGTAACTCCGTTTGGATTGAAACTGAGATGAAAATTGAGAGAAAGAAGAAGCTCAAGTGAGGGCTTGATGCGATGATTCCAAAGACGAGTAGTTCGGAGCTCGAAAGGAACGGCGAGGAGGTTTTGACGAGACTCTGAGCGATGTCGCTCGCGAGAGACGAATTCTCTCAAGCTTCAAGTTCTGCTTATCTTTCGACGATGTTCTACTATGATTCTTTTTGAACATGCTTAAGAGCTGAGGAAAGAAAGGAAACTTACTATGTACCAGCGTTCCAGGGGTAATTCGATTCGTCACCATCTCCAGCTATTTCGAGAGTGGCAAGAATGAAAAAGAGCGAGTCAGCAATGCGCCTCACGAGAAAGACGATATACAAACACTACGATTCGATAAGTACTCACCAACAATATCTCCAGAAGCATTATCATTCCCTGCAGTATTTCCAGCTACACCTGGGAGAGCGTCGGCTAGCTTTGCGGCATCGACAGGGTTGGTATCAGCCACGACGGCAGCTTGTTGAGCGTCTGATTGACGTCTGGCCAGAGCGTGAAGGGATGATAAGTTGAAATTTGAACTTGAATATGGATGATCTTCACTCTCGTCTGTTTGGTTGACATCATCTTCGTCTGGTTCTGTCAGTGCGAGTCTTTCGGCACGACGAAGAGCTCTCGAAGTTGGAGAATCGTCGTCGTCTTGAGAAGAGAAAGTCCTTTTACTCTCGATCTTTTCTCCTAGCACTGATGATCCATGTTTCCTTGCGGAAAGAATCCTTCGTCTTGAAGGAGATGCCTGCCTAGGCAGAGTGATATCTAGAGGAGAATCTGGACTTGAGGGATTGGAGAGGACTAGAGAAAGTAGAGAAGAAAGAACGAGAGTCGTTGAAAGAAGCCTCATCTTGAAGAGAGATGATTGAGACTTTTTTCCTTTTGAAGAAAGAGGGAGAGAAAGAAAGATAGGAGATGTTATGAAAGAAGGAGAAAAAGGAGAAGGCGAGGGATATTATTGGAAGAATCGCGGCATCTTCTGCACGTGGAAGATTACCTACGGTAGGTGACAGGTCAGGTCAGGACCCAGTGAAGTTACTGAACAAGTGGTATTGAACGTCGAAGTTGTAGGTAGAGCTTGCAAATGCGTGTGTGTGTGTGGAAACGAGCAAGTTGCACTCTTCTGAGATGGATGGAGAGACCGAGAGACGTTCTCCCTGCGCTGACTGATGGAGTCTCGCTCTCTTCGTTCTCGCTCTCAACATCCACCACTCGCGCTCTGTTGCTTCAGATCCACTTCTTTCAACCAGTAATCTTTATCTGGGATAAAGCACTCTGAACACGCTTCACAAGCAGAGGAGAGAAGGCATGTCTTCTTCAGGCTTCGCCTCATCTCTGGACAAATCTTCTTATCTTCTTCTACTTCTCAGCGACTCGAATCTTCCCACAGGTCAGTCTACCTCCATCCAATACTTCATATCTTTGGAAAGATACTGATCACTTCTCATTTTATCGAACTTTATCTCTCACAGGTGGCTTCGTAGCCTCTTCGGGATTGGAATCCTTCTCTGCTCATGGTTTTCTGACTTCTCTGGCTCACATCCACGCTCAAGCTCAAATAGATGCTCGGAATCCAACCGAAAACGTCCAAACCACTAGCACACAACCAAGTTTGAATGTCAATCAAAGACCCAAACCACCGAGTCAAACTCAATTGGCTTCTGCAACTTTGTCCTACATCTCCAACCTACTCTCTTCGTACGCAAGAAGCTCTCTTTCTTTCCTTTCAGATTCTCATGCTCTAATCAACTCTTACTGTCAAGGTGAACCTACGCAAGAAGATGATCATATCAGGCTTGAAGAGCTTCTTCGAGATCTCAAGAAGTTGGATTCGGTCTATCATACTTTGACTTTGAACCACGTAGCCAGGAGAGCCTCTACAACTCAAGGGATAGCTCTCTTGACTCTTTATTCGAAAGCTTTCTCCAATCCATTGAGCTTTGGGCTCGGATTAGATAGCATTTCAGGATTGAACGGAGCCAGTCTTGGGCAGAGTGAGCTCGACGTTCGAGAAGAAGAGAAAAGAAGAAAGAGATTTGGAAGAGTAATAGATGAGACCAAGAGAAGGATCAGATTGGGCGAAATGAAAGGGAATCTTCCAATCTGCTGGGGTATCTTCTCTGCTGCTTTGGGTTTGAATAGAGGTGAGTCTTCGAGAGAGGTGGATCCATTTCCCTTACTGTTCTGCATTACCTTCAAGCAATTGTCTTTTTTTTTCTCCCTTCTGACCTCGTCCCGACAGTGATTTTGAAATTTTTGATCATCAAGATAGAGATTTGCTGACAACATCGTCTTACTTCTTCCTTCTCTACTCTACCTTCTCTTTCAAAAGCCGAGTCCACCCATCTGCATCTTTTCTTGACAGCTCGATCGCTTCTTTCTTCATCAGTACGACTCAACACTCTAGGACCATATCTTTCACAACAGCTCATGCTCTTCAATCTACCTTCCATCATCGACGAAGCACTGCTAAAGGCTGGTGCTCTCGAAGCTTCTTCCGGGTCTTCTTCGACTTCGAATGGAACGTCCAGAAAAGGATGGAGATGCTCTACTGGACTAGTCAAGATACGAACTCGTTCGAACGAGACATCTACAAACCAAAAGACTATCTCGACAACTACCTCGAATCTTGAAGATAGGCGAAAGATCGAGGGAAAGATGAAGAAATCTTCGACGACAGAGAAGGTCAATGACGAAGATTGCGATTCTCAAGGCTTTGTATGGGACTGGGAAGATGAAGGAGCTTGGGGAAATGAAATCGATTTCGATGAAGATGAAGACGGAAGAGAAAAGAAGGGAGATGAGGAGAGAGAGTTAGACATCATTCCTCCAGCTCAGATTTGGCCTTTGGGAGAATTGATTCAAGGAAGACATGATCAATTACATTCTAGACTGTTCAATAGTTGACACACTTGTAGCATAACTTGTAAAGATAGATTATTTTCGGGTTTGTTCTGCGAGAATCGTTCGCTTGAGCTATACGACCCACGATAAGCTTCTTCTGAAATACTTTCAATCTTGTTCCTTCCAAACTCAACCTGCGCGATGACTACTCCTGGTGGAATTTCAGCAGCTCAAGCTCTAGCTTCAGGTCTTCCAGAACAACTGATCGTTTCTGCTTCAGAAGCTCATCCCAAACCTCAAGGAGTCAAGTTCACGTATGGAACAGCTGGAATCCGAACAAAGGCCAACATTTTGGACTCTGTCTGTTTCAGAATGGGTCTCGTAGCTGCTCTCAGATCTAAGAGCTTGGGAGGAAAGAATGTGGGAGTCATGGTCACTGCTAGTCATAATCCTGAAGAGGTCAGTATCCTTTTCAAGAGACAGAAGGTTGGGTGGAGCGAACGATTAAATTAGAACTTGTCAAAGTTGGTAGAAAGGTTACATCTTCAACGCCCGCCTTGTTTGAATAAATGATATGCGTCGATTACTCACTCTTTTCATTCTCTCACCTCTTCTCGCTTGATAGGACAATGGATTGAAGATGGTGGATCCAAGGGGAGAAATGCTGTTATCATCTTGGGAACCTCATTGCACCACAATCTCAAACGCTACTTCCTCTGATCAACTCATCTCATCTTTGAAAGAATTGATTAACACTTTCTCAATCGATTTGGATTCTCCTGCTTCAGTCATCGTCGGTCATGACACTAGACCTTCTTGTCCAACTTTGATTCAGGCTTTGATAGATGGTCTTACTGCTTTTGGATCTTACATCAATAATCAGGGTTTGAAAACTACTCCTCAGTTACACTATCTCGTCAAAGCTACAAATACTAAAGGAACAGAGGATGCTTATGGCGAGCCTACAGAGGAAGGTTACTATAAGAAGTTGGCAAAGGCTTTCCAAGATTTGGTCGTGAGTGATGAGTTAAAGGACCAGTCTCGAGACGGATTGGAATGTCAAGAGGGAGAAATGCCAGAAATGTTAGATTATTAAGCCTATGATCAATCAACTGGGATCATCTCTCGATCAGGATGCCCGCAAAATCGCGAAGATCTTCTTTACCTTCCCTGACCTCTTCTCGAGATTGACCCTTCTCCCTCTCCCCCTCTTCATTTGACATTTCCCAATCTCCAGGGAAACAGAACGGCTCCTAAAGAACCTCTTCTAGTAGACTGCGCCAATGGAGTAGGAGCACCAGCTCTGACTTCTCTACTCAAACACATTCCATCTTCTCAACTTTCAATCGAACCCCTTCGTACTTCCATCTCTACTCCCGGAGCTCTCAATTCCGGTTGTGGAGCAGATTACGTCAAGACTACTCAATCTTTACCATCTGGTTTCTCGTCTGAGAAGTCAGTCTTAGATGCAGGACCTGGAGTTAGAATGTGTTCTTTCGATGGCGATGCAGATAGAATCGTTTATTACTATCTTTGTGGTGCTCCTGATAAACCTGGTAGTTTCAGACTATTAGATGGAGATAAGATTGCTGGATTAGCAAGTGATTTCATCAATGGTTTGGTCAAAGAAGCCAAGTTGGATGGAGATTTGAAAGTGGGTTGCGTTCAAACTGCTTATGCAAATGGAAGCTCTACAAAGTATCTCGAAGAGGTGAGTGAGAAATGATGAACGAAGGAACGAGTTTTCGTTTGATTGAGAAGTCCACAGTACTGAAAAGGATCTCTCACTTTGCTGTGATCTCTCTCTCTCTCTCTCTCTCTCTCTCTCTTTCTTCAGAGAGTTCCAGTGACCTGTACCCCAACAGGAGTCAAACATCTTCATCACGCAGCCGAATCTTTCGACATTGGAGTCTATTTCGAAGCCAATGGTCATGGAACAGTTCTCTTTTCAAACAAAGCAATTTCATCTTTCAAGAAATCATCCGAGTCTTCTTCAGCTGCTAAATCTCTTTTATCCCTTTCAGAATTGATCAATCAAACGGTTGGAGATGCACTTTCAGATATGCTTTTGGTAGAAGTCATTTTACGTCATCGTGAATGGACTGCAACTGAATGGGATTCAGCTTATGAAGATTTACCAAACAAATTGTTGAAAGTCAACGTTAAAGATAGAACGATTTTCAAAACTAAAGACGCTGAAAGGAAATTGATTAGTCCGGAAGGTTTGCAAGAAAAGATTGATGAATTGGTTAAGAAATATCAGGATGGTAGATCTTTTGTTAGACCTAGTGGAACTGAAGATTGTGTTAGGGTTTACGCTGAAGCTAAGAATAAGGCCGAGATGGAAGCTTTGGCTGAAGAGGTTAGGAAAGTCGTAGAGGAAAGTGGTTAGAGACGGAAAGGAATAGCATCCTATGTATAGCTTGGAATAGAAAGATGTTATCGTCGGTCAGTGCAATAGAACAGTATTTCTCCAGAGACTTGATCAGAGCTTGTCCTATTGAAGTCGTCCTCTTTCTTGTCTCTGCCTTCCAGGATCAGAATTGTGGATCAACCTGATCTTTTCCTGCTTTTTGCACCTTTCAAACGAGTTCAGAACGACTCTTTCGATTGGTAACTGCGAAAGATGTCAAGAAAGAGAAAAGCGAATCTTACACAGACTTCAAATACAAGATCTAAAAGACAAGACCAGAGACATCATTTGAAGTTTGTGGGATCGATGTCAAGATTACAAAATGCAGACCGCGATCATTAGTCGCTGAAGTAACTGGGGCTTTGAGCAGAAAAAGGGATGAGACAACGATCGGTTTGAGAGTGGTTGAGCGAAGTCAACAACTGACACGCAATCTGGCCTGATCAACGAGTGGAACAATTGCAAATGAGTTTGAAGCCAAGAGTTTCTTATCAGTTGAGAGTGAAGACCTGTTTCAGAAGAAGAAGTTGTTAAGTGAGAGATGGCAGAGAAGGCAAAAGAATCGACGTTAGTGCTAAAGTTGAGAGAAAAAATCTCATCTAGGAATCTACCAGGAACGCGAGCTGAGACTCACCCTGACAAACCTCTCATATCTCTACTTCTATATCGATATAACGAGGAGATTTTCTCGAATTTAACACCTCTGGAACCAATTTCTTCAGTTCTTCCAGAGTAGCAGCTTCCATTCCTTCTAAATCCAAAGTCAATTGTTTGATGGCTCTCACTTGAATTCCATCCACTTTCAAACCAGCTTCTGCAGCACTCTTCCTTTCAGACAGCATTTCCGAGACGGTCTTGATCTTGGAAAGAGGAACTTGATGATCATAATGACGCTGAAAGAATCTCAACCTTTCTAGAGATGGACAAGCACTTGATAGAGAATTGATATTGAAGAATTCTGTATCTTTTTTAATCCAGAGTTGATGGATCTTGGGGTATTGAGCGATTGATTTGACCTTCTGGGCGATGAGAATCAGAGTTGAAGTGGGTGGAATCCTCATCCAAATTGGAAAATCTGGTTCGCATGGCTCAAATTCAAAGACCTCGAGAGCGGGAAAGTTGAGATACTCGATCGATTGACCTGCAGATCTCGGTTCTGGAAGTGTTTCCCCTTTCCAAACGCCTGGTTCTGTTTCAGTGATGAATCCATCAGGAAGAAAACGCAAGCGAAGATGTTTGAGCGTTTGAGATGGACCGATGAGAACTTGTTTCCAGTGATTAGAGGTCAGACTGATTCCCAAGCATAGAGAAGTAAGATTGCTGAGAACCTTGAGATTCCTGCCCAAAAGTTCCTTTGATCCCCAACCCCAAAAGATCCTCAGAGAAGGAACCTTATCCGAGACTTGTTTGGCTCTTGAACTGAGCTTCGAGTGAAGAAATCGAACGCTATTACTACCTATACAGTGACCTTGACCGCGCGTTTTGAATCTGAAGTCCACCAATGAAGGAATCTTCCATGCTAAATCCGAGAGAATCCACTCATGAGAGCAGGTGTGACTGAAGGTGTCCGAAGGGAATTTACTGAGGTCTAGATATTGAAGGCTACCTTTGTTCTTCTCCAACTCTTGACAGAATTCAAGATGAACATCAGTATCCCATTCTTCCATGCTGAAGGGGGCCTCAATGCATACTTCCTTGAGGCCTCCACTCTTGATTCTGAACCTTTTGAGACCTTCCTCGAAGTCAACATAGTCTTCATCATAATCTCGTTCGAGAACGAAAGCATTCCATGCGCTGACGTTGTCATCGATGATCTTGTACCAATTTCTACAAGTCCTCATGACCTTGACCATCTCTTTCGACTCCAAAGATTTGAAGACGGAGAGGAGGACTTCTGATGGTAGATCGTTCATCGTGACAAATATAAGAGGAGTTTGAACTAGATCTGGATGAAAGTTGAGAGTGAATCGGGTTGAATGGTTGGAACTGAAAGACTTCTGTAGAATTCAAGATGTTTTGGTTGACTACCTGCTAAATTGAAAGGGTCTTGAAGGCAGATGTTGGAATTGTGGATTTGAGTAGTGAGTGTTCAGGAAGAAGGAAGAATCGAGGATGGACTTGCTCTTCCAAACCATCCACTCGACGTCAAACTAATCTACAAAATGGCGTAAGTTGGTTCTATTCTGATTATCTAGACCATATCAGTTCATTCAACTGACCATATTCGCTGTCATTTCTCGCCTTTCTCATATTCCAGCGAGTACGTCAACCGACACAAATCAGAGCTGGATGACAATCAACTGAGAGAATTGGATGCGTATGAGATTTCTCAAGGTCCTCTGAGTTTACTTCAACAATCAGTCAGAAATCACACTCAGATCTTGATCTCTTTGAGAAACAATAGGAAATTGTTGGGAAGGGTAAAGGCTTTCGACAGACATGCTAACATGGTCCTCGAAAACGTTAAAGAGGTTAGTACAATCTAGCCTCACTTATAGGTGATAATGGACTCTCAATCGTATGCACTGGTCAGATCTAGAGATAGCTGCTTTGTGAAGGTAATAGATAGACAGACATTGGATGGAGCAAGCAAGTAGAGATAAGGTCCAAGTCAGAATTCATTCCTTCTGCCTCTCTACCATGATCTCAAGCTCGAGTTTCCTTGATCTTGGAACACAGCTGAGAATCTATCTGCTATTTCAGAAGAGATAACTCGAAAAGAGAGAGAGAGAAAGGAAGAGAAACGGGGCTGAGCATAGATTGCTTCTAATAGTCCTCCTCTACTCGAGGGAGAAGAAGGCAATCAATTCCTCTTCCAGGGATCAAAAAGGAATTCAATTCTCGAGAGAAGTCGTAAATTACATGCAGATCAAATCTCAAAGCTCAGTCTCAGAGAACTATTTGCAGGAAATTTTGGAAAAGTCCAGACTGTATATCTCTTCAGTATTCGAACATTGTGAAGCTGATGATAAAACTCTCACAAGACCTTGTTTGGAAAGCTCTGATTGATTACTGACCTCTATATATCCTCCAATCACTGTCTCTCCTTTCTCTCGTTCTCAGATGTGGACCGAAGTGGTGAGTCTGCTCTGCTCTGATTTTGGAATCATACTTCCTCGATTTCAGAAACACACGTCGTGCAATCGCTTCTTATACTAATCTCCGTCCCTTTCTGGTTTCTATTCACCTGTCTACAGCCAAAGTCCAAAAACAAGAAACCAGTGAACGTGAGTGTTCGATCTTCTGATCATGTATTGCAGATCTCAATCTGTTTTTCTAGCCCTACTGATTACTGATTCAATTATCGTGTGTCTCTCTTCGTGCTATCTTTCAATCTATACAGAAAGATCGCTTCATCTCGAAAATGTTCTTGAGAGGTGATTCAGTGGTTTTGGGTGAGTCTTTCTTCCAAATGCATTTTTCGGTTCTTTCGTAGTCATGCTTATCTTCTTTTTACGCTTTCCTCTCCTTTTTCACAGTTCTCCGTAACACTGCATAATTCGAGTTTTCTCAAATTGTTGACTGGATTCCTCGACCTTCTCACAAAAAGATGAAAGAAGGATGGAAATTCCTTTCCTTCTCGTTACTGTTCATTCCTTGGCTCTCTCAACTCTTGTATAATTATTGGCTCCTCCAACAAAAGTCTGTCACTTTTCTTTGATGATCTTCTTCTGTGAATTCGGGCAGATTGGCAGGTTGACTGCACTCGAGTGATCTCTATCGAAGAGGTCTCTTTGTGAAGTTCTCGAAAGAAAGGCTTTCTCTTCGACCACCACCATCACCACTTCATAACAACCTCATCGTCCTCTCACCTGCCCGAGATACAAAGATCTGTGTCTTGCATATCTCAGATCTCATGAACACGTCGGATAGCAGACCATCAAAGTCGTAAAAGTAGTGGAGATGGGTAAGCATCAAAGGTGTTACTCAGCACGATGATCGGAACAAAAGATGCTTTCGAGACATCTGCCGAAGATCTCACTCTCTGGTCTTGTCTTCATTCTATTATCTACAGGTAACCTACCATCTGATACACAGCCGGGAGAGGAAGCGAAAACTTCTTTGCACTCATCTGGAGAAGGAGAGCATTCTGATCTCGTTATTCCATCTCTGATGAGATTGCCTCCCGAGCTACTTCAGAATGTAGCCTGGGTAAGTGTACTCTTTCCTAGCTTTGTGTTAGTAGCAAATGGAGTATGCCTCGCTAACAAAATCTCAAATGGTTTCCTAAATCTCAATCATCTTCGACAGTTCATTAACCCCGAAGCACTGGCTTCGACGAGCTCTTCTCTTCGAAAGCTTCTCTTCCACAACTTTGTGACTTACTATCGGATAGTCTCTTCACTTCAGAACTCAGAGCTTTGGCTTCATCTCTCATCGAATAGAAACAGAGCCAGCGTCATTCAATCGCTAACGTTAGATAATCGGAAACCTTCAAGAACTCCACTCATTTCTTCGCAAGAGACAGCCTTGACTTTCCAAGATCTTCCATCTGAAGAAAAGCTTGAAACTCAGTTGATTCCGGCTCTCTGTCAGATGAAAGGATTGGAGAAGCTGGTCTACAGATTAGATCCTCCAATCGTGAGAGACGAGTTTTGGTCATCTCTCTTTGAGAATTGTACGAATCTTCAAGACCTAGAAGTCGCCGATCATGATGATCTGGGTGTTATTTACTCCAAGATCAAGTCTAGTAAAGCAAAGAGGAGTGAAGCGAGAGCTGGAATTCATGGAAGTGCGGTGAGTACATCCGATTGTCAAGCCTCTATGCCTTTTGAAGATTCCAAGGCTGACTCCTGATCCTTTCTGTTCGAACCAACTACCCTGAAATTCCAGTTCTTCAATGTCAAGAATTTAAGACGCTTCGTCTGGTATTCTTCCTTCGAGCCACAAGACTTTTCCATCTCTGTTCACCTAGGAAGGTTAGAAACCTCTCTGATCCACAACAATCCCAATCTCGAAGAGCTGAGAATCCACTACTTCAATAGCGATCTAGCGGTGACTTATGGCGGAACTCTGATAGCCAATGGCAACTGGCCTAAACTCAAAATATTGGAGCTGAGCCGATTTCATGCTGGAGACGAAGAAATGGTCGCATCATTCTTTGATAGACATCCTCTACTCGAAGTTCTGGAATTAGATCAAGTCGATGCAACTTCCGGCAGGTACATCTATCTCGACGATTTAGAGGACGATGCTCTGCCGAACCTTCGTAGATTTCGAGGTGGTGTCGATAACGTCATTGCAGTTCTTAGGAGTCAAAGGAAGAAAGTCACTGCTATAGGAGGCTTGCAGTTCGATACGATTATGTTAGGTTCATCCAGACCGACGACTTGGACTGGGTCTCCAGCGGGTCAGTGCCTGCTTGAGTGCTTTGCAAACTCTAATGTGAAAGACCTGGAGGGCGATTTGTGAGTGACGATCGAAGTTTTCCTTCCATCTGCTGTTCCGAACTCACCTTCTCTTCGTCTTTGATTTTCTTAGTGCTTTGGTCATCTCTGACAAACTGGATCTCAGTAGATTGTTCGCAGCTTGTCACAAACTAGAACGACTTTCTCTGAGCTGCTCGGTCGCTGGCTATCTAGTGAGTTCAGTGTTTACAGAATCGAAAGCGTACTCGTCTCTTTCGAACTGCTGATGTCGAAATCCGATCCATCTTTCGTCTTTCTAGGAGTCTTACCTTCCAGCTTTCTCTCAATTGAAGTCTCTCAAGAGCCTCTCATTCCCATTACAACATCTTTCGATCATGGCTCCACCTCAAGTCTCCAATTCAATGTCACTTCAAGCCCGACCAATTATTTCGAATTCAATCGGTTCTCGATCATCAACAAGTTCTTCTACTTCCTCCTTTCTCTCTAATCTCAAGCTCAAAGCAAAGATGTTAGCTTCAGTCTGTCCGAACCTCCAAAGAATCGATTTCGGTTTCTCTGGGAACACCACTGGAAGTGTGGCTGTCATTGAGAGGTATGGCGATAAAAATAGGGAAATTGGATTGTGGAAAGGGAACAAAGAAGTCTCTGAAGTGCGATTCGAAGATGGAAAGAGTTGGGAGTGGGGGAGCGTCAATTACGATGAAGAAGAGGCAGAGGATCAGGTAGATGAGACTCAAGATCTGGAGTCAAGTACGGCTGAGTTGACGATAGGTGATGATGTCCAAGAAGAAAGAGAGAGAATGAGCGTAGAGAGACTGAAGAAGCGGGAACAAAGAATAGAAGAGGCAAGAATGGAAAAGGAAATCAATCGAACGAGAAGCAAAGCTGCTGGTAAATACGAAATCGAGAGTGAATAAGACTACACACACTCTTTCTTCGCTCGAGTAGCAGCCTGACATTGATTCCGTTGCAAGACCATTGTATTAGAAGGGAACGATGAATAATGACAGGATACAGATACAGACTCAAGAGAATCGAGATGTGAAAAACAGCTTCATTCAAAGATGAATCGAAAAGCAGGGGCTTGAGATTAAGTGGGGTTTGAGGCAAAGGGACTGTGATTGATAATTAGATGGAAGCAGCAAAGATGATTATGGAGGCGAAATTCTTTACAAGTAGAAGATTGTTCAGATCTCCAACAGATCAGAGAGGATCAGGCCAAAGGCAGGCAGGACTAAATTATCATTTTGAGCAGAGACTCCTTCCAGTAGAGCCAAGATGGCAATGAGAGCAGAGTACCTCAGAAGCTAGAGTTTGAGAAGATTAAACAGATTAAAAGGGAAGAGTTAATACGTCAGTAATTGATCAACAACTTTTCATCATGATCAAGCTCTCCTATGCCATTCTACTCACGTTGAATTGCTCCACAAGACCCAAGATCCTCAATAACCAAGCGCAAAACATGATACTAGACCAAAAAGCCACTGTACCTTCGACAGTTTTACTTCCAGTCCACCACTTCTTCTTTCCATACCTTCTACCTACGATAGAAGCCAAAGCATCTCCGACTCCCAAAACCAACACTCCAGTGATTTGAGTGATGATCGAATCTCCTTCCAACCATAGAGGTCCAGCACATCCAGTCAAAAGATAGAAATGAGATAAGATGACTGGTCCAGAATCTTTAGAATCCAAGAATTCGGAAAGGAAGACGTGAAGAGTAGCACCGAATGGGTAGAGAGCGTAATATCGAACGTATTCTCCAAAGATGAATAAAGAGAAACAGAGCGAGAATGCTAGATGGGTGAAAGCGGGCTGAAGAACAGATTGGAAAAAAAGAAAGAAAACGTTAATTGATTGGCAGGAGATTAATGAAGTGGAGAGAGAAAAGGATATCTTTTGCACTCACATCCAAGACGATTCCAGGGACGAACATCAGAACAGCTAAAGCGTGAAAGAATTTCCTCCTAGCGTTCAAACTCAGATGAGCAGCTTTCTTCAGATGGCTTGAAGAGGTAGAATTGTTTCCAGAGGGAGGTTCAACTGAATTTGATGAAGTGAAACTCAATCCTACCGGAGTAGATTGAACAGGAGGAGAAAGTGGTGTTTGAGGAATTGAAGTATTCGAAGTAGGATTTGTTGGAGGTAAAGAACCTAAATTCAATTCCTTAGAATCTTTCTGATGATTGAAACCATTAGAAAAAGGATTTAAATTCGAAGAGAAATTGGAAAGGTTACCCAAACCCAAAGAAACCGAAGTGGTAGTTGAACTAGAATTAGATTTCCTAGGATCTACAATTTCCATTCCCGCTTGACCTTCCTTTTCAGAACTGATTGGAACCGCAGAGATAGAACCAATATTTAAACTATTCCTATTGATTGTATTCTGAAGATTATGATTATGATTCTTGAGATGAACTCCATTCAAATTCATATTTCTTGAATTCCCAGCTCTCAATCTGATTCTCTTATTTCTAACAACGACAGTTTGCCAACCGACTATACTGATTGAAACTAAAGCTAACCAATAAATCATCAATAAAGGTCTAGACCATTGATATTCACCTTCTACTACGAATTTAGCCACCCAAAACCAAGGATCTTTATTTCCTAATAACCATCTAACCCACATTCCCAAAACTCCAACTACGAAAGCGGCCGCGAAGAAATAGAAGAATCCAGCCAACAATCTTCTATGTAAATCTCTTTTTGCAGGCCATCTTAATCTATGAAGAGGTTTTTGAGCTAGATTTCTAGAAAGGTAAAGAAGTGGTGAAAGTAGGAATCCAATAATGAAGGTTCCAACGACCAAAGCTAATTGGAAATAAAGTAGAGGAGTTGGATGTCTGAAGGTCTTGACGTAGGAAGTAGTGAACGGCCATAGTTTGGCTATCGTTAGGTAAATGCTTTCCATTAAAAGTGTCACGCCTAGAGTGGAGACGATTCCTAGTTCTCCAATCGTGAAACTTCTTCTTGCAAGCCTTGAGATTGTGTAAAGATTCAACTGATAGACCAAAGAAGCTGTAAAGAGTTCCCATCTGGCCAAACCTGTCAATGCGAAGAGATTGATAAATGAGAGAAGAGGGGTCAGTCCGATTTGCCCATGGAAGGACCAGGAATCTTCAATGATTCTCTGCACTCAAATTTCCGTTTTTACTCACCAGTCCAAAAACCAATTCCTAACCAACTAGAACCTTCTCTAACAATTTCCATTCCCATAACCAAAACCAAACTGAAGCCCAAAAAGCTTCTCATTCTATTCCAATTTGATTTCTCAAATTCACTAGGTTTCCTAATCCATTTAGTAGCCAAAAGATGAGCCAAAAGAGCAGTACTAGTAAGACTTTGAATGGTGACAAGAGAAGCTCTAGCCAAAGGTAAAGGAGGGAAAGGTAAAGATCTAGAATGTAATAGAATAGGACTTTGATTTGAAATCAAGAAATTAGAAGGTAAAGAATTTGATGAAGATAAAAGTGAAGGGATTGCTTTTGAGATATGTTGATTGAAAAGTGGAGTTGAAGTTGGGATTAATAATGAAGGTGATAATTTACCTTTTGGAGGTAAAGATGCGAAAAAGGAAGTGCAAGCTAAAAGTGGACCGAAAAGTAAACCATATAAAACTCCATCATCTTGACAAGTTCTATAGTTTTTCTCATCAGTTGCCCAAATTGCATTTGGTTCCATTTTGTCTCTATCTTTTGATTTAGCGCTACTACTACTTGAATGAAGAGGTGTTCCACTTGGGTTCGAACCTTTTCCATCTCTCTTTATTATTAACCAATAAATCGTTGAACTGATCGCTACCCAACCTAGTTCCAAAGCAGCTGAAAACATCATCTGACCAATCTCTGTATCTTTTCCACCTACGTTTCCCATCTCTCTCGTAAGAAGTCTATAGATGGCATAATAAGCTGGAAGAAGTAGAATGAGACCTTCTAGGAAAGATGATAGAGTGATTCTGAAAGTTGAACTTTGTAAATGGGAATGAAGAGAAAGTCTTAGACGAGTTCTCTTCCTCGTGGATCTTGGAGGTAAACGTTTATTGGTGACAGATTGAGAAGTCGGAGATAGAGGATGAGAAGAAGTTGAAGGTGAATGTCTTGCAGAGGATGTGTTGGGTGAGTTTGGAAGTTGAGAAGTTCCTTCTCGAGGGTATCGTCGAAGGTTCGTCGTTGGTATTCGTAAATTGTTCGATGGAGAGGTTTTGATTTGATCTTGATCCTTAACTTGAATAGCTGGAGAAGATGATGCTTCTTCCTGTGAAACCTTTGTTTTGTCTTCATTGATCTCCGTCTCTGATTCTTCCACTACTTCTTCAGTAAGCGAAGGTCTTGATTGCTCTCGTAACTCATTTGTATCCACATTCAAAAGCTTTAAAGACCTCCTAGGTTTGCTTCCAGTCTCACCGCTACTAGAACCAGATCCTCCAGGACCAGAAGAAGATTTCTTCCCTCTAGCTTTATCCGACACCTCATCTTTGCCACTCCAGTTTCCCTTGGTACCGAAGGAGGGACTATAACTTCTCCTTATCTTAGCTTCCTGACCTTCTGAAGGATTGACTATCAAAGTTCCAGCACTACCTCTTCTACTTTCCTTGACCTCATTCGGATTCGGATTGAGTAAATCAGAAGAAAGTAAACCATTTGGGAAGACGGATCTCAACCTTGCCCTAGTAGCATCACTAATACCGAAATTGAATGAAGATCTCTTTACTGAACTCCTAGTGGGTCTATCAGCTTCTCTCGAAGAGAACCTTCTCAAACCCTTTGCATTTGGAGATTTGTTTGAATTGGAGATCACTTCATCTTCAGAAGCGGAAGGTAGGATTCCAGTATCTAACCAACTAGGTCTTTCTTGATCCGGAGAATAAGTGTCATTCCTTTCTAAAGGATTGTTTGATGTAGAAGTGGATTTGATATCTGGAGCTGAGCCTCTCCTTCTACCCAAAGAGGAGAAATAACCTCCGGCAGAGAAATTGGATATATCAAATGTGGATCTCTTCTGTCCATTATTCCTATGACTAGTTTCACCGCTCCCAGTACCAGAGCCATCGAAATGATTTCTAGTAGATGAACTATCTCTTCTACCACCACCACTATTACCTCTCCTTCTATCCCAATCGAATCTCTTACTTCCATTGCCACCTTCCTCACTTGTAGTTTGGTTCAACCAATCTTCTTCTTCACTTTGAGTAGTTTCATCATCATCTGATTGATAACGATTCAGACTTGTACCATTGGTAGTCGATGCACCACCTCCAGAAGATGGAGGATGATGTACTTTCCTCGTCATTTGAAGATCATGATGATTCCTTCTACTCCTTTTCCTATTCCTATTCACATAATTGTCTAATTCTGAAGAAGAAGATATTTCTAAATGGGAATCTCTATCTGCTTCTATTCCTGCTGAAGAAGCGGTGTGAGATGAAGAAATGATGGAAGGAGTTGGAGAAGGTTGATGAGTGAAGTAAGGATGAGATTGAGGAGCTGGATTGATACTCGATGTTGAAGTCGATGAATTTCGGGTGTTTGAAGGTCGAATTTGAGTTTGATTTGATAATGAACTTGTGCTGGCTATCGGCTGAGAATGAGAGTGAGAATTGAGAATAGTGGAATGATTGACAGGGTTCCCTCTATCTCTGCTTGATTCTCTTGCATCTTTTCTGTTTTGGCTTCTTGGTCTTGTGTGATGCTTCCTTGGCTTGAGTGGATCAAATAACTTGGAGGAATAAGCAGATGGCTGATCAACCAGTTCACTACTCTTTGCTTGCTGCGACTGTGACTGCGATTCAGATGATTGAGGCTGATCGATTGGGTTGGTGAATGAATCATTGGACCAACTGGCTTGCATTCTGGACATTGTAATAGTAATTGATGCCAGATTCAACTCATTCCCAACAAAGAGGAGAGAATCGAATCAGATTTGAAGGTGTTGGTTCAAGAGCAAGAGTTGTTCTCTCTTCAATCTCTATCGCAACTTTCTTTGGCCGTTCGGCTCCATCAATCTTCTTCTCTTCCTCTCCTAATTCTCTTTCCTTTCCATCCAGAAGATCGACATCTACTCCTCTCTCTTCTTCCGAAGTCGCTCTCGTTGCCGCATCAGCCTCATCTCGACGCGGACCCTGACGATAGTCTCGCTATCCACTTCAAGGACATACTCTGCCTTTCCAAGCATGGCTCAAGCTTCCAGCATTGAAGAGATAAACAATCTTCTAGGAAACAAAGAGTTTGACTTGGCTAGACAGAAGTGCGATGAGGTGAGTCCTCTTCAACTCTCTCGACTCTGAGATCTTTCTCTTCTTTTGTTCGTCGACTACTGCGATACGACATGCCGACCGGATTGATTGATCATGTTCTGTATGATTTCCTCTTCTTTCTCATCCCTTTATAGGCCCTCAAGACCCACGAAGGACTCGATTCCGTCGCCTTACTCCTGGCTCGTTCAACCGCCTTCAGAAGCTTGGATCTGCCAAATGACGCTCTTTCGGATTGCAAAACTGCAGTCTCTGTCGATCCTGAAGACCCACAGGTCAGTACTTTGATTTCTCAGAAGAATACCAGGATGACTTTAGACTTCTTGTGTGCTGAAAGGTTTGCCACCAACTCTCTCTCTCTCTCTTCGTTTTCCAACCTTTGCAGTGCTACAAACAACTCGTTTCCTGCCACGAGTCCATAATCAAACAGAGTCAACTCGAAATCGTCAAAGCAAAAGAAATATATCATTCCAAAGTCAAGAAGAAGGAAATAGAGAGAGCAAAGATTGCATCTGCTGCAAGTCCTTCGAAAAGTGATCCAATCAGTTTACCGAAATTTTGCTTCGATCGGATCTTCTTTCTAACTGATGAAAATACCCTCGCGAAAGGCCGTAGAGTCAGTAAGAGATGGTTAAAGCAATTGGATTCAACACCTGAATTATGGAGAGATTTAGAGGTGAACATTGATGAATTCGAAGGACCAAATCTTGAGGGTTTGAGGAAATTGCTCTTCTTTTCGAGGAAATCTAAACATTCTTTGAGACAAGTGATGATTACCCTTGAAAATTCATTTTCGGATTCAATCCATAAGTTATTCAAGACATTGGAAAAGTCAAAAGAAAATTTGGAAGCTTTGTCTCTAGACGGGTTCGTAACTCAAACGACTGCTACTAGAGAATTCCTAAATTTAGCAAGTCAATGTCAAAATCTTAAATATATGCGTCATACTTTAGACGAAGGAGATGATGATGAAGATTATGATTATGAGGAAGAAGAAATAGAGGTATACGGATATCCTCTGAGAAATAGGCACAAGGGGACTCCAACTATCATTAATTTAGATGAATTTGATTTCAAATGTCGACCAGTTTCAATCACGTTAACCCTTACTGAATATAGTTTTTTCAATCTTGGCATAAAGATGGACTTATTCAAATCTGCTAAATGGATTAAATTGGATTTTCAAAAAAGGGAAGATTCAGAAGGAGAGAATCTATCACCTCATTTATCTCAGGAAATCATATTGAGCTTGTTGAGAATAGTAAATGGTTCTTTGCAAGACTTGAGGATTTATCAAGATTTCAATCCTTTGTCGAAGGGAGGTCGGATTCGACAAATCAATAACAATGCAGGTGCTTCGAATCCCCAAATGCAAACATTGAATCTTCCAAACCTTTATCATCTAGAAATTTTGGGATTGGAAGAGGTCACAGAGACTTCAAAGATTGAGAAGCATCAAATGATCGTTATCATCGCTCCAAAAACTCGTCCGGATAGATTCTTGGTTTGCGATGACAGTTTCGTTTTGGGAATGTTAAGATAGGACTTCAGAAAGATCAGTGGTAGGAAATGTCTATCTTTGGGTCAACGAGAGGCTTTTCGTTGTTGGAAAGATCTCTAGATCACCGCTGGAGTCACTTCTTCATCAATCTTTCTATTGAAAGCTCGCAATGAATGAGGTTTGATTGTATTTAAGCTCATCAAAGCCAACCCAAGCTCTTTTTGTAGAATGGCATCAAGTGTTAGCCTTTGGCTTTGTCTTTGCTTTGAATCTTGAAACCACATTGTAATCTTTCTGACCTGGATTCCGTGAAACGAGATGCTCAATCTATTTGAGAGTCTTTCCTGTGGATTGGCGATCGAGCGACGGATGGTTGGAGCAGTGTGGAAGAAAAAGGCCAAGAACCTCAAAGACAAAAAGGATCTATAGGGGTCTTGATAAACATCCTCTAGGTAAAAGTATCAAACATTCGATAATGACTTCGTCCCAATTTTCATGTACAGGCACAGTTCAAAGAGAAACGTTCAATCTGTTCTCTCCTAGAGCTATTCCCACAGCGTTGAGAGTTTCGCTCAAAGCCTGAATGAAACAAAAGACAAGGCATCGATTCCAAGAGATTCAAGTTGAGAAGTGTTAGTCACTGGATACATCTTCATCGCTTCTGAGGATCATCTTTGTCCATCTTTCTTTAAACTCACCTTGAGTATTTCGACCCGAGCTTCACTCTCTCCTCTCTTTTCAGCATCTTGAATCAACTTCTCGGTATCTTCTTTAGACCAAATTTCCAATCTTTTCTTTAGGTTGGCAAGCTTGCTTTCTCTAGTCTGTCTACTCAAGTCGTCGATCGCTATCCATTCATCACCTTCTTGAATTGAGAATGAGTCGGGCAGAGGTGCTGAGATTGTCCAGAATTGACGAAGAAGTCCGATTGCGGTTCGATGATGAAGAACTAGCGACTTCTCGGTGGAAGGTTCAAGATCAGCTTGTGGAGTAGAGATTACGAGAAAGTAGGTTGGCGAGAGCGTGAGATCGACGATTAGATTGACTGTTCACTTGACTCAGATCCTTGGTCAAATTCTCACCTTTGTTCTCGAGCTCAGTTGCCACCTCCAGTCTATCTCTGATGTTTCCTAACATTCTCGACATTGCCGTTGAACTACCACTGTTCATTGACGAAGAGCGATCTACAGATCTGATTCTGTTAATCTCAATCTCATCATTCATTTCCCTATCAGCTGTCGTAACCTCCAAAGGAATGGCTCTTCTACGAGCCTTTCCTTCTAGATCTGTTACTATGATGCACTCCTGTAATCTCTGTCTCTTCGATGGAATCTGACTTGATCTCGATGAGCTCCCTTTCGACTGATTTTCACTCTGCGATTCGAAAGCTTCTGTTCCAAGGAGAAAACATGAGTGCTTATTGAGACTTCTCATCAAAGGTAAAGCTCTACGATCCGGCTTTGTTGACGAATCTTCAAGAATCAGTCTTGGGTGATCTTGAGCTGTAGAATCCAAGTCGAAGAAAGTGTTCACCGAATCGAAGAAGGCGCGAGGTTCTAAATCTGAGAATTCATAGCGATAGCAAGCATAATAAGTAAGATCGGAAAAGAACAGGACAAAGCTGTGAGCTGTGCGAGAGGTGTGATGACTTACCGTCGTCTTCACCTTCCAAATACTTGTCGAGAATGTCGTCTTCTTGAGCAAAAGACAGATTTCGGTCTAAAGGTCTGAACGAAATAAGCTGATCGTAAAGTCTAGACCCAAAGAATCGTTGCCAGAAAGAATTCTGGTCCATCTGCAGATTGGAAACAGTCGAGACGATTATCCGCTTCGCAATCGTCAGACGAATCGAACCCAATGGCTTATCACCCAGTCATGCTCACTCACATTCTTCGGTACTTGCTCATCGAAGGCTCTCTTGATGACTGGAAATTCCTCGAAAAGGTTTCCGATGATTTCGTCGTCCAGAACTCTCAGCACTTGACCGTCAGGCTCGATCTCGGTGTGTGGATCTACGATTCTCCAACTTCTTCCAATTCTTTGATTGGAGTCGCGTTTGACCTCTGCCAGTAGTTTGATAGCCTGAGGGTGAGACCAAAAAGCCGATTTAGAGATGATGTCCGTAGAGACTGAATCCTTGTGAAGCTCGAAGACTGAAGGATTAGCTTTGAGGAGTAGGACGCGATAATCGCTCTCTTTCGGTCGGACCCCTTCGAAGTTTGACGAAGAAGATCCAAATTGTGGAATGGAAGAAGGGTTTAAGGTTGTGGATGGCTGAATGATGACGCTGGAAGAAGGCGCAGTAAGAAGAGAAGAAGTAGGTGTTTCTGAACGAATCCCCGTCCCAAACAGGACCTGTAAAGCTGATATGAAGTTCTGTCTATCTTTTTCAGCTTGTTGACCACCAGCAGTGAAGTGGAATTTCATACGATTTGGATCTTGAGACCCATCCTGATTTTTCTGTTTGGCCTTGTGAACTGGTCTGAGTAAGATGACTAGGGAACACTCTTCCTCTTGGTACAGCCTTTTGATCCTTGTTTCTAGCTGCTTGATTTCGAAACTTTTTGGAAGAATTGAAGGATCGGAAGAATGCTGATTCCAGGAGAGATCAGAGGTGCAAAGATCGAACTGTAGAAGTCCGGCAGCGTCTTGATGACGGGCTGATGCTCTTAAGATTGAAGATTGAAGAGGTTTAGAGTTCACAGTTCTACTACTACCAGCCTGATGGTTCATTGAGATTTAGAATTGAGCTGAAGATGAGTGAAGAGAGAAGGAGAAAGTCTTTTTCTCTTTTCCATGCACCACGCACTCACTCACTCGTTTGCTTCAATTCCGAGTGAATCTTTTCCTTTTGATTCAAGCAAATGAGCCAAAACCAATCTTCTGTTCATAATGAAATCTTAACGACTCCAAATCAAGAAACCCAAAATGCCAATCCCAAAAGCAAATCAGCAAAAAACAAAGATTCGAATCCAGATCAAACTCCAAAAGTCAACTCTGTCAATGAGCAGCAAGTGAATTCAAAAGATGAATCAGCATCAACCAAAAAGGTGGAAAAGAAGAAGAAGAAGAAGAAAACCAAAGTGTCGAGAATGTTGGGTAGAAGGAGAAGAGCAGGAGAGGATGAATCTGAAGATGACAGCCAGGATGGAACTCAATCCGATTCAAGTCAAAGTGAGAGTAGCGCGTCAGATGATGATCAAGACGAGGAGAAGGATGAATCAGATGAATCAGAAGATGAAGGGGAAGATGCTCAAAGCCATGTCCAATCCGAAGAGGAGGAAGAGGATGAGAGTACTGAAACAAAAGTTGAAGTCAATGGTGTCTCTTCCAATCCTAAAGCTTTGAGCCATTCAGCTTTGACGGAACCAACAACCGTTTCTGACTCTTTAGCAAACCTTTCCATCTCGAAAGATTGGGCTCAAGAGGCACAAGAGGCGGACGACGTCAAATCTTCCACTTTACCTAAACCTTCCTCTTCTTCTAACCCCGCTACCACTTCTCAACAACAACAACCTTCAATCCCGAATTCAAAGAAGTCAAAATCCCAAAAGAGAAAAGACGCGAAAGCTAGAAAGTTGGCAGCTTTAGAAGCGGAAGCAAAATCCAATCATCAATCGCTTGCGCAGCTACCTTCCAATTCCAACTCGAATTTAGTAAGAAGAGGAGGTGCTCTGCCTACTGGTCCTTCAAGAGGAGGGTTCAATGGAAACGGAGCTGGATTTGCGGAACCTTCATCTTTCAGGGGTGGGAGGGGTGGATTCAATTCTGTTAGAGGTGGTGGAAGTGGTGGCTTCTCCCACAATCCAATCTCTCGTCAATCTCAATCAAATGGAGTCAAAGGAAGTGGAAATCCAAGATCCAGGATGATGTCTTGGTCAGATGATGAAGAGGACGAAGATGGAAATCCTTTGGTCGTAGATGAAGATGCTTTGGAAGGAAAGGTTGTCAAGACTTTACCTAGAGAATTGAGAATTCCCACTGCTCCTCGAGCTCTGAGAGAGAAACAAAAGTTGTTCCCTAACAACCATTCAAGGAAAGAGAAGGATGCAAACGATCAACAGACTTCAATTTCTCAAACAATTGCAAATGGATTGAAAGAATCTAAGAGCAACGGTTCAGAATCTTCATCAAGGATGCAGAGCTCTTCTCCTATCCCAACTGGTCCTGCTTCTCAACAACGATCTCAAATCTCTTCAAATTCAACAATCCCTTCGGAGACTCCAGCTGGGAAATGGGATCACGATGCTTTCGAATCTTTGGCTGCAAATGGTCGTTTGGATCGTAGAGGGATTGCAAGAAGAGGAGGCAGAGGAGGATTGCAAAACGGAACTCTCGATTCTAGAGCTCCTCCAATCACTTCTGGAAATGGTCAAGTACCTCCAAGTGGTCCAAGAAGCATGTCGAGAAACCGTTCACCTCTCAATCAAGATTCTTCAAATTCGACTTTCACTTCAGCTCAATCTTCTCAGGCAGCAATTGGAGATCCAAGAGAGAAAGCTCAAGAATTGGTTGCTTCTTTGGAAAATGGTCAAGTCAAAGTCAAAGTACCTTCTCCAGGTTCTTCCTCAGCTCAAATCCAAACTCAAGGTCAAACATCCGAAGGCAGACATTCATCTTCTCAGGTCAAAGAACAACCAAAACTTCCTTCTTTCCCTCCTTCCTCATCTCAAAGGGTTCAACAACAACGATCAACTCATCCAAGCTTAGCTTCTCTTCCACCTGGTTTCGCAATGGATGCTACTGGCGTGGTCTTCGATCTCAGAAGTGGATCTCCAGTTGCAGTTGGATTCATGGATGATGGGAAATCAGAAAGCGATCTTCAGCCAAATGATAGACAACAGCCACCTCACCATCTCCAATCTCGTCAACAGCAACCACAACCAGAGAACAAACATCTATCGATCTCTCGTCAAGGTCATTCCAGAACTCCAAGCTCAATTCCTTCGAGTGCCGTGAAAGCTGCCGCTTTCTATCCTGGTTCAAATGCTGGAAGTAGCAATGCAGGTTCTGAAGGTAGAAAGACTCCAGCTCAGAGAGAAGCGAAATCGAGCAACGAGGAATCAGATCAAGGATCAACTCAACAGACTAGATTTTATACTTCTTCCCGCAATTCTAAACAATCAGCTTTCAATCATTTACCTTCAAATTCTCAGTCTCAATCTCAATCTCATCCAAGCATGATGATCAATCCGTACGCTGCTCCTCCTCATTTCAATCCTCATTCTCCATATTACGATTATTCAGCTTTGCCACCTTCACCTTATGAACAACAAGCAATGTATCATCAACAACAAATCCAAGCTCAATTCGCTTATCAGGCTGCAACTGGTACTCCTCCTCCAGTTGGAACTCCAGTCCTTTATGGAACTCCTCCTCCAACTGCTTTCAATCCTTATGCTCATCATCCACAAGATCCTTACTTTGCAAATCCTCAATATGGTGGCTATTATAATCCACAATAGTAAATTTCCATTATTCAAACATCAAAGGTAATAACACCAAAAATCAAAAGTTTCAAAGTCAGTTCATCTTTCTTTCTCTTCTTCTCTTCCTATATCTTTATTTCTTTGCTTCCTTTTTTGTCTCTCCTCTTCTCTTTTCACCCCAATCGTTCTCACGCACATATTGCAATGTCTTTTTATAAAATATCTCTCCCTTCGCTTTCCTTGCTCCTTTGTCTTTCACAAGGTTTTCCCTCCTCTTGTCAAAAAAATCATTTCGAATTTCTCTCTCTTCTTTTTTCTTTCTTCATCTAATCTTCCCTCGATTTCTCTCTTTCCTTTTTCTTCTCTTTCTCTAATCGCAACCTTTCAATAAAGCTCATAAAAAGTACTTTTCCTTTACCATCCAATTTCTAGTAACTACCATAATAAACAAATTCACATCCATCGTATCGACACACGTTTTCTTTTTTCTGTTCTTGTTCTGATGCGTTCATGGAGACTTCTGAGTTGATTGTCATCCAGCTCTGATTTGTGTCGGTTGACGTATTCGCTGCATGCAATAAGAGAAGGGTAAGGAATGACAGCGAATATGGTCAGTTGGATCAAATGACTTGATTTGGATCATCAGAATAGAACCAACTTACGCCATTTTGTAGATCAGTATTAGAGGACGAGTGGATGGTTTAGAAGAGCAAGTCCATCCACTTTCGATTCTTCCTTCTTCCTTAACACTCACTACTCAAATCCAGAATTCAGAGATCTGGCTTCAAATTTCTTTCATCTAGCAAGTTATCATCGAATAGTTCTTCTATCTCTACAAACATCTTCAACTTTCAACGATTCACTCAACTTTCATCCAGAACTAGCTAACTCTAACTCTTCTTTGTCACGATGAACGATCTACCATCAGAAGTTCTCCTCTCCATCTTCAAATCTTTGGAGTCGAAAGAGATGGTAAAGGTCATGAGGACTTGTAGAAGGTGGTATGAAATCATCGATGACAACGTTACCGCATGGAATGCCTTCGTTCTCAAGCAAGATGATGATGAAGACTATTTTGACTTCAAGGCAGGTCTCAAAAGGTTCAGGATCAAGAGTGGAGGCCTCAAGGAAGTATGCATCCAGCCCGAAATCAATCTACAGTGGGAGTATGATATCGTTGATGATCTATGTCAGGAGTTGGAGAGGAACAAAGGTAGCCTCAAATACTTGGACCTCAGTCAAATCCCTTCGGACAACTTAGATCAAACCTGCGTTCACGAGAGTCTTCTCTCAGATTTAGCATGGAAGATTCCTTCTCTGGTAGACTTCAGATTCAAAACGCGCGGTCAAGGTCACTGTATAGGTAGTAATAGCGTTCGATTTCTTCACTCGAAGCCCAGTTCAAGAGCTCGACAAGTCTCGGATATCAAGGTTCCTTCTCTGAGGATCTTCTGGGGTTGGGGATCAAAGGAACTTTTGGGCAGGAACCTTAAGGTTCTCAGCAATCTTACTTCTCTATGTTTGGGAATCAGTCTGACTTCTAATCACTGGAAACAATTTCTCAAAGAGCCATCTCAAACGCTTAAACATCTTCACTTACGTTTCTACTCGGCTCAATCTAGTGATGAAAGGGCACTAGACATCTGGAACGTGAACACCCTTCCAGAGCCTGAACATGGTGATCAGTCGATTGATCATCTGGATTTCCCCGCTCTTCAAGTCTTTGAATTCGAACCCTCCGAACCAAACTTCCCGACCTGGATGCGGATTCCACCCACTTCATCCCTGATTCTCATCAGCAACTCTAGCTACAACGTTCGTTCAATCGCTCGTTATCCCAAGGTTCATCAACTTTGGTTCGTAGAAGGAACAACAGACTTCAACATCAAAACTTTAACAAGTGCATGTCCATCTTTAGAAAGGCTGAGGTATCTTGGCTTGTTTAGTCAGCTTTCTCTTCCCAAGATGAAGAGTTTGTTGGAAATGTTATCTGAAAGGAAAGGTGCTGCTCAAGCTGGTTGGACAGCTGGTGGGATTCAAATTAGAGCTATCAAACAGTTGACTTTGAATTTAGAAGGAGTGGAAGCCGCTACCCTCAAAGCACTGAAGAAATTGGTTCCGGAGGTGATAGATTCGAGAGAAGTTCCTCATTACATTGATGTGGAAGTAGAGATTTGAGAATCTGTCTAGATGGAGTGAGTTCCAGCTCGCGTTCATAGTAGACTCCTAGGTGAGATGTTTTTTCTCAAGATAAGCACTAACGTCAATTCTTTTGCCTCCTCTGTCTTCTCCCCCTTAACAAATTGCGCGCCAGTTTTTGACTGTACAAAACTCTTGCCCCGCTCTCTGTTGCTTTCCGCATTCTACTCAAGATGTTATTCACCCGCGAATCTTTCTCTGCGTTGTGTAATCCTAACATTAAATCTTCTGAAAAGCGGAAATGACTTCTCTGGTCTTGTCTCTGACAACCTCTCTCCTAGCTCGTCTGTAATATTTGCTCCGCTTTCTTCGCAAGTGCCTCTTTACTCCCACGATCGTCCATCTTTCCACCCTCGCGAATGATAGCTTCTACTTTTCGAGAGCTCTTCAATCATCTCGTCTGAAAGGTACCAAGAAGCTGGAATTGAATTTCTACGAAAGAGCAGGGCATAATGAAAGAGATACAGCAGAATACGAAATAGAGAGACAGGTGACTTTGATACCCTTTTATGTTGGATGGAAAGGAGACATGATTTGTATGATCTTTTTTCGTTCTCGATGAATAGAGAAAGAAAGGTCGCCGAGACAGAGACAGGAAAGGACCACAGAAAAACCTTCTCACCAAGTGAAACCTTCTTCATAATAATCGACTCCTTTGAGAAGAGTTGCCTTGGCTCGACTATCATCACAAAGTGATGAAGGACCACAGGCGACTACAGCCATCTCGACCCCATTGGATCCTACACCTAAAGATTGATGAGAGATTTCGATTGCTTTTGATAGATCAGGCCTCTCGGATTTGAAAGTAACCTTGATCTCTGGAGATAGAGCTTCCAACCTTTGTCTCAAAGACTTGCCATCCGAACCCTCGTTGATCTCTTCTGATCCCAGCTTCTCTTCTTTTTCGTTGGAGAGTGATTTCGTCGAGGATCTGTCTGAGGTAGCCTGCTTGGAAAGGTTGACAATTTCTCCATCTAGGACCTTTTCGTCTTGTTCTACTAGCTTTTGAATTGGAGTTTCGGTGAGATGAACGGTGAGAACGAAGTTGGATAGACTGGAATCCGAGGTTTGATCCTGACGTAAAGCAGAGACTGCTTGTTCCAAGTATGGCACTGAAAATAAGGTGTCGAAATTGAGGCGAAGAGATCAGTTTAGTTTCCAAAATCGATTCAAAAGGTAGTACTGGTTGCTCAGTTTCTCACTCACCCACGATGCAAAGCATTTCTACCTTTTTGATTGCCCAGATGAGATGGACCTCCTTTCTAGCTTGAGATTCTTGCTTCGAGGCGCTGGTCGAGTTGCCCACGATCGACTTCTCGATCTCTTTCACGAAGAAGGGGAGACAGTACGTGATCCCAACTCCACCGACTAACAGAAGAATCGACGAGTGATAAAGCTAGGAGAGAGTAGAGAGAACACAAGACGTCAAACGAGGATCTTCAGACTTCAGCTCTCTGCTCGAAAAGAACGACTCAGAACAAGTACTGACCTCGAGTGCGTGTCCGTAAGGGCCATCGATGAAAACGGTAGAAGCATCAGATTTGCCTCTTGAGACATCGACGAGTTTCCTTGTAAATCCGCTCTGAGGTCTGATGACAAGATCTAGGTAGGGAGAAGAATCATTGCCAACACTGATCACAGTAAATGGATGGGAAGCATAAGGTTGAACTCTTGAATGGTTGAGAAAGACGTGATTCCCAGGAGACCATTTCGGTACGAGGTTTTTGGCTGCTCCTGCAGGTCTGACTCTGAGAATAAGAGGATGATCTGGATCCGAAGAAGAAGTGGTGGAAACGAGGCTAGCCTTGCTGAACTTGATCGTCTTTGAAGAAGAGTCAAAGCCGAAGTTCAGTAAGAGCTGTCTTGAGATTCTGACGACTCGGTCAAAGACCCAGATCGCTACTGCAGCCCAGATCCAGTTGATATAATCTTGTAAGCTCTCAGATTTCAGAAGAGCGATATGGTAGTAGACGGTGACGATGATTAGAACCGAGAAGAAAACGTGAAGGAAGTAGAAGACCTGTTTTGAGAAGGATGGTTCAAGACGCTGATAGTGAGCTTTCATGGCGATGTAGAGACTTTTCCTGAAGAAACAAAGAAGGTAGAGTCACTCACCTCGTAGCCACGTTGTCTAATGTTTCGAATCGCTGCGAACAGCATGAAAAAGAACAGCACGGTACAAGCGACTCCCCAGTTCAAGTAAGGCTCGAATGATTCATAGTATGTTGCCTTTCCGTAATGAAGGGAATATAGACTGTAGCCGATAGAGTGAACGACTGTCGAAGCGGTAGACCATACAGAAGAGACTCAAAGCAGATGGTGGTCAGTTGTCGTCATCGAATGTCGATGAGAACTTTCTACACGACAATGAGACTCACGAGCTTGAAAGACTGTCATTCTTGCTACCCATCTGTGAAGAACCATCTGAGTTTCGAAGCTTATCGCTCCGAAAGTCAGAAGTTGAACTGGAGAATTGCGTCCGGACAGAAGGAAAACCAAGATCAATTGAGCTTGAGCTAAGATTCCACTTCTGTCGGAGACATATCTGACGATCTGAATGTAAGTCGAATTCTCGGGCCAATAGTAGTTGAGAGGTCCTTCTGTTGGAGTATAGAAACCAAGTATTCCCACTAGGTTGACGATCAAGATGGCGATTATAGCCAGAGTCTGAGATCTGAGAGGGATTTGAAAGCTCAAGAGCGAACGTCGAACAGCAGAGCCATTCTTGGGTGGAAGCGTTGGTAGGAGCTCCACTAGTTCTGCATGCTTGCGAGTGATTGTTGGTCGCTTGAAGAATTGAGTCAAGATTCGTGGGAATAATCTTCGTAAAGTTGGAGTGCCTGCGAAGAGAGAGGTGGCTAGAAGAAGCAGAAGTGCGGTTCCCAGCATCGCATACCTGTCCAATTGTGTTGGAGAAGTTTGCATCATGGAACGAAGATGAAATAGAGTCTCAGTCATTAAGTAGCTGATGAAACGAAAGTGCGAGCGGCCAACTTGTCGAGCTACGATGGAAACACCGAGACTCTCTTAGCTATCCCAAAACTCACGAAAGAACAGTCGGAATAAGATAAGAATTTCCATAGTAAGAATCCAAGGTTTTTCTGAAGTTCAAAGCACCAGCTGTATCATTGGAAGCCAACTGATTGTATGTCTCTTGGTCGTATGCTGCCCAAGTCCATCCTCTAGTCATGTCCGAAAGTTTGTGAACGTGTTTGGAGAAGAAGCGAGGTTTGTTTGAGGAAAGGGAAGAGGTTGGAGGAGAAGGAAGATTGTTTTTACAAGTTGCTTATTTATGCTTTTTTTTCGAAGTCTCATTTCATGTGGTCGAAGAGAAAAAGTCGACTTAAATCATCGACGGTATCAAATGTTTAGTCTGATCTTGAACACGATAATCAAAGTGAGTAAGGTACCGCTCAAAACCGCTGGTTCCAAAGAACGAAAGTCTTGTTTCCCGAACTCATTATAGAGAGGAAGAATCATTTCATCGTTTCTCATTGGAAAGCAGAGGAGAAAAGAGTCCCGGAAGAAGCAGATTGATAGAGGGATTAGATCGGAGTTTGCCACTCCAATCTCTGAGAGATGAGCGATCTTACTGAGCCTAGAAGGTCTGCGAGACCTCCTCTATGTATTCGATGATTATGTACTTGCTGAAAAATCAGGGGTTGAACTGACCCATCGGCAAAATTCTTAGGAACATTTGAGTCCTTGGAGAGGTCGTGAAATGACGAGAGTCTGATTTGCGGTTTGCGTTCACCAGATTCTTTCTCTCTTTGATCATCTATCTTCGACCACTGTTTGCCCTTTTTCTCTACTTCAAAGTAGAAAAGCTATGTAATCTAGCTGAATCGATCTTTTAGGACCAAAATCTGGACAGTAGAAAGTCGTAAGGCTCGAATCTGAGCCACACGCTCGAAAGGCATTCAGAAATCCAGTACGAAGCAGTGGAGATTCTGAAGAGGCTTTCGAGACTAGAGTGCACTTTGTGAAGCGATCTGCGAAAGATTCGGAAAGAAAAAACAAAGATTGAAAGAGGAAGACGAAGAATAGAAAAGGGAAGAAAGGGAAGACGAAGCTTGTCCCGGATCATCGTTCAAAGAAGACAAAAACCTTCTATCGGCGAGACCTTCTGTGAAGAATTCTGAGTTCCGCCTCCCCTTATATGTAGATAGATGGATCTGTTGTATGTAGAGACACTTCTGCTGAAGAGGTCTCTCTGGTTTGAGCCTGCTTGAAAAAGGAAGTAGGCGTCCACTGCCAGCTCACGGTCCGTGTTGCTTAAATGATTGCTGGACTGGGTGTTGATCATATTGAGCATGAAGATAGAAGAAGAGAACGAATCGAAAGAGAATCAAAGAAGAGGAGAGGATGGCTGGAAGGGGGAAGGGAACGAAGATGTTCTTCTTCATCAGAGTCATTTTGCCTACCGACCACTACCACCAAAACCATGGCCGAACCATCTCCAGCAGGCCATCCTGTTTCCTCAATTTCCAATCCTCAAAACCCAGCTCAAGCACTGACTGACGGAGTGGATCAGTTGAACATCAACAAAGAGCAGAAAGGACAGCAGCAGCAGAACAAGAAGGAAAAGAAGGACAAGAAAAAGGATGGGAAACCAGCCAATGGCGACTCGGACGTTCCTTTGGAAGTGAGTAGAATAGTCATGATTCATTCTCTATCTTTCGTCTAATATATGAGAGCTGTAGCAGCTAGAAGAGAGTAGAGAGAAGGCAAGAGGAGCAAGATAGGATAGATCCAAGATTAGCTTTCAATGACTTACAATCTTGTTACTTACCTCTTTCACATCATCTACTTGTCCAAATCAGGTCACTCCATCCTTCTTTGCCTCTCGTCTTGAACTCTTTGAGAAGCTAAAGGCCGAACAAGACGAATGGAGAGCCAATCGACCCAGAACAGAAATCTCTATCACTCTTCCAGATGGAAAGACTAAACAAGGCAAGAGTTGGGAAACCTCTCCCATGGACATTGCAAAGGAAATCTCAAAGAGTCTTAGTGAGAGAATCATCATCTCAAAGGTGAGCATCGTCGGAGCAAGTTTGCGAATCAAAAGCTAGGCTGAGGAGTAGAGGTAGAAGATTCTTTTGCAAGCAGGAATCAAGCTGGTTTCTTTTCGCAAGCACATCTCATCGACATACTTGAGCTATTACTACAAGTCGAGAATAGCTCATTGATTCCATGGCAATAGTATCGAATCAAACGAGAGAGTCGATGTCTTGGAACGACCTTTCAAATATTCCCCTCATTCGGAGCTCGTGTGACTCACTATCTTCATCTTGCTCTTTCTTTCTATCTAACTTGATTTTGACTTTCCATCTCTTCTAATCTGATCGGAAACTGAATAGGTCAACGACACTCTATGGGATCTAGACAGACCTTTCGAATCCTCTGCAAAGGTCGAATTCTTCGATTTCGAATCTCCAGAAGGAAAGAGAGTCTTTTGGCATTCCTCGGCTCATGTTTTGGGAGAGGCTGCAGAAAGACATTACGGTTGTCATCTTTGTATCGGTCCTCCAACCGATGAAGGTTTCTTCTACGAGATGGGAATGGGAGAGAGTGAAGCTAGAGGGTGAGTCACGAGAGACGAATGTCCAGTTCGAAGGTTCGCCTTGAGGAAAAGCTGATCAAAGCAAAGGTATACTTATGTGGACATCTTATCACTGACTTTTGTCCCCTTTCAACTTTTGCTCTTATCGACAGAGCCGTCAAAGCTGAAGATTACGCTGCTTTGGAAACCATCATCAAGTCTGCTATCAAGGACAAGCAAAGATTCGATAGAGTCGTAGTCACAAAGGAGAATCTTTTGGAGATGTTCAAGGTGAGTAGATATGAGTTTTCAGGAAGGGCCTGATTAAATTCGAACTCGATCAATAGCTGGATCCCATCTCGACTTCGAAACCTACATCGCACCTCTTTTCTTCTTTTTCCCACGTTCTACCTTACCACTCTCAGTACAACAAGTACAAACAGCACATCATCTCTTCCAAGATTGCAGATGGTACTTCTACCACTGTCTATCGATGTGGTCCTATGATTGATCTTTGTGTTGGACCTCACATTCCTCACACTGGTAGAATCAAAGCTATGAGCATCTTGAAGGTAGGTTGCAGCTTTATTTCGAAGTATTCAATTACTCGAGAACTCACATCTCCTCTCCCATTCTTTGTCGATCCTTTCTAGAACTCTGCCTCGTACTTCTTAGGAGATCAAAAGAATGATTCCCTTCAACGTCTTTACGGAATCTCTTTCCCAGATGGAAAGCAAATGACAGAATACAAACAATTTCTACTAGAAGCAGCAAAGAGAGATCATAGAAAGATAGGAAAAGAGCAAGAATTATTCTTATTCCACGAAATGTCTCCAGGTTCTTGTTTCTGGTTACCTCATGGAACAAGGATTTACAACACTTTGACTGAAAGTATGAGAAAGGAATATCACGGAAGAGGTTATCAAGAAGTCATTTCTCCAAACATGTACAATGCTAAATTATGGGAAACTTCTGGTCATTGGCAAAATTATAAAGATGACATGTTTACTTTAAACGTCGAAAAGGAAAACTTTGCTTTGAAACCTATGAATTGCCCTGGACATTGTTTGATGTTCGGTTCAAGGGATAGAAGTTATAAGGAGTTACCTATGAGATATGCTGAATTTGGTGTCATTCATAGAAATGAAGCTAGTGGAGCTTTGAGTGGTTTGACCAGAGTTAGAAGATTCGTTCAAGATGATGCTCATATCTTCTGTGCTGTTAGCCAGGTGAGTCGGTCAAACCTTACGTTATGTAGCAGAGAAATTTCAATCCGAGTACTCGATAGAATGCTTATACTCATCGTGATCCTTCTCTCTCCTTTCATTCACCTTCTTTTGTCCAGATCGAGGACGAGATCGCAGGTGTCTTCGATTTCCTGCAATCCATGTACGGAAGATTTGGTTTCACCTTCAAGCTCGAGCTATCTACCAGACCAGAGAAGTTCTTGGGAGAGATTGAAACCTGGGATGCTGCTGAGAAGGTGAGTCTTAGAGAGCGAAGAGTAAAGTTGTTTCTCGATACGTTCCAGCTGATCTTTGGCTTTTCTCTCTCTCCGTTCTAATCCCTTTTCTTTCCAATCATAGCGTCTATCTGCTGCTCTCGAAAAGTTCATTCCTGGAAAGTGGGAATTGAATCCAGGTGATGGAGCTTTCTACGGACCAAAGATCGACATTACCATTTCGGATGCTATGCGACGTTCCTTCCAGTGTGCTACCATTCAATTGGACTTTCAACTTCCTCAAAGGTTCAACTTGGAATTCAGAACTGCCAACAAGGCATCTGCTGGATCCGACGCTGAACCTGTAAAGGAAATGGAGAGACCAGTCATGATTCACAGAGCTATCCTCGGAAGTTTGGAAAGATTCATCGCCATCTTGACTGAACATTTCGCTGGTAAATGGTGAGTATTCAATGCTTCCCCCTTGTTGACTCTGTTTCGATCTCTGACTTGTCAATCTCCTCTCTCTCTCTCTCGACAGGCCTTTCTGGCTTTCTCCTCGTCAAGTTCTAGTAGTTCCAGTCACAAACTCGGTCTTCGATTACGCTAAATCGGTTCAGCAACAACTTTGGGACGCTGGTTTCTTCTCGGACGTAGATCTAAGTGACAACACTTTACCAAAGAAGATTCGTACAGGTCAATTAGCTCAATACAACTTCATTTTCGTAGTCGGTCATGCGGAAATGGAAAACAAGAGTGTCAATGTTAGAAATAGAGACGATGCTAAAGGTAGAGAGGAAGAGTTGGTCACTTTGGAGAATGCCATCGCTCTGCTAGGAAAGCTGAAAGAAGGAAAGTCTCTTGAGAATAAATTAGAGAATTGAGAAGCTGGTGGGAGATAAAGCTGGTGGGAGATAGAGAGAGGAGAAGGAGTAGTTCGCCATTCATGTCAGTCGCTATACACTTTATTTTTTCTCTTTCTAAAACTAATCATCTCTTTTTTCTTGAATACCTGACAAACTCTGACTGAACGAGAACTAGTTTTGACTGTTTTCTCTCATCTCAAATCTGAACGATTCAGCCAAGACCATCAGACAGTTTGAAACGAACAACCTCTCCTAAATTTCAAAGAGAAAAAGAAACAAATACATGGTTGATGGGGGGTTAGATCGATTCGGATGGAGTCCGCGGATCGTCTATGTTGAGAAAATACAAATGCGAGAGTCGAAAAGAGCAGAGATGAAGGAAATTAGACTACCTATTGAATTTTCTATGATTTGGATTCTTTGCGTTTTGACTAGGAATTGGTGACTTCGAAAAGTAGAGATGGGACTCGACTAGACGGCCGTGGGACCCTGATGGATTGATTTGACGTTGTTGTATCTAAGTTTTTTGAAATTGATTTGCGGAATTGATGAGGGAGAATTTTTGGAGGGGGGAAGTCTTTGTGACGAGGGATTCATTTGTTGTGTGGTTGAGGAGTAAGAATTGCTTGAAGCGAAGTTTGAGATGAAGTTCGAATTCAACTCAATCGAGACAGAAAAGTCTCGAGGGAAGGAGCGATTTAGAGAAGAGTTTCACCCATTGCAGCTCTGATCAAGGAACAGCCGACAGCGACAGTTTGTTCTGCATCACGTTCTTGCATGAGAGATGGATTGACTTCCATGACTGTCAGATTGATAGAAGGAGAGACGAAGAAAGAAGTTAGCGTAAGAAGGAACGAACCTGAAAGACGTTAGCTGTGAGGCTATCTCGAAATACTCACGATCCAGAGCAGCCAAGCAACCGGTTTCCCATACTCTTTCGCAGATGTAGTGACCTTCTCTGAAGGTGAGGCCACCTCTGACTGGAGTACCCGTAGAGGGAGCGACGGAAGGATCCAAAGCATCGACGTCGAAGGACAAATGAATTGGTCTAGAGTACTCTTGATTCCCAGAATCAGAGTAGGTCTGTTTGTTGAGATGAGAGAGGGCCATTTCGACGACCTGAGAGAACAAATTCAAAGAAGGAGGAGGAGCCGAGGTCAGTCAACGAGTAGACAAGACGAGAAAGAAAACGAGAAAGAGGAAGAACGATTCTACTTCGGATACTTCTCAGGCTCAGTTGTACCTAAGGAGTCGCAAGCTGGAAATCTTCAAGATACAAAAGAATCGTAAAACTTACCTTTCCAATTCCATATCTATCGACTTCATGCATACTGAAAGCCTTGATTCCATTATCCTTCAAGAGCTTCTTCTCGCCCGAATCGATGTCTCTCAATCCAATGTAAACAATGGAATCAGTCTTCAAACCAGCTCCACCATTAGGGAGCCATTGGTTGAATGGGTCGACGTTTGTACCTTCCAATCCCATAAGGAAGGAAACTGGACAACCATGTAGGTTTCCCGAAGGAGTAGTAGTTGGAGTGTTCAAGTCTGCATGAGCATCGATCCATAGAACTCCAATGTCTGGATGAGCTCTGAGAGAACCTGCGATAGTTCCCAGAGCCTAGATCGAAGGAGGACAAGAGAAAAGAAGGGAACGTTTAGAGATAAGGATTAGAACTTGATGGAATTCACTTCCTTCTATCTCCTGACCCCCGAACTGATTCAAGAACCTTCTTCTTCACTCTTGAAGAAGCCCTTCTGAAAGTCCAATCACTTGCTATGGCCTGTGACTCACCAAAGAGTGATCTCCACCGAGAGTGAGAGGTAGATTGCCAGCTTTGGATTCTCTCTCGATGACGTCGCTGACTTGCTTTGTCACTTTGGAAACGGTTCTTGGATTCTTCATTTTACCGATATCCTTGTCAGTTTGCATCATTTCATTGACGTAGTCGAACTTTTCATTCTCCTTGAAGTTGACCTTCCAACCCAATTCAGTCAATTGATCAATCAGACCCGCTTGAATCAACGAGTTTGGTCCACTGTCCACTCCTCTACGTCCCTGTAAAAGGGTAGAGAGATAAACAAGAGTGGAAGAGAGAGATCCAGAGGATGAGGAATGATCAGAAGGTCAGAATGCAAGATCAACAGTGAAGAGAAGACAAGATAAGGAAACAGAATGGACTTACCTGGCCTCCAGAGAAAGGACATCCTACAATTGACACTTGCTGGGATTTCAAGAATTTCGACATCTTTGTAAAGAATGGAAGAGATCGATGAGGAGAGGAAGAAGAAGAAGAGAAGAGGAAGAATAGCCAAGAGGGTCAGCAGATCGATCGACTCTTCGCATCAGCCCCTGCAGGGACGGCTCGAGGGCAAATTGACCACCTTTCATCTTCATTTCAAATCATTATTTGGTACAACTGAAAATAGTTCTGAACAAAAGTCGAGCCTACAGGATCTACAAATCCTCGACCATCTTCTCTACTTTTTCCAACACATCGATCCCAGCTTTCATTCTCAATTGATCTTCGTCCAAAGCTACAGAATCAGCATCTTGATCACCAGAGGTGGGCAAAAGCGAGAATATGATATCTCTGTGAGCTTTTAAAAGGTAAGGATCAATTTGTTTGATCTTCTCTTGAGCTTTCCCCTCGTCGATCAAAGCTGGCAGATCATCTCCATCATCGACTTCACCCAAGCTATCTCCTTCGTGTTCTTCGTCTGTCGGCAGGACTTCTGTAGCGAACGAGTCCAGATGGAAACGTTGCTTGGATCTCAGATAGAGATTATTCCAATCTTTGAGCGTCGTCTCTAGTTGGAATTCGTACTCGACAGAAGGGATCGATCCCTTTGTTGAGGTGAGGGTCTGACTTTGATCGTCTATTTCTGACTCAGAGACTTGATCATTTTGGTCTAGAAGCTCTTGAGGTGGCTCTAGCAGTGGAAGGTCTTGTGGGATGAAAAGAGAAGACTTTCTAGCAATCTCATGCTGTCGAGGATCCGAGACTTCTTCTTCTTGAGAAGTACCTTCGACGTTCGAGTCTTCAAGATGTTGGACATCTACTTCTACCTGTTCTTTTCCGATTCCAGACTTGCTATACAGAATCTCTTTCATCTGAGAGATGCCTGATGTTACCGAGCCAGTTGAGATGGGATTAGAAGCAGTGGGAGCTGGTAGAGGTGAATTGGATTCTTTGAGAGGAGTTGGCTCGAAGAGAGTCAACTTAGTTCTCTTTTTCGATGGAGATTGATCGACTCTTTGAGCTCTTCCACTTGAACTTCTCTCGTTGTCTTCTCCCATACCTCCGTCGTAGAATCTCTCTTCCGAGATTACAAGTTGAGAGTCGTTTCCACCAGACTTTCTCGGACTGGATCCTCCACCTGCTTCTCTCCTTGCATTGACTTGCATCGGAGTTGAGAAGAGAGGAAGTCTCAACCTTTTGCCTTTACCAGACATGGCAAGACTACCTCTGATTGGAGTGGCAGGGATTTGAGCTTGAAGAGCAGGAAGTAAAGAAGTTCTGAAAGGTTTCTTGTTACCACCTCTTCTAGGTGTCGATGATTGTAAGGCTGGAGCAGAGTTTGAAAGTACTGAAGCTCCAATCTCGTTTGATAATTTCGAGTTTAGCCACAAGGTGCCCCACTCTTCTGATTTGATGCCATCGTTTTCAATCTCCATACGATTCGCTAGATCCTTTTCGGAATTCTCTTGCTCCCTTCTACGACTGTCTCTGGGTTGGAGTGAAGTTGGAGCCGAACGATCGTGGTCGTGTTGACGACGGGAAGTGGAAGCATAAGACTCGTCTTGACTTCTGACCGTGTTTGAATCAACTTTTTTGCTTCTTTTATTCATACTGAGCTTGAGAGGAGTCTTCGCTATTGCATGAATGTCTGGAAGAGAAGCGAAAGTCGGCTGAGGCTGAGATTGAGACTGGTGATGACGTTGATTCCAAGGAGTCGAGTTGAAAGAATGAGACGTGTGTTCTTCTTGAGCTCCTTCTCTGGGGACTTGTTGCATCGAAACTGGAAGATCCGAACTTGAGTGGTCGAATTGAGATCCACCAGCACGATAGCCACGCTGTTGAGATTCTTCGTCTTCGAAATGAGCAACTTGATTGTGAGGATCGAGTCCTTGGAAATCTAGCTCGTCCGATTCCGCATCATAATGATTTGCTCTCGATTTTGAATGATACTGAACGTTTCTAGCTGAGTCTGAATCAATTTCTGGAAGACCGAAAGCGAAAACTTCCTCTTCTTCTACCGCCACTTGATTTCCCACTCTCTCCTGGCCACCTCTCACGCCTTCGAGAGGATCATTCTCTTGATCTATTCTTTCAATGGAATGAACTTCTCGCATATCTGAGATTCTACCACCCTCATTTCCTTGGTCTTCCCTCCATTGTCTTCTGTCGAAGTCTCTGAAGTTACTCGGATTGCGAACGGGTGGAGCTTCGAAGAATTCTTGACCATGACTCGAAGGAGATGATCTGACTGAAGAGTGATCTTCAACAGTGAGATTCAATGGAGGTGATTCGACTTGATCACCACTTCTGGTAGAATGAGACGTCTTGAAGTCGGAAGAGAGTGTGGAAGAAGTCGAGTTGGAGTCGTCTTTGAGATCGACCGCCACATTCTTGCTCTTCTGCTTCTTTGAGATTGTACGGAGACCAGAATTTCCCTTACTCGAGGATGAAGAATTGAAAGAAGGAGCTGGACAAGGAGCTAGACTGAGTTTGCTCTGGCCTTTCTTGACGTTGTTGAGTCTGACGTTTGCTGGCTTCATACCCGTGTACTTTGAGCTTGATTTGCTCATTTGAGAAGGATCAAATGACTTTTCCAATCCTTCTCTGATACCTGTGAGCGACAAAGATTTGGACTTTTCGGTAAGAGACGATTCTTGAGAAGACTCTTGTTCTTGAAGGGAAGGTGAATCATCTGGAAAGTTGGATGTATGCCCTTCGAAACGTTCTTGTGTTCCATCTTTATTAGAAAGACGATCGATGGAAGAGGTTTCCTTTCCTATTCCGGCAGATTTGGAAGCTCCTAGACGAGGCAGAGGAGAAGAGTTCGAGCTGGGTGGAAGAGGCTGGGAAGAATGTGAAGAAGTATTGCTTGAAGAATCCGATCCGATAGAGTAGTCTTTTGAGATCTCTTTTGGGATTACCAAGCCTTTCTTTTTGACTGAGGGAGTCTTGATACTGGATCCGGTTTGATTCTTCTTGGAGTGAGTGGCATCTGGTACCAATTGGACTTCTCCGTTCTGATCTTCCACCTTTCCATTCTTTGACTTATTACCATCTCCATCTTGTTTTCCATTCAATTTGAATTGATTCTTCTTGTTGACAGCTCTACGAGCTGCGATAGTACTGAAGAAGAGCGAGTCGAAAAGGCAGGTCAGCGAAGTTTCGATCAACCTTTGAGACATGACTTCGATCTTTTCTAACAATGGTGTTTCTACAAAGTTGACCTGTTCTTGGACGTTTGAGATGTCTAGATTACCAGACTGCGAGAAAGTGAAGCGAGAAAGAAGATGAGTTGAATGTGTTAAGACGAAGACGCACCTTCGTCAAGACTTACTGGACGAGTGATAAGAATCTCTTCTTCGTCATCTTCGTCTTGATCTGAACAGTCTGCATCTCTGTTGTTAGTTGACCAATCATTCATTGTTGTAGAAGTGTGGATGGATATCAAGTTGAAGAGAAGCAAGCTTGAGCCGAAATTTCGAGTTGTGGCTGAAGGGGAGAGAAAGTGCTTTGATGAAAAGTCTTTTTTCTACCACTCAACCTCAACTCATTCTTTTTTCAAACAATCCCAACCAAAAAAGCTCCAATCTTTCGGATATGTGGGTAAGAGCGAGGTCCACAATCATGAAGCTTGAAGACTGCTTCCATTTTTGGAGGCGGAGTGGAAAACTGAAACGGCATGCATTGTACGGTCTTCTAAAGGCCCAGCGCAGCATTTCTGTCTAGCCAAAGTCTTTCCTACATACATCTTCTCAAAGAAATCTGAAATCTCGTTTTGGATCTTGAGTTTGAGGGATTCAAAGGGAACAGAAGAGAAGGGAAGGCAAACAAAACAAGCACGTTCTCGAACATCTCTTCCATTTTAGGCTCTCGAATCAATCTATTTCGAGAAGAGTCTAGACAGCTTTGCACTTTTGCATTTTCTTTTGATGTTGGATCTCAACACTTCTTTCTCTTCTTCCATCTTCACCTCAATCTGCTTCTTACTCTCTTTTGGACAACCTTCTTTAACTGATACCTCAACGTCAACATCGACATCCATCTTCTCTACTCAATTCCATCTCAACATGAACCTTCAAATGACGGATTTGAAACGAGAAGATGGTTATATCCCTCGACGATCCAGCGATGGATCCACTTCTTCAAAGGCAACTTCAAACACCACCACCGATCACCTCAAAGGCTATCATCTTCCATATCACACTTCAGACATCAAGGAGTCTTCACCGTTCCTAACACCAAACGAAGAGGACGAGGAAGAAGGGGAAGGGAGGGCGTATGGTCGAGAAGGCGAGAGAAACACTCTGCAGAAAAAAGCAGGTTCGGTAAGACGTTTTTCTCCGAACCTCTCTTTTCTTCTCCCCTCTTCAAAACGCAAATCTCTGGCCATCATTCTGATTCTGGTGATAGTGATTATGGTTTGCAACACAATAACTCATCCAACTCCTAACTACGATTTATTGCCTGCGTCGAAGTATCACGCTATCATCAATCAATCTATCTCGAAATCCTTTCCAGACCACATGAAACCTCGGCTGGCGCTGGAATTGAATCAAAAAGACCTCCCGTCTTCAAGGCCTGGACGTCGAGGTGAAGCACAAGATCCAAGCTCAAGCCAATCTCTGATGCCATCGACTTTGTTCCAAACCGACAAGAAGGCGAGCAAATTGGTGGAAGTCGAGAGAAGTTGGGATCAAGCTGGAGCTCGTCGAGTCTTCCTAGACGACAAAGGTGCATGGGATTTCATTCATCGAAACTACAACAGCTCAGAGATTTGGGATGTTTACGAGTTTCTACCTATACCAGTCCTCAAAAGTGACTTTTTGAGATACTCTGCTCTGTTGGCAGAAGGTGGCATTTACTCGGATATGGACACGAGAGTGTTGATGCCTATCGATCAATGGTGGAAAGGCGCTCAAGTCTTTACTCCCAAGACATCAGGTTTTTTATCTCACAGTCTAGACAATCGATTAGATCTCAACAGTTCTTCTTCTTCTCCGACTGAGACTTGGCATGAAGCTGAGAATCCGAAGAGAGAGCTTCAAAGGGAACCTGTCAGATTTTTGGTTGGAATCGAGAATGATTCAAAGCTATGGCATTCTGTTAGGAACATGTGAGTACAGTATCTGGAGCTATATTCTCCTTCATTCTCGCGAAAAAGCCTGACATTCTTCTCTTGTCCTTCCCCCACCTCCAGTGCTGAAGCTCTGTGGCTACTACCTCTCAATCGACATCGTCCTCTTCAATTCGTCCAATGGACTCTGCAGGTGAGTCGATCAGCCTTTTATCTTCATATTCGAGCCTCTGTTCTGATCTTGTGTCTTTGGCTTCTTATTTACTCTTATACGCAGTCCGCTCCAAACCATCCTATTCTGGTCGACACTCTCCGAAGGATCGTCAACACCTCTCACTTCGCGAAAGCTTTGATGATCGAGCGAGAAAGAGAAGCAAATTTCTACGAAGCTAAAGGAAACATCAAGAAGGCTGAGAAAGTGAGGAAAGAAGCTTTCCCTTGGAACGGACTTCGAGGGAAAGAGTTCGAGAGAACAGGCGTGGAAGAGTGGACTGGGCCAGGAGCTTTTACTGATGCTGTAATGAGGTGAGTGGATAGAAGATCAATATCTTCAAGTTTTTGATGAGATCTCAAATCGCTCCCCTCCAGCGATCTGCAGAGATGACCTTTGATCTTTGTTTCTTTGCATTCCAATCGATCGCCTCTCTTTCCCTCTACTCTTTTGCAGCTATCTGAACGCGGTAGCAGGTCTACAAAAGTCTGATCTACAGAAACTTAAGCAACCTCTTCAGGTAAGAGACGTTGTCATCTTACCGTCTTCAGGATTCAATCCCTTCGAAAGCCAACTACCAAACCCAATGGCGAGGGTGGTCCACTTGTTTAGAGGCAGTTGGAAGTGATTTTATAGTTTATCTATCATCTCTTTCTATTTATCATCTAGATCCCTGTATTTTTATAATCGTCAATAGTATCGTGCCTCTGAGAGATCGACGAGAGCTCTTCACAGAGATTTGGAAGTCGCAAAGTGCGCGCTGAACGCTGACATTCCACTTCTTCTTCAGTATTCACATTTTGTTCTCCATGAGAGTTCCTTAATCCTTGCTATCTTTGCATCTGCTTTCAGTCTCGAAGACAGTGATCCTAAAGTCCTGACTTCTCCGACTTCTGCTACTCTCTCCGCATTTCTTCTCAGCCAAAGCTCTTGCTTCATCATTCTCTTCGCGTGTTCGTTATCATGAATATGGTGTACACATGGAATGGCACATAACACAAGTACCTTTCGAGCCTACCATTGCAACCAGACTTACGAAATGAGAAACCGTTGGTAGTGCTTGCCGCGACGAAGGCATCTTCCGGACAGCGTCTTTTTTAGGATTTGATTTTTTCCTCCCTGGTTTCTTTCTCATCTCCCTCTCTATTTCTGGATCTTTCATCTCTTTATCCTCAAAACCATTTCGCATTACTACATAGAAGAGTGAGTCTCTCGGAGAGAAAATCGTAAAGAAGGGTTTGTTGTCCTTTGTTTTCCATGAGGGACGCCAAAGGCATGTTTGATTGCCATCGAAGATTTTTACTGAGAGTCTTTCCCTTCTTCTTCCTCCTTCTCCCTTCTCCTCAACTTATACCTCTTCTCTTTCTCTTTCAGCCTTTCATTTCATTCACTTCAAGATCAACACAGCAATTCGATCATCAAAACATCAAGCGCAGCTTTTGTCCATCGAATTCCGATCTGTCAAAACTTGACCTCGAGGATCGCATTAATTTAGATTTCCCCACCTCTTTCTTCACTTCTAACTTCTTCAATCCTCTTTCATCAACATCGTCAACATTAGAGCAAGATGAGGCCAGAAAGGAAGGCTTATACGCATCTCTCTCAACCTTCGATCCAACCCCTTCTTGATGATTTCGATAGCAAGGAAGAAAGCCCAAAGGTCTCCTCCTCATTCAATTCTGCAAATTCAAGCTCGATATTACTACCTCTTCATATAGCAGAACGCAAAAGATCTTCTGCCTTGGTTCGTTTGTATCGTACACCAATCTCAACCCTTGGTCTAACATCCGGCATCATTTTTGGTTTCGTTTTGGTGATCCTGTTTATTAGGACTTCTCTTCATCCTCAACCCTCTTACAACCTATTATCAAAGTCCAGATATCAAGAAACTCTTTCAGAATCGATTCATTCTTCGTTTCCGATAGAGATTCAAGATGAGCTGCGAGCCCAGCTCCTTCTTTCACTGAGCCCTAGCAACCTCTCTTCCACTTCAGATTCACCATCAGACTTTACCTATTCTCCTCGAAATGATTTACCTAAAACATTTTGGCAAACAGATAAGGCTCTTCCACCAGTTATTCCGGAAACAATAGAGTTGAAAGAGTCCTGGGAAAGAGCAGGGGTAGATCAAACGATTTTTTTGGATGATGCAGGGGCAGTCGAAATGATGAAGAAGCTTTACAACGACAGTGAAGTCTTCAATACCTATATGAGCCTTCCTGCTCCGGTATTGAAAGCTGACATGTTGAGATATTCTTTGTTACTTTCTAGAGGAGGAATCTATAGGTGAGTAGAATTTGCAAATATCTAAAGTCTTCTGCTCTCGGAAGTTGTACTGAAATCAGCTCGGCATCCTCGTTCTCTTTTTCTTCCCTTACAACTTTATGATCGCAGTGATGTTGATACCAAAGCTTTGATGCCGATCGAGGATTGGAAGAGAGGATCGAGACTTTGGATTGGACAAGGAACTGGCTCCATTCGATTGCCCCACACTCTGGACAGAATCGCATCAATGTCAATGTCAAGATGGGAGCTGATACAGAAAGCTTCCCCTGTGAGAATCATCATCAGTATAGAGGGAAGCAACAACGAATGGGATACGCTTGGAAATTTGTGAGTTTTTCACAGAGACCTTGCCACTCATCGATCGACTTCGTTTTCTCCTGCTCATCTTGACACTGATTGAATTTCGACTTTACTTCTTTCATTGATCAGCTTGAGATGGGCTGGACTGAAGATCTTCACTCGACATCGAGAAGTCCAGTTCGTTCAATGGACAATTCAATCTTCCAGCTTTCATCCGATCTTACTCGACACAGTTCGAAGGATCATTGACACCAATCAAATCGCCAAAGGAATGATGATCGAAAAGGATATCAAGATCAACAGAGCTGAATCTAGTGGAGATTTCGAGAAAGCCAAAAAGATTAGAAAGCAAGATTTCCCTTGGGATGGTGTGAAAGGGAAAGAGTTCGAAGCAACTGGAGTGGAAGGTGAGTTATCTTGTCGATCGGATCATCTTTATTTTCTTCCCTCTTACTCACTTTTCAATATCTCGTTCTACAGAATACACTGGTCCTGGGACCTGGTCAGATTCCGTTCTCTCGTGAGTATCTCACTTTTTGCCACTTCCGAAATCGGCTCGATCCTATTCGACAACTTTCTCTGACTCCTCCTTCAATTTTTCTTTCTCCATTTCAGGTATCTCTATGCAATCTCTGATATCACTCTTAAAGATCTCCACCAACTCAAGCATCCCTTACAAGTGGGAGACGTTCTCATTCTACCCAGGCATAGCGGATTCAATCCATCGGGGAGAGAATTCCGCAATTCTATGGCAAGAGTCGGCCACTTATTTAGAGGTAGTTGGAAATGATAGTTGATATCAAGTGAGGGGGGAAGTCTGTCTTGTTAATATACGTTCAAACTTCGTTGTACTTTCATAGAACTCGCATTCTCACTCTTTCTAAGTCATCAAATTTGTAAATAGCTTCCCATCTTTTTCATCCGTCTTTATTTTTGAACATTTTTGTCTAATATTATTATTTTTATTATTACTTTCACGTCGCGATCTTCGTCACTATAATCTACTTGCAGTCATCAAAATGTCAGGAAACGATTTGGGTCATTAGAATTCGTGAAATAAGAGGATACAAATGAAGACGAGAGAAAAAGAGGCCAGGAAGAGGAAGAGATTGAAAAGAGAAAATGATCTTTGAGGGGTTTTGGGATGCTTTATGGGTCAAATGAGATGAGAATGAGACTTGAAGAAGGGGAGAAGAGAAAAGAGACCTCTCTCAACTTTTACGAGAAAAAGATGATGGACGAGACTGGCTTGAGGAAATTTGTTGACGAACGTGACTTTTGATAGTATGTTTTCTATAGAGTTTTGAAGATTGTTTTGAATGAAATTTCTTTGATGATTGGAGGCTGGTTGAGTCTATTGAATCTGGACTGAGAGGAAAGGTTTATGATTGAGGAATTTGTTCTTTTTGATTTGTCTGTCGTTTCAGATTTACACCTTCTTGAATTTTATGTACTAAGTTTGTTTTGTCTATGGAACCAAAGGCTCCCCTTTCAAAGAAGAAGCTTCGTAAGGTAGTGGATCTGAGTTGATCTTGAAGGGATGTGAGGAAAGAGGATAGAGATGTCAACGTCATAGTCATTCGCTCTCTAAGCAGTCTATGAGAGTAAAGATAACAGTTCATAAATCCAATCGAAATTCAAAAATCTAGAGTCGAGCATGATCTTCGAATCGAACGAAAGGGGAGAGGAGTTGTACAAGGTGTATCTCTTGATAAGCTCTCTTTCGAGATAAGATGCTCTCCCCTTCTTGATGAACGATCTGAATTACCTTATGCAAAATTCTTCATAACAGAAAAGTATCACGAACTCCTCGGTCGGATGTTTTTTGAAGACTCACCCATTCGCCCATTTCCTTTTTCAACAATTCACCCTTTTCACCTTCTGTGAGTTTCCAACCACCTTTTCTACATTTCTGATCCTCAATCTTCCTAAGGATTTCCAATTCCTTCTTTTTCAATTCCAACTGTTTTGGACTGAGGTTCGTGGTGGTGGCAGTAGAAGAGAAAGAAGCGGAACAGTTTGAAGTGTTTGAGCTTGAAGCTGATAGACCTGGAGAAGCAGGAGGAGTCTGATTTCCACGACGGATTGAATTTGGAGATGAAGAGTTATCGATTGAGTGCGTAGAAGTAGAAGTGGAAGATCGACGTAGATTGAGTGAATCGAGATTGAGATTCAAGCCAGTGTCAGTGTTTGATTCTGACTGTGAATGTGACTCCATCTTTGTTGGATTGCCTTCTTCATTTTCCGATTGTAATACTTCTGCATCCCAATCTTCATCTACCGATAAAGTTGAGCTTGAAGAGTGTGAGATTTTAGAACAAGTTCGAGTCGATTCTTCATCAGTCATTGTCGGATTCGTCGTTATTCCAAATCTTAATCTCTTCTTCTCCTTACTCGATGTTTGTCGTTGATTTGTTCGTTAGATATTGTTCGTTAGATGATTGATGGAGGAATTGTTGTTTGGTATTTACAACCTTCAGTCGAGAGGTGGTAGGTACAAAGAGAGAGATCAGTCGAAGCGTCTCAATGCAAGTGAAGACGAAGCCGAAATGGAAATCAAGTCAAAAATCGAAATCTTCATTAGTCACTATTTTACAAATGGAAATGATATTGATCAAATTTGAAGCTTGAACGTTGAACTGGAATGATTCGATGCAAGTTGACGGCGACTTTGAGAATTCCCATCTGTTCTCCCGTTATCGACGTTTAAGATTTTCCGCCTTCCATCATTTTACGACTCTGACTTTTCAATCCTCATCTTGGTCCACTTCCAAAAGTCCCTGACTTCTCAATCCTACAATTTCTATACTTTTCTTCAAACTCCAATCCAATTTCTTCCTAGTCTCAACCTCCATTCCCTTTCCCAACAATTTCTTCAACTTCTTTTCTTCCAATTCAGTCATCAAGAAATATTGAATCCCCTTTGATAATTCTTGATTTCCAGTAGTTCCTCTAATCAAGACTGATTCCAAGGATTCCAAATCTAACCTTGAAGGTTTAGAGGAGGATGATGATGGATTCAAAACCGAAGATGGAGATTTGGATTGAATTGATAATAGGAGATGAATGAAGAAGAGTCGTAGGAATAGCTTGCCTTTTGATTTGAGAGTGGTGAAATTGATGGTCTGTGAGATCGGGGTAAGAGGAGTTGAATTAAGTCAGAGTTGGGTTAGATGTTGTATGAGTTTCGTATCATGTTTGAGATCTGAGCTGAAACTCACCTTCAAAGCATTAAGGCTCAGACATCCTTTAGCAACCCACCAACCATAAGCTCTAGCTATATTGACTATCTTCTGTAATTCAGCTCCTTTGATTTCCACTTGTTCATCATCATCATCCTCTTCACTTTCATCATCATCAACTTCAATCTTTGACAATCCACCCACGTTTTTCTCTCCCAATTCTCTCAACAAATCCCAAAGAGAATATTGTAAAGTGATTCTAACATCTTGAGAATCCTTAGAAAGTTGAGTTCCAATCAGAGTATAATACGGATTGTAAACATTTTCTTGACCTAAACAATGTAATAAAACTCTAATGATATCTCTTCTTTGAACTTCATTCAATCTCAATTGTAACAATTTAGTTCCAGCGTCCAAATAATCTTCTGCACTCATAATAGCTAAGAAAATCTTTCTTTTGGAATCTGTATTCATTCCATGTTTTCTTGCTTCTTTTAAAAGTTGTGAAGTCATTTCATCTGTTGGTTCGGTTTCTTCTATTAATGGTCTTGCAATCGTCATTCCATTTCCATTTCCTCCTTTTGAATCGTTTTGATTCTGATTTTCATCGTGATTACTTTCATGACCAGTCCAAGCAGCACCTACCAACCACCATTTGCCTTTAGATTCAGCTTCTTGTAAATCTTTCAAACCTATTCTCAAACTTTCGAAATTCCTTACCGAATATTTTTTACTCAAACCATTCAACCATTTCTTCATTTTCATCATCAATTCTTCGGAAGAATTCCCATTTGAATCTCCTAATCCCTTATTGTTGTTATTCTTTCTTTGACGATTGTTTTTCAAATCATTAAGAGTTTCCAACATGAATTTAGGTCTTGAACCTAATAACTGATCCGAAATTGGAGTTTTGGAAACACTTTCTTGAGTTAAGGAAATGATTGATTTCAATGAAGTTGGATCATCATGTCTTAATTGTTGACCACATGATTTGACTATTTTCAATAACAATTCAATATCTATATCTACCATTCCTTTCGATGGTGATGATGATGATTCTTCTCCACCACCTCTTAAGAATAATCTAATGAGATCATAAATTAATGGACATGCAACAATTTGAAGATTGTAAAGTTCTGAGAGTAAGATCAAAAGATTGACACATTCTTTTCCATTCGGAGCTTCTTTCGAACTTTCATCCTTCTCGTTAATCATTTTGACTTGAGCTTCTCTTACATTCCTGTATTCTTCGATTAGTTGCTCTACCACCTTTTGAACGATTGAAGCTCCAAATTCAATTCCTACCATTCTATGCAAACCTCCAACCAAGGCGGCATAGAGAACTACGAATCGATTTCCAAGATCAGCTCTAGCAGAAATAGTCTCTAAAATCAGAGAGATCAAAGTTGAAGAAACTTCAGCTCTACTGTTTGAATCATATAAATCAGTCAATGAGAATAAAATCGATTCGATGTTGTTTTCTCCTAATCGATTCAATTGTCCTTGAGCTTGACGTCTAAGTTTGAGAAGTGCAACAGATTCAGTTCCAGAAGATGATGAGGAAACTGCTTTAGCGGCTGCCGCTGCTGCTCTTGCAGCTGGTGGCATGTACTTTCCGGTTGAAGGAGGAGTTGAAGAAGAAGAAGAAGAAGTTGGCTTGGGATTTAGAGATTGAGGACTTGATTCTGATGTTGAGTTCTCTTCTTCTTCGTCACTAGATTCATCCTCTTCATCTGTTTCTTCTTCCGATAGATCTACATCTTCCATTTCAGCGTCACTATCTTGCATAGCGGCATCCCAATCTGTTTCATCATCATCATCAGCTTCACTCTCATCTTCATCCATGAGAGCATCTTCCAGACCACTATCATCTTCCGAATCTTGATGATCTTCTTCGTCATCATCGTCGTCTGAATACATTCCAGGTTGGAATCTATTGAGATCTTCCAGAAAACCTGAATATCATACACGACAAGAAAGGAGAGGAGAGAAACTGCCGTTTCAACAATCTACTCTCCAAGGCAAGCCCTCCCTCGATCTTGCAGTTTCAAAAAGCCACACTCACCATCTAAATCATCCTCTATATCATCTCCCTTTTTCTCCTTTGCCAATTTGGCTTCCAACCATCTAATCTCATCTTCTTCATCCTTTTCCATTTGGGTCATTCTAGACCTAGGTTTCTTTCTTACGTTGAACTCTTTACTCTTTGTTTTGGAGGATTTGTTCTCTGCTTTTGCCAGCATTCTCTCCAATGGAGTTTGAGTGTTTGAACTGACATGTTTACGTTGACCAGATTGAGATTTGGGATCCTCGATTGAATCTCTGGAACGTTTCTTTGGATTTGGATTGGATGATGATGAAGATGAAGAAGATGGATCGACTTGTTTCTTGTTCTTCTTCTTACCCTCTACACTCTTCTTGTTCTTGGATTCTTTTTCCTTTTGAATCATTTGATGAAACAGTTGATCATCTCCATCCTCATCCAGATCGATTTGTCTCTGTTTTCCATTGGATTTCTGCATGAAGCTTTTTGCAGTTCCACCATCTCTTTTCTGTCTTTCATGTTGTTCTGCACTTAATCCTTTTCCAATCACTTTCAATGTAGGCTTCGTTTTCTTCTCCATTCTTGCTGCCTTTCTCGCTTCTTTCCTTCCAACTACTGAACTCGACTTTGACTTGGTGAATCCATTTCTCACATTGGAGGAAGATCCACCTCGATTCGATCTTGAGGATTGAGAATATGGATGCCCATTTCTTGCTTTTGGTTCCGGAAGTCCTAATTCTTCTCTTAGGGCTGATGGAAGTTCAGTTGTCGATTTCTTGAATGGCCCCATCTTCTTTCAATGTCGAGGAGAAAGAGAAGAAAATCGCAAGCTGATAGAGAAATCAAAATCTGCACAGCCACTCGGCCGAGCGAAATGCTTCGTCTTCAATAACAAATTTCAATTTTCCAAATTTAGCTTTGATTTTGGTCGCTGCGAAGAGGGGGTTAAGACAACTCGATCAGGAGGCGAGCAGAGCAGTCTACGATCAAGAAGAAGTTCAAGCGGATGAGACACCGATCTTCAAGAAGCAGTTGGGGACGGGTTTTTGAGAAAACAAAATTGAAGATCGAGAAGAGAACCATTTTGAAAAGCCACAGATTGTCGAGAAAAGAGGAAGGCAGGGCAGCAGAAAGAAAGATAGGCAGCGTCATTGCTGAAGTCTCCAAGATGGCCGACACGCTCTTCAGCAGAGATAGTCTCTTTGAGCCTGGGAAGAGAAGACATAGAAAGAAAGGTCTTGTATTCAGTCTAAGTAGTAGATGTCAGCAGCCAGAAAGACCAGAGAGACTCTACTTCTTCGTCACTCACCTCGTTTGAAGTCGACTCTGAAAGATCGATCTCGATCCTATCAGGAACGTCTTTACTATCTATAACCTTTCCCACCACCTTTTCCAATCTTGCAACCAACTTTTTACCGAAATGTTTCTTTGAGATGATCAGCTTTTCTAGAAAGACCATCCGTTGACCATCTACTTCTAAACCTGCTTCAGCGTTATCGAACCTCTTCTCTAAAATCTCTGCTAATAAATGCTGTCTGAATGGAAAGGCTCCTGAATCTACTCTCAGGTTTCTAAGTCTGGGACCACAAGATTGTAAGAATCTCAGATAATCAATGTCGTAATCGAATTGAAGGCCTTCCGCTACTGCCGTCCAAAGTTCTTCCATTGATGAAGGCCATGGTTCAGTCAAAGGGTGTAGTCCTGGAAAGTGGAGAATCAATAGCCTCAACTTGGGACAGTAAAAGTGCGATAGTAGGTCTGCTGCAACTGAACGACGGGGAAAGATTTCCAGAACTTTGACTGAGGTTAGGGACAGTTGATTTTCTAATAGATCGGTATCAAGCCTTGAAGCAGCAGCGTGCAGTCTTAAGTATTCAACAGTTTGCATCCTCCTCTTCACTATTTCTAGCGACGTGAGCTGATTCCCTACTTCATTTAAATCTAGTCCATTGATGACCAGATGCCTGAGATGCTGAGATGAGCCTTGCTCCAGAGAGGAGGCTGAGGAAGAAAGTGTGGATAACCAAGTCTGTTCATCGTGACTGAAGCCTCTCACTTCCGAGAACGTGATATTCAGACTTCGCAGGTTGAGAAGTGTTTCACTGAACAGAAGTGCGGCTGGAGCGTAACTTGCGAGCTCTAAAGCACAGGAGAGAGTGTGTAAATGTGAGGCTGATAGTGAAAGCAGATCCACGAACTCTTGAATATTATCTTCTCGGACCGCTGGTTGCATCCGAAGTATCACTTGCTCTAGCTGATTTTGAGACTTGCGAGTGAAGTACTCGAGAATTGAGTTGCCCCACTCTCCGAAAGAATTGAGGGGAAGATTGAGCACTTTGAAGAGAGAAGCGTTCGTATCGATAGTATCGTACCATTGAGATGAGACTCGTTTGACCATGATAAGTCTATGAGAATCTAAATGAGAGAATGCCATAGAGAGAACCTCTGGAGGAAGTCTACTTGCGATTGATTGATGTCTATTCGACTCTTGATTTCCCATCTCCTCTTGCTCTCCCTTTCCTTCTTGTCCCAACTCTTGTTCTTCATTTAACTCCCCTCTACTTCGATCCAATAACCATTCCTCCAGCTTTCTAGAGAGCTCAGCGTCTTCTCTTCTGAGGAAGTCTAGGCATTCTCTTCTGCCTTCTTCTCTACCGGCCTCTCTGCCAGCCTTTTCTCCCTTTTGATATTCCTTTGAGCGAGCCATTTGAAACTTGATTGGGTACTGACTCGTATTTTGAATGCTTGAAATTGGAAAGCAATAGTAGAAGATCGCGTTTGATGATGAGAGGTAAGTTTTGAAGACGTTGGGAGAACGAAAGTTGAAAGCGAAAGAAAGAGGTCGATTGGTTGGCAAGAGAATTCGCTTCCTCTTTCGATCTTTGTTGTCGATTGTCAATAAAGAATGATAATGACCAACTTTGAGCTGAAAACCGAGGTGATGTGGTTGTGAAGAAGAAGAGAAGTTTTGAGTTTTGCTTCTTGCTTTTGTTCCGAAACGTCAACCTCTTTCCATGGATCGCCCTTCAAGTCCGACCACAGAATCCGATACTTCATTGAATTCACTGTTCGACGAGAAAATTTCAGAGTCAACGCCAAAGGACATCCCTGCCAGAAGAGTGGCTCCAACGAACTCGTCAAAGATCTCAGGACTCTACTTCTTTCCAAACCTGATATCAAAATCTCTCGCTCATCAAGTGCTGTCAAGTGTAGCTGAGTGTGGTTACTTCACTTCTTCTGAAAGTGACATACCTCAAACCGAATCACAGGAGAAGGGACCCAATCAAGCGATGCTGTTCGGTAGATCAAAAACCAGAGACGAAGAAGGCAAAGAAGGCTCTCAACCTCAAACAGGTCTTCCAATATGGGCAGATGAACTTGTTCACGAGCTATCAAAGATCTTAAAGAGCAAGTTAGATCAAGACACTCACACTCTACTATTCCCAGAGGATTCGCACCGAGAGTCCAATCACTTTTCGACGACGACTTCCACTTCAAACGATGATCATCCTCCTTCAAAGCGGATCAAGCTTGCTTCGGATTTCAAATCATCGAGATCTTTGGATACGGAACAAGTCAAGGATGGAGCCAACTCGAAGGCAGACACGACTTCAAGATCCATTCAACCTTGCGCTTCTAGACAGCTCATTCTGAACCTCTATCAAGCTGGACAAGGCCTTTCACCACATGTAGATCTCCCGCATAGGTTTGGAGATGGCATCATACTCTGTTCTTTCGGAGGTGCAACAGTGATGGAGTTCGAAAGAACAGAGCCGGAAGGGAATGCAGAGCGATCTTTGAAGCTCTGCCAGGATGGAATGAAAGGTCAGGACCATCGTGAAATGCTGGATTCAGAACGTCTTCAACAAGTGAAGCAGCTAGCTGAGAATACCAATCAAGAAGACAGAATGTCAACAACGAACGAGAAGCAGGCGATCTATCTTTCTCCACTCTCGGTCCTGATTTTGAAAGGAGAAGCTCGGTACAAATGGAGGCATGGAATACCCTCAAGACTCAAGGATTGGGTGCTAGATGAAGAAGACTGGACTTTGAGGAAGACAGAGTCAAATCCCGAGAAGGATCAGCATCAAGACAATGAAGAATGCAAAGCTCGAGACTTTGAAGGCAAGTGTCAAGATTGGAAGTCAAGGGCAAGTCTTCTAGAGAGAACTGGAATTCGGCTGAGCATTACTATTCGATGGCTTTTACCGGGTGCAGACGTAGTCGGTGGCTGAAATCAAAGGTGTTCTCGAGGTGAGATTCTTAGGTAGCGACGCATACATTCACCTTCATTTCCTCGTGCTTGCTCTGACCTACTCTCCTTTTTTCTCGCTTTCTTTCTCTTTCTCACTTTCTAGAGTAAGACACACTCTTTTATAGGAGGTCCACAAGACGGTTTGGTCATGCCATGGCTGGAGCGTCGTGCTGACGATAGACGAATAGGCATTGAATTATGTTCTTCTTCAATGCTGCTGCTTTGTTACTCATTCATCTTTGTTTGTTTGTTTCTCTATCAACTCTAGATTCGATATCCCAATCGCTATCTCCTTCTGGCCTTTTCCATTCTCCACTCTTTCTCGCTTTCATTCTTTCATCTTAGATGTTGACAAGCTGACTGCAGACATCTGCTTTCACGCAGAAGATCAATCGTCGAGATAGGTAGATTCAAACGAAAATGATTTCAACAAAACAAATACAATGATTACTTCAGATCGAAGAAGAAAGTAAGAGAGAGAAAAAAGTTCAAGCCACCAACTTCATTACAAAGCTAGCAGCAACTTTGAACACCCTTCGTCATAACGACAAAAGATGTTCAATGAAAAAAAGAGAAAAATTATGAATCTCAAAGAAATGAAATCGAAGAAAAAGAAACTTCTCAATCATTTAGATCTCTTCCAAATCTCACCTCCCATCAATCTCTAGAACTTTTCCAACTCTTATCATCCAAGAACGCGAATCTCAACCAATCAGAATTCGATAAAAGGCTAAAGGATCGAGCACATGACTCTAAACGATTGATAACCGACAAGACTACTTTGTAAAGCTTCTCTTAGAATCCTCATTGCTCGAGTAGCTAAGCTCTGAAGGATAAAGAAGAACGTTTCGTCTTGATCGATAGGGAACCCAAAGGTAATCGTTTGCCTTTTTCCGAAACTGAAAGGAAATTTGATATCGGTCACTTGGAAGTTTGAGTTTGAAGAGTTGGGTAAAGTGGAAAAGAATTGACTGTTTAAAAGGAAACCAAAAAAGGATTTCCTCAACCGAGATGAAATTCGATAAGTTGAAGATGATCCCCAGAGATGAAATCAAAAGTTCCTACTACCTTTAAAAGAACTATCAATGAAACCAATGGATGAAAAGAAGGGAACAACCTTAACTAATGAAGTATAGTAACCTCCTAATCCCAAGTAACTCTATGATCTCTTTGTTCCTTCATCACTCTCAAAAAGAGCAATTTGGATTTGTTTGAAACCAGGTGAAAAGATCAGCGCCCTCTTATTGTAGACAGAGAAGAAGAAGGGCTCAGAAACTCTTTTTGAATAGTACAAGAACGGACTGAAAGTCTTTGATGATCTGAAGCGGGTCAAATCGACTTAAAGTACTGTCATGTTCTCCGATCATTCCCCCAGATCCAAAGCTTCGAAATCCAAACCCTAACTTATTCCAACCCTTTTTGCGATCATCATGGACGTTCTAGAGCTTTGACTGTCTTATGGTAGGAATCGTTCCTTCATTCTGAGATTTAAGGCTGAAAAGGTTCTTGTGACTTCATCGACGCGGAAAAGATAAGAATACGGCGGGCCCTACTGAAAGAGATAGATGGCTTTTGGGAATGAAAAGAGATCTTGTACCAAGACAATGAAGAGATAGTTGATGAAAACCCTTCCATTCGACATCTTCTGTCGAGGTGAAAAGGCTGACAACAAACCCACTGTGAAACAGCATGGCACGCCGGCAGATGCCAGTCTCGGGAGAATGAAAGCTAAAAACCAAGTTCGAAGATGGAAGAATGATTGAGAGAATCATCGATATGCAAAGCATATCCAAAAGTGAACCTTTACACTCTTGTTCTCATCAAGGTTACAGAACCTCCTTCCACCATCTTCTTTTGTAACCTTCACACCGTATTCCACCCTCCATCATCTAGTCACGTTCTTTCCAACATCTCAATAAAATGAAGAAACACGTATCCGATGCCTGCAAACAATCAAAAGTTTCTCTCCAAGAACGTCCACTCACCTTCAACCAAGAATGAAGACGTGATGATCGATCCTCGTCAAGCGTGAATCCCAGGACAATAGACCAGATTGTCAGGATTGAGACTTAGGATGGGGTTAGATGAAATAAGAAATGAAAGGATCCGGAAGTTTCGAAAGCGTTTGAGATTGGTAGAAGAAGTTGGGAATGACCTGTTCCAAATCCAGAGAATCTGACCCTCAGAAACTGGAGATGGTCGTGAGATATTGACAAGGATAAACTTAGGGTTAGAGTCGCAAGCCTTAGGCACTAAAACCCATTCATAGGAATAGAAGGATTAGGAACTGAAGGTAATGCGATGATGTTGAGCATCCATCCAACGATAGCAAAGGCTAACACATCCACCGATGGATGAATGCCAGAAGTAGAGACAAGAACCAAAGAAGTTACTTGAACCACTTTCTCCAACCTTTTCACCTGGTTTACGAGGTCTCAAAGAGATCTGCCGAGCTTGATAGCGGTAGAGAACAGTGACCGAGTCTCTGCTTTGGATGCGAGAAGAAGAAGGAAGAAAGGGAAATGGGAAAGTTAGGCCTTCTTATCGCATGAAAATCACGTCGCGTCGATCCTTGGAACAAAGGGCTTTTCAAACGTGAGAAATTGGCACATTTGGGGAGAAATCAAACGAGAAAACGCATTGACGATGTGAAAGGAAGATATATAGAGAGAAGAGAAAGTGGAAAGTGGGGGGAGAGTAGCAGGCCCGCCTGGCAACATCGCCTTTCAACTCTGCGCTCTCATTTTTGACGTGTTCGTGATCATATTCACATCTGAGGGCCTTTTCTGAGGGAGAGAGAGCAGTCCTAATAGGCTCGGTGAGCGCCGGTGCCAGCAAAGTCGAGATAGGTTTCGTTTCTCTTTCTTCTTCTTTAACCACCACATCAATCGCTACCTTCAAAACAATCACTGAAAATCACGGCTCCAATGGATCATTCAAGCAAGCGTCAACAAAGTGGAAAGACGGAAAGACAAGCTGGTCGAGAAGAGTGTCTGGAATTCCTAAGGAAGGAAAATCCAGATCTTTCAAGGAAGATGGAAGCTTGGCTAGCTGCACGAGACGGAAAGAGTCAGCAGAGCCATCGATTCGTAAGTGTTGGATCCCAAAGATAAAAGCAAATCACACTAGAAAAAGAGAGTGGAGCTTACCCATACTAATCACACTTTCGCCTTCTTGTCACAAGCAGGTCAGCAAGCATCGATGTCCTACTTGCAACACCATGCTCTCTTCCATCAACGACCTTCTCTCCTCTGATATACTCTTCAGGATATTCAAGTATCTAGATTGCGTCGGAATCGTCGTGCTTAGAAGGACCTGCAAACAATGGTTCTCTATCATCGACGACCATCAGTCTTTCTGGAGAAATCTTCATCTTAAGTACTTTCCCCACGAGTGGACCCCATCAATCATAGATCTCTACAACAGGAAATCCCATTCTAGTCTAGAAGAAATTGAAATCACGATGGAGGTGGACGCCGAATTCGAAGATCATCTCATAGACACTCTTCAAGAGTCGAAGGAAACTCTCCAACACATTTGTTTTAATCTCCAATATCCAAGCGATTCCCGCAGCTCTCGACGTCTTCTTCAAACCCATCGGAATCTGATCTCGCTGAGGGCCATCGAGAACAACACACTCTCTTTTGTCAATCTCAAGAGAATCAGACCCATCAATGAGTTTGGCTCTCCTCTCAAAGTTCTTTGGACCGATGTCGAACCAGCATTTCTGCAAATGGGCTTGCCACGACATCAGAATTTGGTTTCCTTGCATCTGGCAAAGCCCTTCAGTTCTTCGGAATTGAGGAGTCTTTTGGAAGGTGCAAAATTGCTCAAGCATTTGACCGTCACCTTACTTTCAGCAGAGGAGACGGGAGATGAAACGGATCCGCTGTCTTTTCCACATTTGGAAGTATTCGAGTTCTGTCACTCTGAAACTTTCAATGAGCACAATCGCTTTCCTAACTGGTTAACCTTTCCAACATCGGTCAAAGTAATCTGTCATTCATGGAAAATGGAAAACCTGCCACCATCATTGCTCGAGCTTTGGTTATTTAACTTTCGATTCCTTGACCACGTCGTAACCAGTCAAGTTCCGGAATTGACAACTTTGTGCCTCGTTGGTATGGAAATTTCTGGAAGTCACGTCGGAAGGCTCACGGATGTGCTAGAGGAGAGGAAGGCGAATGTCGAAGCTGGTTTGGAATTTGGTGGAATCAAACTGAAAATGATCAAAACGCTGATCATCAGGATCAGCCATGATCGCCGGGAAGATGAGATTTTGAAAAGACTCAAACAATGCGTGGAAGAGGTGATTGAAATGAAGGCAAACGATACCAAAGTCCAGGTTGAAGTTGAATTCTGAAAAGGTGAGTGCAAATCTAATTCTACCTCTCGTGATGCCTCTTTAGCATACAACAATATTGATTGGATATCTCTCATTCTTTTCCGTAATCTGAAGACTTGGCTCCATCCGAGAGACACGAATCTGGAGCTTCGTGAATCGCTAGAAGAACAAGAGAACCTTTTTTTCGATTTTGATGATGGTTTCGAACAGTTTCGAGTCGAACTCAAGACAAGGAAAGGGTTCACAGAACACGAAGAGAGATTTTGAAATATAGAGGGGGGAAAAGAAAAGTGGAATCGAGACGATGGAGGAAAGAGAAAAGAGCCCCAGAGTATAGCAGATGGAATGAAGGAGAATTTTTGTCTTTCGAAGTTTTTGTGAACAAAAGAAGAGAGAAAGGGAAGAGGTAACAAAGTGATGATTTCTAAATTCTAAAAAAAAGGGAGATAGGATTGTGGAATTGGACTAATAACATGGAGAGAAGAAGATTGTAATTTACTGTAGTGGAGAGAACTTGAAGATAGTTTCTTCATTTTTGAGTTTGAAAGTCTTAGACTGTGACCCTGTTGCAAGGCGAGAGAATTTTATTTGATTGAGGGTAAGAATCGTCGAGGGTAAGAATTGTGTGAAGAGCGAATTGCCGAAAAGAATAACCTAGAAAAGCGGTTTTGATTTAGCATGGATTGAGAGAAGAATGTCTGGCAGTAGAGGGAGGAATAGATCGAAAGGTCTTCTGAAAGCAGAAAGATTGGGAAGCGAAAGGTGTGGAAAGTTTGAAGGCTTGAAGAAAAAGGAGAAAGGAGTAATGACGTGAAAGTCCAGAGAAGCTTGAATTTTTTGATGAGTGGTCTACGAAGAGAGATGAGTCTTGTTGGAGAGGTTTTACTATTGAAGAAAGCACAGAAGAGAGCGAGAGAGAGAAAAGATACAGAAAGGGACAAGTCAGATTTGAAACGAGATTGATTCGAATGATAGTGAGCTCACGGATTGGTGCTCGTAATCAAAGACCTTCTCCTTCTCAAGGTATATCGACTCACCAAACTAGTTTTCTTTCCTTTTCTCTTATCACTTTCCACATGACTTTGAAATTCAACCTCTGTTCCCAAACCCGTAGCAACTCTCTGTTCCAATCCATAACCCAATACTCCCACTTTGAATTGTTTACCAATATCCATTAATCTCCTACTCAATTCACTAGCATTTTCACCATCAATCAAAGTTTCTTCACTCTTAGTAGTCCAAACCGCCACTCTAAAGAAATTAGGTCTTGCAGCTAAAATGACTCCTGTAATCAATTCATCTCCATCATTCGAACCATTACCATTCAAATTCGAGGAAGAATCAAAAGGTTGTTCAAGAGTTTCACCAATAGCACTTAACATGGTATATAACCAAATCTGATCGATTTTGGATCTAGTCTTGTCTCGTGGTAATTGAATGGACCATTTACCTCCTTTACCATTCGCTGGATCTTCCCAGGCTGGTTTGATGCCTTCTTTGAAAAGATAATAATTGGCACGAGCTGGTAATTCGGAAGGAGCAATCACGTTGTTGTACAATCTGTAGAAGAGAAAGATTTTGAGAGAAAGAGAGGGAATCGCCGAATGTAGAGAGAAAGAAAGAATGCAAGGAAAGGAAAGAAAGTTAGAAATTTGAGATCTCTCTCGAGACGGAAGAAAATCTCCGATGACCCCCAGCTCTCGCTATGGAAGCTCAACATGCAGGTCCAAGGTTAAGGTCTATTCCAGAAGATCCCATGTCGACGAATCTCTTGCTACTCTTTCCATCCAATCTCAAGAAGCCTCGCTGACGCAAGTGAATTGGAATCTCGATTGCTAGCCTGTCGTGTAAAAGACCTCTTACTTGGGGTTTTGAATCAAATTGTCCGACATGAGAAAAGAACAGGGAAAAGCTTTCATCACAAGGATGATGATCCCTTTACTTGGTTTCTCGTCGTCTTTCTTCTGGCAACCCATAAGATGATGGAAGATGGCCACCACCTCTTTACGAGTTGAGAATGTTGAAATACTCGGTTCCTCCAATCTCCCAAAGATCACGGGAAAAGAGACCTAGAACATGTACTCTGGCGGAATCCTCAAAAAGAGAATACTCTGCCATTTGAGCTCTGACTTTCTGAGCAGAGAAGGAAGGAAGGAAGGAAGAGAATCAAGAAGATTCCAAATCTCCTCCTCCTCCTCCTCTTTCTACTCCCTGAGATATAGAACAATCTCCCCTCAGGAGCAACTAATCCAGAAACTCAATCCAACCAACCCTGTTCGTGTGTAAACTCACCCCCAAAACTCCTCTACAGAATCAAAGCTAATGACCTCATTCAAATCATCCCCCCAACTTTCCTTACTACCTTTACTAGCACCCTTCTGAGTAGGATTGTCGAACCATAGAGTCCACCTATTGTAAAGAGGATGTTTTACGTTGAAATTGTTTGGATCTTGGAATACAGTGATTGGTTGTTGACCATCCTGAGCATCAGAAGAGACTGTATTATCTTTTGCATCTGGACCAGCAGCTGAATTGGTTTGATCTTGAGATTTGGAATGGATTGCAGATTCCAAAGCTGTTGATGCTGCTTGAGCTGCTTGAGTTGGAAGAGTGGAAGAAGAAGAAGACATGTCTGAAAGAAAAGGATTAGAGAAGAGAGAGAGAGAGAGGAGGAAAGATTGTTCGTTTGAAGTTGTTTCTCCCTTTTGCTTGGTTTAAGTTGTTAGTGACTGTACTTGGATGCGAATAGATTGGGATTTGAATTGAATAGAAAGAAGCAAGTTGAGGCGTTTGTGGTTCAGAGTCAAAAGGAAGAAGAGAGAGAGAGAACTCAAACCTTTCTCATCCACACTGTTGCAGTCATCTTCAGCATTCTATTCATTCAAGAACAGATTGGGCTGACTGGCTTATCGCATAAACACTTTGCATTCAGTCAACTTGAGACATCAACTTGGTCAGTTTGGCACAAGATTCGAGTGGAATCCATGAGCCAATCCTCCTCTTCATCTTCTTCATCTTCTGGTGGCAAGGCTACTGCTGCTGCTACTGCTACTCGCATCGACGCAAAGGGTAAGGCAAGGGACATGTCTTCAAATCAGAATCAGAATCCATCCACTCATTCAACCAACAAAGTGTCTCAGACAAACAAGGCCATAGCCGCTTGCACTGGAGCCATTGCTGTCTCTTTGCTGAGTAAGTAGAATGAATGAACCACAATCCCTCCTCTCTCTCTCCTTGACTTTACTCATCCTTTTCTGACTTTTGACATTTTCAATCTCACTACGATCCCGTCTTCTCTCTCTCCCTTCCTCGCAGTGACTCCCTTTGACGTCATAAAGACGAGACTTCAAACCCAACCTCCAGTGACAGATCCAAAATTATTCATTCCTGATCCTCATTTACATTTCAATTCAGATCACAATTCAAACATCAATCCTTCTTCTTCTTCTTCTTCTTCTACAAGTCGATCTTCAAATTCCAATCTCAATCCAATCAGGTCCAGTTCTTCGACTTCCACTTCCACTTCTCATCCAGCAACTTGTTGTCAACAAACCTATTTCACTACAAATTCCCATTCCTCCTCTTTGATTTGTAGATATGATCCAAGGGGAATCCCAATCATGGTACCTCAACCTCAAAACTCAGTCGGAAGATTGACTTTACCAGAATCAAATCAGCGGAATCCTTCCGCTTCGAATCTAAACTCCACTCCTTCCACTTCTAGAAGTCAACTCCCTCCAATAGGTAGATCGTCCACTTCTACTTCAACATCAATCAAAGATTCTTCAGAAGATTTAGTCAAGATCAGAGCGCAAGAGAAAGATTGTGCCTTTCCGACTAAGAAGGATGCTACGAAAGCTTTGAAATCTTATAATGAAAAGGCAAATGAGAATAGGTTGAAAGGTTTATGGGATGGGGTTATTAAGGTTGGAAAGGGAGAAGGGGTTAGAGGTCTTTGGAGAGGTTTGAGCCCCACTTTGTGAGTAGGCGGTGGGATTCGAAGGAACTTTGGAAGGGGATCGATTGGGAGTGGAGTAAAAAGATGGATGTCCCTCGAGAAATACAGGAGCAGAAATCGAAATTGAAAAGCATTTCTCATTTATTCGAGATTGAAAGGAAGATCCAAGTCTCCTCACGAACAAAAGGATGTATCGAAATGATCAGAATCGAGAAGATGAGATTTCTGCCAAAGTCTTCCGTCGCCTCAATTCAGCTTCTGACTAGAGCTCTTTCTCTCTTTCTCTTTCTCTTTTCTACCTTCTCAGAATGATGACAGTTCCCTCTCAAGTAACCTACATGACGGCCTATGATTATTTCCGAACTCTATTTCTTTCTTTCGAAGATCAAACCTCTCTCATCAGTCCATCAATCTCAACTTCAACCTCCAACAACAGTATAGATTCCAATTCCAAACCTACTCCATCACCGTCATTCACATCAGTTTCAACCCATACAGTTTTCTCGACTTTAGCAGCAGGAGGAATCGCAAGAGCATTGTCAGCAACTTTAGTAACTCCTTTGGAACTCTTAAGAACTAGATTACAATCTTCAACTTCTTCAAGTAAGGGTAAAGGTAGAAGTGGAGCTTTTACTACTTTGTTTAGAGAAGTTAGAACTTCATCTGATGGAATCAAGATTCTTTATAGAGGTTTGGCTCCAACCCTTTGGAGAGACGTTCCATTTTCTGCTATTTATTTCGCTGGTTATGAATTCATTAAGAGAAGTTTGACTGGAAATGGTCTTGGTGAATCTTCTAATTCAAATTCTAATGTTCAAATTCAAGTTCAGAGAGATTCATTGGAAGAATTCTCAATAGCTTTCCTTTGTGGAAGTATTTCTGGTTCGGTAGCTGCTGTTTTAACTCATCCTGCTGACGTTGTTAAAACTAGATTACAAGCTCAACAACATCAAAATGGAAATACAATCAACTCATCCTCTTCTTCTGGTCTTAAAGTCAGGAGGATTGATAATAGAGCTTTACCAATGTTGAGGAATTTATTCAAGAATGAAGGTTTGAAAGGTGCTTTTTCAGGTTTAAGTCCTAGAATTGCTAAAATCGCTCCGGCTTGTGGTATCATGATCGGTAGTTTTGAAGTGGTTGGTAGACTTTTAACTGATCATTCCAACCTTGGAGTGGGAGAAACGGAGGATGTTTGGATCGAGGGGGAGGAATTGGGAGCGAGGTGAAGAAGTGTTGAAGGAATCATGCGGAAGAGAGGTCTGTAGACGTCTTCTCATCATTGACCTCTTTTTTTCTCAGAAAGACGATGTTTAATCTTTCTGTTTGAATCATCTCCTGTTTTCTACGTTGTCCTATTCCTGATTGTCATCATTGTTTTGCATCTGTCGATAACGCGCAATATCTGTATAGACCTCTTTTCTCAAAAACTCTACATACATCGCTTGTAATCAATTGTCACCATTCTTTTTCTCAACTCTTGTTTCGCTTAATTCGTGAAACGAATCCCTAGGTAATCTCTCCTCAAGTGACTTTGTAGCCAGTGTGGCGGGTTTTTGCTTGATCTGTAAAGGAGACTATGTACGGTCTCAGATCTCCGTGAGCAACGAGAGTGTGCTCGGATCAGGAGAGGAGGGACTAGAAGAGGAGGAGGAAGTAGGGAGAGGAAGAAGACCAAAAGAATAGTCAAAGAAAGAGAGGTTCGACTCGACCACTGTTCGACGAGATTCTTGAATCTTCCCAAGACCTTATGCCTTGGCTTCTCTGTCCTTTGCAGCTTTCGCCATAAGGTTTAGAGCGCTTCTGATCTCGTGAATAAGAGGATAGAGAAGAGAGTAAAGTGAAGAGGAGGGGAGAGAGGATAGAGGGAGAGACGAAGAGAGAGGAYCAAGTCAGTCAAACCGCTCGAGTCGCTCAGAAAAGCTCTTGGAAACATCATACTAGCATCTGAATAGAATAGACTCACCCTGCTCTGTGCCATCCGATCTGTCCCTCGTTGAAAGAGTGCACCAGTGGGATCTCGTCTTGGATCAGTCGAAGCTTCGAAGAGCGACAGAACATTCAAGCCATTGCATTGAGACAGCCACAACCAAATTCAGACAGACAGGACTCAGGAGAGGTGATTGAGCAGGTTCAAAATGGCAGAAGAAAAGAGAGAAGACATTTTACTTCTGCTGAAAACTGAAAACTGAAAACAACAGGAAAAGCCCGACCTTCGAGACAACAACGCGAGAATCAATGGACCTCAAACGGCGACGATCCCTGTTTCGACGAGAGAATTGAGAATGTGGAGAATGGATTGTTCAAGACTTGAAAGCTGAAATCTTTCCCAATGAAGGACCGATGCGAGCCTGGAACTCACCTTACTATTGAAACCTATGGAATATCAATGTCGATGAGTTCTGGCACAGAATCTCCGTCGATGACATTCTCTACCAACTCCCTCAGCTTTTCTGATATTTCAGAAACTTCCTTTGAGAGCTCTGATATCTTCAAGCCGAATCGAATGATTAAAGTTTTGATCATCTCCATTTGAATTCCATCCACTCTCAATCCGCCTTGGACACTTTCCCATCTCTTCCGTACTATCTCCAAAATTCTTTCCCAATGACGGACCTGCAACCTGGAGTCAAACAGTCGAAGAGTTCGTAGAATTGGAGCTCTGTTCTGTACATCTTTGATACCAAACGAATCCGGAATCCATAGCTCCGAGATCGATGGAAGATTGAGGCTGAAGTTTTGACCTCTATCGATCAAGGTTATGGAAGTTGGGAAAGTGATCCATCCTGGAAGGGTGGATCCAAGTTCTGTCTCTATAACCTCCAGATTGGGAAAGTCTAATGAAGGGATTAATGCTTTCTCTTGCTCGTCCAAATCTGGAAAATAAATTCTGAGATGCTTGAGTGTTCTTGAAGGACCGTCCAAGAAACTCCTCAGGTCAGAGGAAGAGAATTGGTGGGCAGTGTCAAAAGAAACTAAATTTCGAAATCTGAGTGGATCCGTTTTGGCAGCATCTCCGAGTCGACCATACCAGAGCACTTTGAGAGAGCTTGATGCGTCTTGATGACCTTCGATCAGACTTGCTCCTGCTTTTCTGTTGATGCGGACCTTGCAGGTTTCAAGCCAACCAGGATTTATAAATATTAGAGATTCTAGATCAGTAAATGTCCCGAGGAAGTCTGTCAGCTTGCAAGAGTCTCCCCTATGGTCTTCTATAAAGAGATGCTGGAGGCTCTTTCGGGATCTCTTGAGCGTCTGGAGAAGATCTCCTTGAAAGTTGCCTACCCAGTCGACCTTAATTTTGACCTCTCTCAAACCTGAGTCACTCTTACGATCAAATAGTTCTAAGATTGATGTACTCCGCTCGAGGCTATTCTCTGGAAGGCGAAGAACTCTCCAAAATGACTTGTGTTCGTTGATGATCTCCCACCATTGCTTGCAGACCCTTCTAACTATGGTTGTTTCGATGCAATCTAGACGCTTGAAGATGTTGAAGAGAAGATCTGGAGCTAGTAAATCGTTGATAGAAGTCATGACTGGAGAAGATGAGGAATTGTTGGGTTTTGATGCGATTTTGATGTGGTGGTTTGGGAAGAAGAAAGTTCGAACGAAAATCCTTCGCTTTTCATCTCCTCGGTGCTCACCGACGCTCGAACAGACCCTCCCGAAGCTTCGAGAGTTGCGATAGAATAAACGTGTCCCAGAATTACTCTAAAGTTCCAGAATTGAGAATCAAAGGTCACCAGTTGTGAAGGATAGAAGAGAGGTGATACCTGGATCGTGACAAGCTCAATTGTGAAAACAGGTATACATGTTCAAGAGCTTTTGTTACGGCAACAGACGGGAAAGAAATTAGGAAGGAACTAGGAAAGTGCTTCATTGGCATCTCGCGGAAAAAAGCGAGATAAAACTCTACAGGTTGATGATGAAAGAAACAAAGAGAGGGAAGAAAGAGAACGTTGCTGCCGATCTGCTTTCTCTGAAGACGTTCCGACCAGATGCATCTTGAGCGCGAGCTTTATGAAGAACAAAGAGCGAAAGGAAACAAGATCAGTAAGCCCCAATGCAGAATGACCAATACAAAACCAGTCGACGGGGATGTACCCGCCCGCTGAAACACCTTGAGATTCAGCATCAGAGCAGAGTGATTCAGGAGATGGAAGACCTTGATCAGTTCTGATGAAGACGAGGCAACCAGACAGAGAACGACCAAGAATGAAGATGAAGATAAGTGAAAATCACAGCATGCCTTCGAAAGCCAAAGAAGGACTCACCCTCAGGAGCGGAAATCAGATTTCGACTTCCAGAAATTGTGGCAAACTGTCTCCATCCACCACTACCTCTACCAAGTTCTTGAGCTTCTCCACCAATTCGGTATCTAAGAAATCGAAGGGGAAGATCACAGTTTTAACATTTCCCAATTGTATTCCGTTCACTTCAATTCCGTCCTTCACGTTATTCGATCTCTGATTTATCATCAGTACAAGTGGACCCAAGTCATCACTTCCATAATCAGAAACAAAGACTCTGATGGTCTTCAGCTCCGGGCACCGAATAGTCAACTCGAATTCTTCTCCTGCTTCTGTGATCCAGAGCTCTAGGATTGACGGTAGATTAGAGACTGTCCCATGACAGATCAACTTCACAGAAGATTTGATCTTCACCCATTGAGGGTAATCTCCGTCGTTATCCAGCTCTAATACTTCTAAGTTTGGGAAACTTAACTTGGTAATTCCTTTGTGACTCTGATCGTCCATGTTATCAAAACCAATCCTAAGATGCTTGAGTGTTCGAGAAGGACCTTCCAAAAACCTTCTCCACTCAGAAGCAGACAATTTGTCTCCGGCATCCAGTGAGGCTAGATTCTGAAATCTAGTAGAGCTGACCTGTAGAATTCTCCGATTAGAGTCGTACCAGAGAACTTTGAGGGGACTTGCATAGTTTTGATTATCTTCAACCAGAGGCGAATCTCTTCTCCTCCTCAGTCGGACCTTACAAGATTGTTTCCAACCGGGATGTATGACTATCAAAGATTCCAGATCCAAGCAAGTACCCAAGAAATCTGGCCAATGACGATCACTCATGCTTTCGAATTCGACAAAGAGATGTCTGAGGGATTCCTTTGATTTCTTCAGTGTGTTGAAAAACTGTTCTTGAAGCTCGTCTTCCACCGGAACTCTAACTTCCACCTCGTGTAAAGTTGAGCCGCTCTTTTGATCGAAAAGACCTAGAATTGATGGATCCCACTCGAGGCTTTTCTCTGGAAGATGAAGAATTCTCCAAAAGGACTTGTGAATCTCGATGATCTCCCACCATTGCTTGCAGACCCTTCTAACTATGGTTGTTTCGATGCAATCTAGACGTTTGAAGATGTTGAAAAGTAGATCTGGAGATAAAGAATCGTTGATGGATGCCATGATTGACGAGAAGACGTTGAATTGGTACTTTGGATGGATTTCGATGTTGTGGTTTGGCCGTTTGGGAAGAAGAAAGTCGAACGAAAATCTTTTCGCTTTTCATCTCCTCGGTGCTCGCCGACCCTGCGACCGAGCTCGTTCAACTGAGAACATAGATTTGGATGAAAGAGATGTTCCTCGATGAAGAATAATGGGAGCTGGGGAGAAATCGATGCGCATCTATCTCAGGACAGATGAAGACACTGCGTGCGCTGCCGAGTCAATCCGAAGTGAGATCGTATCAATGTGCTTTTTGTATTTATGGAGGCTTTGTAAAGAAACAATAGAGAAAGAGGAGAGAAAAGCTAGGCCAGGAAACGGAGTATAGGTAAGGGAGGCGAGAGTCGAACGGAGACGAAATCCGAGATCGAAGATGGAGAGGGAGCGTCGAAAGGATGGATGATCTTTTGAGGTTGGTCGGACGGGAAGAAAGGAGTGATGAAATTAACGCGTGACAGTGTTAGGATAGATGGGACTGTAAGGAGAGAAGGAGGAGGAAAGGGAAAGGGGGAAAAGGTATAGGCAAAGAGAGAGAAGTTCGACTCGACTCGACGACTGTTCGACGAGATTCTTGAATCTTCCCAAGACCTTATGCCTTGGCTTCTCTGTCCTTTGCAGCTTTCGCCATAAGGTTTAGAGCGCTTCTGATCTCGTGAATAAGAGGATAGAGAAGAGAGTAAAGTGAAGAGGAGGGGAGAGAGGATAGAGGGAGAGACGAAGAGAGAGGACCAAGTCAGTCAAACCGCTCGAGTCGCTCAGAAAAGCTCTTGGAAACATCATACTAGCATCTGAATAGAATAGACTCACCCTGCTCTGTGCCATCCGATCTGTCCCTCGTTGAAAGAGTGCACCAGTGGGATCTCGTCTTTGCTTCCGTCCTGGTGCTTGGCGACTAGAGTGACGATGGACTCTGGAGCGAGACTCTCGACACCAACTAGGTCGACTAGATCAGTTGGTTGAACCTTTTCGTAATCCTTTGGATCCTTGAAGGTCAATGGAAGCATACCTTGCTTCTTGAGGTTGGTTTCGTGGATACGAGCGAAGGAACGAGTGATGACGGCAATTCCACCTAGGTAACGAGGTTCGAGAGCAGCATGTTCCTGTCAAAGATGAAGTGAGGAAAGACGTTAAATGAACGATAGAAGAAAAGAATCAGAAAGGGCGTCAGAGAAAGTCACGCAGCTGCTCTTTTCCAACTCCTCCCCTCTCTCTTCTCGTTGACTCACTCTTGAAGAACCTTCTCCGTAGTTCTCATCTCCGATAACGACCCAAGGTCTTCCATTATCACGGTACCAAGCTCCAGTAGCTGGAACTGGACCCCATTCTCCAGTGACGACGTTCTGAACTTCGTTGGCCTTATCGTTAGCAGCATTGATGGCACCAATCAAACAGTTGTTTGAAATGTTTTGAAGATGACCTCTGTACTTGAGCCAAGGACCTCCAGCAGAGATATGATCAGTGGTACATTTACCCTTGGCCTTGATGAGGACTGGTAGATCTTTTGGATCCTTTCCATCCCAAGCCTTGAATGGAGCCAAGAATTGAAGACGATCCGAAGATGGGTCGATGGCGACTTGAACAGAGCTACGATCCTCTGGTGGAGCTTGGAAAGTGTTCTCACCTGGATCGTATCCAGATGGTGGAAGTTCCTTTCCGGTTGGATCAGAGAACTTGAACTCCTTTCCGTCAGCTCCCTTTAGAGAATCAGTGGCTGGGTTGAAGGTTAGATCTCCGGCGAAAGCCATGGCAGTGACGAGCTGTAGAAGGAATGAAAAAGAGAAGAACAGGTCAGATCAATTTCAGGTCGAAAGTTTTTAGACTTGGAGCCGAAAACTCACATCTGGAGAGGCGACGAAAGCGTGAGTGGCTGGGTTGGCATCGTTTCTTCCAGTGAAGTTACGGTTGTAAGAAGTGATGATAGAGTTCTTTTCACCCTTCTTGACATCAGTTCTGTCCCATTGACCAATACATGGACCACAAGCGTTGGCTAGAACGAGACCTCCAGCGTTGGAAAGAGTTTCCATCTGACCATCACGAGCGATAGTGGCTCTGATCTGTTCTGAACCTGGAGTGATAGTGAACTTGCTCTTGACCTTTAGACCATGAGCCAAAGCTTCTTCAGCAATGGAAGCAGAACGAGACATGTCTTCGTAAGAAGAGTTGGTACAAGATCCGATTAGAGAAACCTTGAGCTCAGTTGGCCATCCGTTGGCTTTGGCGGTTTCAGCGAACTTGGAAAGAGGAGTGGCAAGATCTGGAGTGAAAGGTCCGTTGATGTGTGGTTCAAGAGTGTCGAGGTTCTGAAAGTAGGGAAGGGAGAAGAGAAAAATCGCAGCGATAGTCAGAACCTCGAATTCAGAAGAAAGAGTGCTTTCCTTTTGCATTTCTAGATTTCAGAGATATCTAGAAAACGAATCTCAAGCTTCTGATTGCCAATTTCAGATCCCATTGATCCGAAAAGCTAAATAAACGCCTCAAGAGAAGACTCCTTTCCCTTTTCACTAGCTTCTTCCTCCTTTCTTCCTTATCCGTCTCTTCATCTTCTGTTACTCACGATTTCAATGTGGTTGTCGTATTCGGCATCTCTGTCTGGTAGCAAGTTCTGTTGGAAGCCCTTGGCTAGGTCTGCGATGTCTGAACGCTTGGTAGCACGAAGGTAGTCTCCCATACGTTCATTGTAAGGGAAGACAGAGGTAGTGGCTCCGATTTCGGCACCCATGTTACAGATGGTTCCCATACCGGTACAAGAGATGGATTCGACACCTGGTCCCTTGTATTCAATGATGGCTCCAGTACCTCCCTTGACGGTAAGTTCTCCAGCGACCTTGAGGATGATATCTGAAGAGAGAAAGAAGAGAGATAAGGAGAAGAAGCGAAGAATGTTCAGTTCGGCTTCTTTCTAAGCGATCGTCTTATTTCTTTATTCCATTCTTATCTTGAACTTCTTTTCGAAGCTCAAAGAGAACGCCTTCCTTCTTATCTCGGCTACACTTTTTTTCTTCTTCCGAAACCACTCACCCTTTGGAGTAGCCCAACCAGAGAGTTTTCCCTTCAATTCGACACCTACGACCTTTGGACATTTCAATTCCCAAGGAATGTCAGCCATGACATCTACAGCATCAGCTCCACCAACACCACAAGCGATCATGTTTAATCCACCAGCGTTTGGAGTGTGAGAATCTGTACCAATCATCAAACCACCTGGGAAAGCATAGTTTTCCAAAAGGATTTGATGAATGATACCCGAACCTGGTTTCCAGAATCCGATTCCGTACTTTGCGGTACAAGTGGCCAAGAAATCGTAAACTTCCTTGTTAATGTCAATGGCACGAGCCAAATCCTTGACTCCACCAACTTGAGCTTCGATTAAATGATCACAGTGAACAGTGGTTGGAACTGCTACTGTTGGTAGACCTGCAGACATGAATTGTAGAAGAGCCATTTGAGCAGTGGCATCTTGACAGGCGACACGCTGGAAGAGGAGAGAGAGAAGAGGGAGGGAAGTGAGTAGAGCGAATCAGAGGAAGAGAAGATAATCAAAAAGGCAACAAGAGGACAAACTCACGTCTGGACGAAGTTTGAGGTAGGATTCTCCACGACGGATGTCTTGTCCATGTGGATCGTCAAGATGTCCGTAGACAATCTTTTCTGACATGGTTAGAGGACGGTTGAGACTGGAGAGAGCAGGAGAGAGAGACAGAGAAGGAAGAAGAAGGGTTTTAGGGTCTGTCGCTCTGAGAAGCATCGTCGTGAACAATGAAGCAAGTAAAGAAAAGAGAGAACAATCCTGGGATGTCCTATGAAACATTCTAGCCATCCCTGAAGCGTCTGCTTGGCTGGCTGATTCTGTTTGCTTCTCCCGATCTACTCTGTCTGTTGATCTCCATCTTCGCATCTGTTTGGCTTTCAACTCACCGACCACGAACGATTTTGAGGTTGTCTTCGATTCTCTTGTAGTTGATGAAGAAGTTCTTTCCCTTTTCGACATTGCTCATGTCTACCTTTCTGTCGTAGAGAGAAGAGGAAGGAGCATCGACTTCTTCTGCGACTGTAGCGAAGGAGCGAGCAGAGATACGAGTAGAAGTAGAGTTACGAGCAGCTGAACGCAACCCGCTCGAGGTGCGCATGGCACGAATAGGAAGCATCTTTGGGAAGGATGAGTGGTGAAGAGGAGGGGAGTAGAGAGAGGAAGGAGAAGAAGAGGAAGAGAAATGGACGAGATGGAATTCGATCCCTGTGAAATCGTAGCAATTCGGCTGATCCGGAGCCTCGAGCCAATCATCAAAGGGTCATTTCAGATTCCTCAAATCATCTCGCATGGCCTCAAAGATATTCTCAATCGATGCGAAATACTCTATATTCTTGAAAACGAGAGAAACAAAGCCAGGAGAAGCGCGAGGGATGGCTTTGTACGACCTTCTACCCATGCCTTTTCGCTTCTTCATCTCCCACTTTCAAGCTCATCTGTGGCTCTACCTACACAAGCTCAAGTCCGAAAATTCAGCATTACTTAATAGAAACAAATCGAAAATATCCTATGTAGTGTCGAGAGCTTCTGAACACTTCGTCTTGCTAGTTGCTAACCCTCTCTCCGTCTCCACCGTTGCTCCTTTCATTTCTGCCTAACCCTCTGCCAAGGAGACTTCAAACATTTCCTAAATCTCCTCAAAGAACAATTCCAGAACAATTCTTGTCCCACCAAAGCCTCTGGATCGACAGGATCGTCAGCCAGAAAGTCACCGACTTCATCCGCTAGAGCCTTGCTGGTCGGAGATCTCGATCTTCCCTTCAACCCTCTCAAGGATGCCACTTGCAGACACAAGAACTGTTCTAACCAAGCTATGGACGTCGAAAGGAATCAACTTACCTTCCCAAGTATTGGAAAATGTCACTTTGAAACTACCTTCTGGACTCGATGAAGATGGACCAGAGTTGAAAGTTGGAGAACAAACCTTAAAGAGCAGTTTCAGGATCGGAGTAGCTTCTCAAGCTACTATCACTGCTGTCACTTTAGCTAGCGCCTTTCTCTGTGAATTGAGATTGGAAGTTCAGAAGAAGACGTCGGAGAAGAGAGAAGACGATGAAAGCGATGGTAAAGAGACCAAGTCCGAAGAAGCCATCGAACGAGAAGTTCAACAATTGATAGAGAAATGCTCCAAAAGGATTCCAATTATCACTGTTTCTGCAAGACATTCTGCTTTGGAGTTTGCAAGTGAGAAATACACAAGAGTCTATAGGGCAGATTCAAGTTCAACTTCCGTTACTTCTACTGCGCCTTCTGCCAGTCAGGATCCAACTTCATCAACTTCAGATCAACAATCCAACTCCATTCACTTCTTAGATCCCAGAGCCAAACAAATTCTAGGAGCCCCAGAAGATGCAGTTGGAGATTGGGATCCACTAGCCGGAATCTATGAGACTAAACCTCAAGGAAACAAGAGACAATTCGTCAGATTGCATACTAATTTTCCTCATCATAAGAGAGGTTTGCTAGGTATATTAGGTCTGTTACCTTCTGCTAGATTAAGTCTGTTCCCTTCTGCTAGAGAAAACAGAAACTCAATGAGCTATGCTAAATCTAGCAAAGAAGAAAGATCAATCACGAGAGAAATGGTTCAAAAAGTGCTGAGATCCTGGGACGCTTTGGAATTTGAAACTGTCGCTAGAGAGAAAGGTCTTTGTGCTACAATGATGAGAAGTGAGAAAGAATGGGAAGAAAGTGAAATGGGTAAGAGTGTTAGAAAGGCTGTCGAAGAATGGGAAGGACCTGTTTCGGTGGAGAGAAAAGAAGAAAGTGGTTCGTCTTCGGAAGATCAAGGCGCTTCAAGCACAACAACTGAGACTATCCAAGATCAAAGTGATATCGGTTGCTTAGGATCTGGATTTGGAGATGTTGAAGATGGAGATGCGGGCAGAGCTCTCCGGGTAGTCGATCTCTCTCGAGTCATTGCGGCTCCTGTTGCAGCTCGTACTCTAGCTGGTGAGTTCGTTTGACTATTGATAGAGATAGTCCTCTTTAAATTGAGAAATTGTACTGACTATAAACATGGTCCATCTCTCAATAGCTCATGGAGCTTCCGTCCTACTTCTCTCTTCGCCTTTGAATCCTCACCTTCCCAACCTCGAGCTCGATACTGCGAGAGGGAAGCGAGCGGCTTATCTAGACCTGGACAAAGTCAAACTTCATCCAGATTCATATGATCCAGATACATACGCGCCCAAAATCGAGAGCTATCCAGGAAGAGAACAATTCAAAGATCTAGTCAAAAATGGAGATGTCGTTCTTCAAGCTTATCGACGTAAGTCTCCATCGTTTCTAGAGCGGTCAGCCTTACTACTCATGAGCAGCCACGTTACCAAGAAGATGCGAATGTATCCCAAGACTGAAGCCTGAAATTTCTCCTTTCTTTTTCCCCTGACTACCTCAGCATCTGGTCTCGCCTCTCGAGGACTTTCTCCAGAATCTCTACAAGAAGTCAGACCTGGCATCGTCTTTGCAAGTCTCTCGGCTTATGGTCCAACTGGTCCCTGGTCTCAAGCTAGAGGTTTTGATTCCTTGACTCAAACTGCTTGTGGAATGAATCACTCTGAAAGCTTGTCTTTCGAAGCGTTCAAAAGAGGAGTCGACGTGGAAGACTTGGAAGTTGATCTTCAAGTAGAGCCGAGAGCTCTGCCTGTACAAGCTTTGGATCATAGTGCTGGATACTTGCTGGTAAGCTTAAACTCTCATTCTTTTCCAAAAATTGCGCGTTGAATCGAGAGATAGATTCTCATCTCATTCTGTACTCTCTCTTTCGATCTCTCATTCAGGCTTTCGGTATCTTGTCAGCAAAGATTCACCAATCCTTAATTGAACTGAAAGATTTAATCTCTAACGAATCAAATTCGAATTCGTCATCTTCCAGAGTCGGTTTCAAAGTCACTTTATCTTTAGCTACTACAGCGACGTGGTTGAAAGATCTTGGGAGAATCAGTGGCAAAGAAGTTTGGGAGACACCTCAGTCTGTCGAACCACAGTCAGAGGAAGTTAGAAGTCTATTGGAACCGACTAGAATCAGAGGAGAGGATGAGATCGTCTTGTTTGGGATGCAACATTCGGGAAAGATTGAAGGTAGAAGAGTGGGATGGAAAGAAAGCCCGAAAGGTCTGGGAGGCGACGAGGTGAAATGGGTTTGGTGAACTGTACTTGAGAGTTTGACTTTGATTTGGAATCGGATTCTCAATGTGGATTCAAGAGATGAAAGACCAATTTAACTGTGTTGTATGATAGTAAGAAGCTGACTTGTTCGAGGTCTCCGGACGACGATAGCTTCTTCAAAGGTAGTCTCTTTGGCTCTGAGATAGGGAAAAAGAGAGAACGACTTGCTTCAAGTCTCAGTAAGAGATCCGAACAGCTTGTCAGCCCATCAGATTCACTACTCTTTTGTCACTCACCTCGCTTGAAGTCGACTCTGAAAGATCAATCTCTACTTTGGCTGGGACGTCTTTACTATCGATCACCTTTCCCACTACTTCCTCGAGTCTTGCAACCACCTTCTTTCCGAAATGCTTCTTTGAGATGATCAGCTTTTCTAGAAAGACCATCGGTTGACCATCGATTTCTAAACCTGCTTCAGCGTTGTCGAATCTCTTCTCTAGAAGCTCTGCTAATAAATGGGTTTTGAATGGAAATGCTCCTGAGTCTGCTCGCAGGTTTCTGAGTTTGGGACCACAGGATTCCAAACAGCTCAGTTGCTCGATATTCTGATCGAGTTGAATGCCTTCTGGAACTGCCAACCAAAGTTCTTCCATCGAAGAGGGCCAAATCTCGCCCAACAGTGCCAAACGCGAGCAACTGAGAATCGAGAGCTTCAGATTCGGACAAGAAAGGTGTCCCAGAAAGTCTGAAAAAGTCGTATAAGCCGTCAAGCCACCGAATTGGTTTAGAACAATCTCCAAGATCTTGACGGAGTTCAACTCAACCGCTTCATTTTCCGAAATGCGTGGTCCAGCAGAAGCGTGGATGCTTAGATATTCAACAGTTGAGAGTCTTGGCCTTACTACTTCCATTTCCATAAGAGCATTTCCGAATCTAGTGAAATAGGTCCCATTGATGACCAGATGCCTGAGATGCTGAGATGAGCCTTGCTTAAGAGAGGCCGAGGAAGAGATTGTGGATAAGCGAGTGTGGTAATCAGGACTGAAATTACTCGATCTCGGGAATGAGATGTTTAAACTTTGTAGATTGAGGAGTGTATCACTAAACAAAGGTGTAGCGGAAGCGTAATTTGTGATGTTCAAAGCACAGGAAATTGTATGTAAAGTCGAGGCTGATAATGAAAGCAGATTCACGAGCTCTTGAATGCTATTCTCTGGGACCATTGGTTTCATTGGCAGTATCACTTGCTGCAACTGATTTTGAGACTTGCCGGTGAAGTACTCGAGAATAGAGTTGTCCCACTCGTGAAAAGAATTGACTGGAAGATTGAGCACTTTGAAGAGAGAAGTGTTGCTATGGATAGTCTCATACCATTGAGATGACACTCGTTTGACCATGATCAATCTATGAGAATCTAAATGAGATAATGCCATAGAAAGAACCTCTGGAGGAAGTCTACTTGCCATCGACTGATGTTGAATCGAAAGATCGTAAGACTCTCCATCTCCATTTCCCATTCCTTCTTGTCTCAACTCTTGTTTTTCACTTGACTCCTCTCTTCCTCGATCCAATAGCCATTTCTTCAGCTTTCTAGAGAGCTCAGCGTCTTCTCTTCTGAGAAAGTCCATGCATTTTCTTCTGGCTTCTTCTCTACCTTCTTCTCTACCAGCCTCTCTGCCTGCCTTTTCACCCTTTTGATATTCCTTTGAGGGAGCCATTTGAGAGCTGGTTCAGTACTACTATGGATACTAAGTAGTCGAAACTGAGAAGCAATAGTAGAAGATTGGGTTTGATGATGAGAGCTGAGATTTGAAGACGTTGGGTGAACGAAAGTTGAAAGCGAAGAGATAGAGAAGTCGCCTCCTCCTTCGATCTTTGTTGTTGATTGTCAATGAAGAATGTTAAAGACCAACTTCGAAATGAAAAGAGGATATTTCGCAAAATCGAGGTGATGGTTGATGGAAGACCTTTCTTCATCGACGTCGTCGAGTTTCTTCCGACTTTCCACGTTTCCATCAACCACAACCATCCATTGAGCCTATCTCGATTCTTCAAGGCCTTCTTCTTCGATTCATTCTCTAAACAAATCAAGACATCAACCAATTCGACTCTCATCAATCCTCAATCCCAAGTGGAAGCCATGGCAGATCCAGTAGCATCGATCCCATCCGAAGTTCTCACTCCACTCTTCTCTTACTTTGACACTCAAGAACTAGCCATCCTCAGCTCGGTTTGCAAACGATGGCGAAGACAAATCCAGACAGACGTCATCATCAATCGGATCCTGGATCTCACCAACCTCAACAAGCCTCTGTCGGAAGATGAAACCATTCAACTCGTCAAACGTCTAGCTGCTCTTTCCGCCTATCCAAAGAATGAGATCCATCTCTCTCTACAGCCGTTCTGGGAGACTTTAGAGCGAAAAATGAAGAAGGAAAGTGGTCCCGCTTCCCAACAGATCATGCAATCCACTTCTTCCAAGTACGATTCTCTTCTATCCACAATCTCATCAGCAACTAATGGCAAACTCAGTAGGCTCCGACTGCTCGGAGCGATTGGGAAGCCCAAGAACAGATTTACATTCTCTGTGGCTGAATCAATCATCGAAGGAATCTTTGCTTTGGATGGAAGGATGGAAATTCTCGACACGGTCTCTCTGGAGCTGCCTCTGCCGATCTCTCTAAAATCTCAAGGATCGAAGACATTCAAGTTGTTTCAAAGTGAATTGGCAAAACAGCCTCTAGAGCGATGGGAATTGGGTTCAGTGTTGACCCTCATCAGAAAGGTCACTCGATTTACGGGCGGTGGTTTGACGCGGTTCGATTTCGACATCAGAAAATTCGCAAACTTTGAGAATCACCGGCTCGTCTTTAGAGAAGTTCTTACAGAGGTGGAAAAGTCCAGTTCAACTTTGAAGATTCTCGAGGTGGGAATGGAGACTGTTGAACAGGCTCAGGCTGCCCTCGGAACTGTCATCGAATGCCAGAATCTCTCAAGCCTGCATCTCGTTTTTATAACAAAGGTCATGGAGCAGCAAGTCTTCTTTCCAAACGTGACCACAATTTCTTCTCTCGAGACGCTCAACATTGACATTTTCGGGCTGCCTCTGAACTGGACTCCTTCTCTCTCTAACTGGATAGGTACCAATTTGAAGTCTCTGAGACTTTTCTCAAGAAATGATAGGCCTCAAGATCCCGATGGATTTCGTCCACACTCTTTTGAGGAGAAACCCACTTTTAGAGGACGTTGGCCTTAGAGGATTCAGAACTTCTCTCGGATCGGTCTCTGCCAATTCAATCTCTCTACCTCGTCTCAAGAAGTTGATTCTCTATAGGGTGGATCATTTCAGCGAGCTCTTCTCCGGTGCATCCCTCCCTTGTCTTTCAAATCTTCAACTTTTTCCCAGAGGAGAAGAGGGACAAGTTCAGATTCCAAATCTTTCTGATATCTTCTTACCAATTCTTCAACTCTGCCAAAGCTCAGTCACGGATCTTTATCTAACAGATCACTATGAATTTGGAAACACTGAACTTTCTCGTGGAAACAATGATGTCGTTGAGCTGGGGCAACTCCTAAGTCTCAAATTTCATCGTGGATCAGTCAATCTAGTCAAGTTGTTTAGTCACTTCATATTTGGGAAACTCAAATCGTTAGAGTTGGACAGAACATCAATCTCGGTTCAGGATGTGGCAAGACTTCTAGTTGGATCTCATTTCAGTTTAGAAAATGTCACTATCGATGGAAGTAGGAAGAAAAGGAAAGGTAAAGACGTTGAACTGTTAAGAGGATGCTCATTTCCGAAACTCAAGTCTTTGAAGCTAAGGAAAGGATCAAGTCACATTCTAGAATTATTCAGTCAAGCTTCGTTTGGAGTCCTCGAAATCTTAAAGGTTGATTACATGGAATCTTTGGACAAACGCTCGGAAGCTACGTTGATTACTCCTTCGACACCTGCCGAAGAGACGAATCTGGAACAAGCATCGTTTTGCTCTTTCCTCAAGATCATGGAATCAAGTTTCGAATCCTTGAAGGAAGCTTCTTTCAATGGTACGACGAAAGACAAAGAAGAATATCGGTCCAGTTTATCCACAATTTCATTCCCAGCGTTAGAAAATCTCAGCATCAGTTTCAAGAACGAGGTTTCTGCTACCTTGTTGATTCCATTTGGAGTCTATTCATTTCCCTATCTTGCCACGTTGGAAATGTCCATGGTACCTTCGGAATCCAAAGAAATCGGTCTAGAACAAGCTTGTACAGCCATAGCTTCTACAGCTCCTCATCTTCCAGATTTGGTCGTTTCGAGATCCGAGCATGAGATCAAGGTTCAAGCTGGTTAGGATTTGGTAAGTTTTGCCTCAAAACATTTCCTGAATGCAGCCTTGCTCATTTCAATCCTTCTTCCTTCTCCCCTGACAGAATTCTTATCTTTCTCGCTCCTTTCTTTTACGAACCAGGTCGTATCAGAAAATTCACGTTCGAACTTCCGGAAGGGCATTCGAAACAAATCTGCAGCTCGTCTCAGGAAGTTTGTCAAGACTTCGGTTCAAACACAAACCATCTGTACTCTATCAGAAACCTAGCCGAATCAACTAGATCTTCTACAGACCTGGAGTTTCCAGCATCGATCCAGTGTCACAGCTTCTCTTTCGATCAACTTCTCTTCATCCCGCCAAACCACAACAAAAGACACATTCCCTCAAACTTCAGCCATATTTTTGATTCTATTACTTCTCTAGATCCTTCTTTTTTCTTGTCGTTTTGCAGGATCGAGACTTGTAGAAAGAGAACCTTCTCTCGACGCCTCTCCTGAATCACGACTTCCCAATCCCTGTCAAAAATGACCTTACCCTTTGAATCATTATTTGACATTTTTTCTGAAAGCATTCTTTGCCTCTCTCTTTCGTGCATAAAGTTTGAAGGGTCTGTTCGAGCGTCGGCGAACACCGAGATCGACAAAGCGAAGAGAATCTCGTTGGAACTTTCTTCTTCCCAAACCCTCACATCAAAAACGAACTTCCTCTAGCATGACTTCCATCAACGATCAACTATCTCCAGATTTACTCTTCAACATCTTCAAACGTCTAGACTGCATCCAAACAACCAGGATTAGAAGGGTCTGCAAGCAATGGTTTGAGATCATCGACGAGCACAAGAGCTTTTGGAGAACTCTTCATCTTCCAAAGGAAAGCGTCAAATGGAGCTCCTCAATCTTAGAGCTTTTTGATGAAAAGAGTGGGTTAACTTTACAAGAGGTGGAAGTAAGAGTACCGGTGGAAGGCGAGCATCGTCAAACTCATTTTTTCGACCTACTGCAGAAATCTCACCAGTCCCTCGAGCATCTTCTTGTCAACTTTCCATGGCATGAGAAAACTCACTCTCAAAAAACGGATTTTCTTGAAGCTTTCCCACATTTGAAATCTTGGAACGCTCTTTATTTGGATGAAGGATCTGAAGTCCGTCTGAGAAGAAGAAACGTACAAGATCCAGACGCAGCAAGTCCCCTCAAAGTTCTCTGGTACAATCCCGATCGGACATTACTCGAGCTCAATTTGGCGAGATTCCAAAATCTCGTCTCTTTCAAGACTGGATACGGTCTGTCTCCCTCTCAGTGGAGGAGAGTCTTGGAAGGACCTTCAAGGACCCTCAAGCATTTGAGAATCGGGTACTCAAGAGAGGAGCTTGAATATCATGAAAGAGTCTCTTCATTACAGTTCCCAAATCTGGAGGTATTAGAGCTAGACATTTCAGGAACCTTCCCTCGGTGGCTTCTCATTCCAGACACTGTGAAACTCATCACCAGTTCAACCATTTTCAATCTACCATCAATCTCGGAATTGTGGACATGGGACCCAACCTCTCAAGGCTCTGACATCATTGATCGACTCCCCAAGCTGAAGACTCTTCGTTTACCGAGCCATAGTCTTAACATGGGTGATGTTCTAGGGATCTTAAAGGAAAGGAGAGGCAATGTTGAAGCTGGTTTGCGAGTAGATGGAGTCAAGATGGAAATGATCAAAACTCTGGTTCTTCCATCCGTCGTGCCAGACCTGGGTGTTTCAGATCAATTTCTGAGGACTGCAGAGAGTTGGTAGATGTGGTAGAAGGCAATTCTCAATCAAGATTAATCGAGGTAGAATACTAGATTCAACAAAAATGTGAGTAGCAACAGAAGTTTGTTCTGAAAGGATACGATACTTGTTTTTCTCCGTAAGTTTCTTCAAACGATATGGCTTACAACGATGATCTTTCGTCTATCTCTTGACAGGCTTCGGGAAACATCAACCTTTCTAGACTCCTCAAAGCGTTCGGCGGTCGCCTTCAATACCAAGTCATAGTCTTGAAGACACCCAAGATCTCTGATAGAACCGTGAGAGTCTACTTCTCTTCAGTCTCTTTTGATCACCGGCTTCTTTTCTTCTCTCAGAAGGCAACAACAACACGACAACGCTTCTTTTCTTCCTTCACTTCTTCGCAATGATACTACCATTGATATGATTCAGCTGTTCCTCAGATCTTTCTTTCGATTCATCATCCGCTCTCTCTCAAGAACATCTTCTTTTTGGCTTCTTGAACTTGGCTTCTGTTCGCGAACGACTCACCTACCTCGAATTGTATTGCAGTTTCTCGAGATAAAAACTCTATCCCAATGGTTTCTGAAACCTTCGATTCGGTCTTTGCCATCTTTCCGAAGAGACCAGCTCAATGTTCTACTCAACGCTGAAGCAATTTGACTATGTCTCGCTCCTTCTTTTACACAGCAAGACGAGCAGCTCTTGGAAGCTGACAAGCCGAGTCAGACAAAAGAGTGAAATCAGAAGAATAGTCATGAAAGGGATGTGACTTGCAGCTCACGATTCGAACGAGAGATTCAGGAAAAACCTGACATTGTCCTTTGTGATTTCGAAGGTTTTAGGCTACCAAGTACATTTTCGGAAGGCCTAGTTCTTGAGTTCCTCCAAGAAACTGATTTCTAGAGAAGAGAAGACTGATCTATCAGCAAAGAGAGCTTTGTAAGCCTCGGTGTTTCTATGAGCTTCCAAAGCTTGAACAGGTGGAGGCGCGAGTAGTAGAAGAAGAAGGAGTGTCAGCTCGCGAACCTTTTCTCGTATCTGTCCTAACTTTTAGAGAAGCTTTTCCTAAATGTGGAGATTCTCACCTTTGGCGTCTGAGTATTGCTCGACGACAGTCGACTTCAAACCGTTGGAAGCATCGACCAAGATGTGGTAGTTCAGAGTTCCAGGTTCATCGTTGTCTGTGGACTTTTTGACAGCTGCAATCAAAGGTTTGACTTTCTCGAGAGCAGCTTCGTCTTTGAGAGTCAACTGCGAGTGAGAGAAGAGAAGGAGTGGAAGTGGAGTGAAGAAGAATAGTCAGATCTGGAGCGAAGAGAGAAATGAAATAGGTCCTGCTACACTTACGTTTGCGACGAGCCAGAAGGGTTTGTTGGCGATGGATTCTGGAGGATTCATTTTCTTGAGAATTGAAGATGAGAGTGTTTGGGAAGAAAGAATGGAAAAGTCGATTCGAAGCTTCTACAACCGGAAGAAGCTTCGTTGAAGCCGGAGCGAACAGATTCTGCCAAACGCTCTCCTCTCTCGAGAATGAGAACCCAATTCAGGATATCCAATTTTGCATCCTTTCCTCTTCAGAGAGCAGGACGGAAAATGTGAGTTCGAGGCTGAGCGCTGATTTCAGTGGACAGAGACTTTCTCGATTCTTCGCCTCTTCTTCTTCCACAACTTGCCAACTTTATCATGTCGAAAGCATTGAAGAAAGCCTCGAGGCAAAAGGCAGCTGCTGCTCAGAAAGTAAGCTTCTCATTTCCAAGAAATCATCATCCAACAATCAAGAACAAAGACTGGAAAGAACGATGACTGACGATTTCTCTCTTCGTTCTCCCAACTTCTTCTCCCAGCTGAACCCCTCGCCTCTGATCCAATTCCTAGCCGAACCCTTCCAGATTGGCAAAGATGGTTCACTGAAGATCAAAGAGAAAAGGTGAAACATAATCTAACGACGTCTCCTAATCTCAAGAGGACGAAGTTCTTCCCTTGTTCACTTTTTTCTTCTTCGTTTCCCATCCCACTTCTTCTCCCGAAAGCTATCAACTCAAGATCGCACATGCTCCAAAACTATCAGTCAAACAGAAGGAGATCCACTTTTCTCTGTTTGAGAAGAACATGAGGAAGATGTAAGTCTGAACAGTAACAAGTCTGTTCGTACCTTTTCTGTTCCCAAGTCACTCACCCACTCTATTCCTCATCATCTGCTCTATCTTCGTCTCAAGGTACGAGGCTTCTTCTCAAGGATGGAACACAAAGGAGAAAAAGAGAGAACTCTTCGATTCGGAGTCGAGGTTTCTATCTCTCTACGTTCCCAAGACTGGGAGTTCAGAACCGACGACGAACGCTGATGATCCAATTTTGGCCTTGGCAGGGTTCGTTATGTTCAGATTCGATACTGAAGAATGTGATCCTAGAGATCCCTGCTTGAAAAAAGGCGAAGAAGAGGTAGAGATCGCTTATTGGTAAGTTGACAAACACTTCTTCTCTTTAAGAAGAAGCCTCATTTCGTTTCGACGTTTGTTGACCCGTATCATTCTTTGCTCTGTGATGTCCTCAAAAAATGGATATCTTTGAAAACCTCGAATCCCTCACCCAGCTACGAGCTTCAGATCTCCTCAGAACATCAATCCTCGGGTTTAGGTTCTACCTTGATGAAGACGTTGGAATTGCTAGCACTTCAAACTGGGATGAGGAAGTGTATGTTGACCGTTTTCAAGAGTAACACGAAAGCTATTGAGTTCTACGAGAAAGCAGGGTGAGTTGAAATCGATGTTGTGGAAGACGAAGATCTCGAAACCCCAAAATTAAAGAGCAAATTCCTGCTCCATACTTTTTTATGTCTCTCTTTTCTCTCTTTTTCTGGCGTGTCTCAAACCATTTGGTATTTTCGAAATCTTTTCACTTTCATAGCTACTCTATGGACCTCATTTCGCCCTCGAAGCAAGACGAAGATGATTCGGACTCTTCAGATTCGGACGACGAGGAGACCTCGAAGAAGGAAGATAAAGAGATGGAAGATGGAGATTGGGAAGAAGATGACGATGGAGAGGAGGATTATGAGATTTACTCTAAAGTCATCGGCTCCAAGTGAGCTCTGTCCAAGGGAATGATTGGTGCTGGATGAGAAGGGAGGTATCTTTATCGATCCGTATTAGGCTCCACCTTATCTTTTCGAGGACTTTTTCGAATTTATTCTCCTCTCCTTATATCTATTCTGTTTTCAATCTCTATCTGTACAATCGGTTGTGAGCGAGTTGTGACTGAACGAACAGGATGAGCCGAACTGGTTTGAGCCCCTATTGAAACAACAACAGTGCGAGATTTGTTGATCTTTCTGAAACCAAAGCGACCATCACCATTACGACTTTTACGACTGGAGGAGAAGTTGATACGAGGAAATCATTCAAGTAACGAGAAGACATTAACGAAAGAAATAGAAAGAACAAGAGAAAGGAGAAAGAAGGTTCAGACTATCCATCCTATTCTTGATCTACTACTTCTACCTCTAACTCTACTACTTTCCCCTGATCTATCTATCCATCATCTCAGGATGTTTGCGCCTCCAATGAGACCGACATCTGCAGCATCCAATCATCATCAACAAGCATATCCTCAACATCCTCAACACGCTCAACTGACTCGTCGTCGATCTCAGTCTTGGGATCAGAATCAAGGATTACCACCACCTCCATCCCAGATTGACAATTACGATCTATCCAATGCTCTACTCAACAACAACCACAACCATCGTCATCCACAATACTCAGATCTGGATCAGTCCTTATTATCAGACAGAGATACCAGACAGTTGCCAATGAACTCGGTCTCTAAACATCCAAAGTTGAAGTTGGACGTCATCTTGACTTCAAACACTTTCGAAGCTGGTGGTAACATCGATGGTAGATTGGAAATCACTAGTGCTACAAGTCAGAGATTGAGATTGGGTGAAATAGCAGTCGAATTGGAAGGAGTGGAAGGTGAGTGGGAAGAGAGAGAGAGAGAGTGAGATTGGAGAGTTAGAAAGTGTACCCCTGAGAGAGTAGTAGGTGGAAGTTAGGATGTATGCCTCTCTCCCTCTCTCTCCCTCTCTCTCGCATAGATGTAGATATCTTTGGTCGATTTGAGAGGTCTACAGATGAACAAAGTCGATCTGATATCAACCTTGGAGAGGATCGACTACTTCTCTTTCCACTCAACTTGCCGATGGATTGGCAATCAACAGAACAACACTCTGCTCCGATCTCTCTTGTTTGTTCTCCTTTCCTTTCATCAAAGGGCCGACTTTTACTAACCATTCCTATCTTTCTAATCTCACCTTTCTTTCTTTCTCTCTACCACAGAACTCACCTCTCGAGATCACTCTGCCACTCAACTCTTTCTCTACAATCGAACCCTTTTCCAAGGACCTCATCTACCACCTTCAAACGCAGTCTTACCTGCAGCTCCAGTCAACGGTTACTGGACCGCAAGAAAAGGTAGAACCACCTTCCCATTCTCTTTCAAACTACCACCCACAGCTCCTTCCTCTGTCCAATTCGGTGGGAATGCATCTCTTCGATACTCTCTCAAAGCTACCTGTCAAACTTGGTGGTCGGATCAAAAGACCATGGTTACCAATCGTAAAGAAGCATTCGTGGTGGAGAAATGGCAAGATGAATTCGAAGAGAAATACAATCAACCTTTGGAAGTCGTTGGAGATACTAGACTTTTCATGGGTGGAAATGGTCAGGTTTGGTTGGAAGCTGGGATCTCTAATTCTTTATTCTTTAGTGGAGGTGAACTTTTGATTAGATGTGGGATCAAGAATAATACAAAGAGAATGGTTTCTGGAATGAAGGTCGCTTTGGCTAGGAGGTTGATCTTCCCGGTTTCTCAGGCTGGAAATGGCGTTCCTGCTACTAGACAATCTTTGGAACCTATCATTACGGAAATCGTCTCGAACCAGACCTTCAAAGGTTCCTCTCAATATGAGTTCAGTCCAAATGAGGAAAGAGTAACCAATTTGAACGTCGAAATCCCAAGAGATGTTCGAACGATTAGGAAAACCAGATTGTTTGAAATTCAAATCGTCGCTTTGATCAGTCTACATTTGGGTAACTTCGCAAAGGACTTGACTGTAGAATTACCTATCTTCGTCGCTAACACTTTGAGTACTATGATACCTCCAGATGGAAACTTGGAATCTCTACATCCAAACCATCCTAATCATCCTCATCGTCATCTTCGACATCAACATCATCACCACCATCACCAAGGTCAGATCCTTCAAAGAGCTGCATCTGCTGCTGGGAATAGAAATCCGGAGAATGGCCAGATGATGATGGGCGGAGCGATGGCTCAATTCGAACAATACGGTCTAGATAGAGGTTGGTCTCCTGCTCCTCAACAACAAAATCAAGCTCCATTCCAACAACAAGACTTCAACAATCTCCCTATGCCTCAAAGACCAAATTCTGCGATGGCAATGGGAAATTCAGCTCCAGTCGGATGGACGCCATCTACTTTCTTGGCTTCTCTTCCCACTGCTTCTCAATTGGGAGTTGGAATTGGAAGCAGAGCTGCCGATCAATCTCAAGGTCAACAGCAACAGCAACATTTGGGGATGGGTCTACCACCTCAAAGACCTGGCTCTGCAATGGGAATGCAAGAATCGATGGGAATGGGAATGAATAGAAGTGCTAGTGCTGCTCCCAATCTCATGCAACAACAACAGAATCATCAAGCTTTCAACATGCCTCAACCTATGAATGCAGGCGGTTATCTATCTTCTCCGGTCCCTCCTCAAAGATCAGTCTCTGCTTCTCCAGGTCCTCAATCTCAAGGACAAGGATTCGGTTTCGCAAACATGTCTCCTTTGTTGGCTCAGAATCTGGGTTTCAATCAGAACCAGAATCAATTCGAGGATCCTCAGAGAAGAGCGAGCTTCCCTGATCCACAGCAACAACAGAGAAGTAGATTGGCTCATATGCCAGAACCTCAAGCTATTCCTCAAATTCAAGAGAGATCTCAATCTCAACCTAGACCTCAACCTCAACCTCAAAGTGTTCAGGTTCAATCTTCGATTCCTCCGGCTCCTGCGATTCAAACTCAGCAATCTCAACCTCTCCCTCAACAACAGCAATCTCAATCTCCATCTCAATCTTATCCAATCTCGCCATCTTCTTTCGCTCCTCCAATTCCTCTTGGTCTTTCGACGATAGAAGAGGATTCCGAATCTCAAGCTGGAACGATGAGATCAATGAGAGGTCTCTTAGCTGCAAATGGTGCATCAGTTACTAGACAAGACGTGATGGCTTTCGAGAAAATGGTTGGAGGTGGGAGCGAAGATGAAACTCCAGAGGAAAAGAAGGCAAGAGAAAGAGAGTTGATGAAGAGCATGGGAATGAAACCTGACGATGAAGAAGATGAAGAAGAGAAGAGAAGAGAAACCGAAAGAAGAAATAAAGCTGAGATGGAAAGGAAAAGGAAAGAAGAGGAAGAGTATCAGAAAAGTCTACCAAAACCTCCAGTTCCAAGTATCAAGAACAACAAGTCCGAAGAGTTGGATAAAGTCGAATCTATGGCTAACGTTAGACCCAGAGCAAGTGATATCTTTAACAAATCCAACACTGTCAAAATTGAACCTACTTCTCCTACTGTCAATCTGAAATCTTCAATGGCAAAACCTACCGAAGAGAAGAAAGTGAACAAGACTTTTTCGGTCCAATTCCCAGATTCTAATCAACAAAATAATACTGGTGCTAGATCTGTTTCTCTAGGAAATGTCGAAAGCTCCAAGTCCAAGATGAACACTGCTGCTTTACCAACTTCTACCTCCAATCCTGCAGATCTCAAAGATACCTCAAGACCAACTAGGATCAGAACCGATTCCTTGAACAATGGCGGTATAGGTCTAGGAGCTTTAGAGAATCGATTGTCATCTCCAGCTCCTACTCCTTCTAGTCCTTCTGCTTTGGAAAGAGCTGAATCTACCAGGACCATCACCATGGCCAACGTCAAACCTTCTCCGATTGCAAGCTCGACTCCTTCCCGTCAAAGACATGATAGCGCTCCAAGCGCTGGAGGCGCTTCTGCTTTGAAGAAAGCGGCTGCTGCAGCTGCTGAAAGAGAAGTGAGAGCAAAGAAGGAAGCCGAGGAAATGATGCTCAGAAGAGAAAGAGAAGCCAAGGAATTGGAAAGAAAGAGAAGGGAGGAGAGAGAGAATGGCAAACAGGCTACTGAAAGTAGAACTCCTACTTTGGCTGCTGATAGACCTGTCGTCGTCGGGAATGTCTCTAGAAATAGTGGAACTAGTGATGGTGAGAGGAAGAAGGTCGATCCTAACGAGCAGGTGAGTACTCAATTCGAGTTGAGAGATTCGACATAGCTCGACATTTCTCCCTTCATTCGGATTGAATCTGACCGATACCGAAATTCTTTTCTCTCCTTTGTCTCATCTCCAGCGTGAACTCAACAAACAAGCAGTCGGAAGAGTTGCTGGATGGTTGTCTACCGGAAGTGGTGGTATCGAGAACAAAGAGTCAAGCTCAATTCAAGATTCTCCAAAGAAGGACTCGATTCAAGTTCCACAATCCAACATCGATATGGTCAATTCGCCAAAGACTCCAAGTCCTTCTGTCATGATTCCAAATGGTTCAGGTTTCCCATTCCCAGCCGATGATTCAGCCACTAAATCGAATCTCAATCCTTCAAAGAGCAGTCCTTCGAAGAAACAAGTCGTCGAAGACAACGATAGATCGATCGATGCAATTCTTAGAAGGTCTTCTTACAATTCTGGCAAGCACAAAGAGGAAGAAATCGCTCCTACTCTTTCTGCCGATTTGAGAGCTTTGGTCGATTCTACAGACGGAAGCAAAGCTAGAAGATTAGGTACTGGCTTGAAAGATCATCCAATGAGCAGGAAACTGTCTGGAAGTGGTGATCCGAGCAGCTTCTCTGATTACAAGAGAGAAAGGCACACTAGTCTACCAAGTGGTCCCTCTCTCAACTCGAATTCCAAAGGAGGTTACCCAGGTCTTATCAGATCACCTTCGAAGGCTATCCCTACTGCTTCCACCTTCGAAAGAGCTTCTTCTGGAAACTCGGCTAAGTCAACCTCTCAAGAACAGGAGAAGGAATCGAAGGATGAATTGGAAGAAGAAGTCGAGGATCCGAACGAAGAAATCAAGGTACCCTCAAGAGTCATTAGAGCTTTATCCTCCAACAACACTACTTCTTCAGCTGCCTCTTCGGGTGGAGGAGCTATCAAAGCTCGTTCGACCAGATCTAATGCTGCCAACGATGAATTGAGTTCAGGATCTGCTAAGCCTTCAGGCTCAGCAGGAGGTCTATTGGTTTCAGATCCGAATGCTGCTGCAAAGTACGACGCTCGTTCTGCCAGAGGTGGAAGAGGAGGTAGAGTCGCTTCGGTGGCTTCTCTTTGGGCTAACATTGCAGACGGAGTAGACTCTGGAGCAAAGCCAGTCGTCGCTGTCAAACCGAAACCAAGATCTAGTAACAATAGCAAGATTTCTGGAGAAGGAGGTGCCCCAGCTTTGGATTTCAGTCAGAAGAAATTGGACGAAAAGAAACAACAACTCTACAAGACTCCAAATCTCAAGGCGACTTCGGCTCCTCACTTTATCAACACCACCATGCCTAAACCGGTTTTCTCTAGTAAAGAAGAACTCGAAAAGAAGGGAGAGCCCCCTAGTCCTGTCAAAGAAGAAGTCAAACCTAATCAAGTCAACGCCTCCAAGGTCACTTCTATCAGGTCTAATCTCAATGGATCGACGATACCTTCGGCTGTTCGTAATTTCTCCGTTCCAAACGCTTCTCCTTCGACGATTCCTCCTTCTTCTTCATCTTCTTCAATGGCCAAGCCTCCTTCAAGATACGTTTCTCAACCTTTAGCTCCAATCGCTTCTTCAACTTCGAACTCTTCCATGAAGTTACCCACTTCCAACACTTCAAATTCAATCCGATCCATCTCTCCATCTCGTTCGACTTCCAAGAATCTTTCAGCATCCAACTCTAACACTTCTGGATTGAACGCTAGTCCCTCTTCTTCTGGTTCGGTTCACGAATTCTCTGCTGCAAATTTCAGATCTCAATCCAATAGCGTCAGTTCTAGAAGACAAACTGTCGATTTCTTGACGAAACCTTTGGATGAAGCAGAGAAGTCTAAATTGAAAGCTGCTGGTTTGGATGTTGAGAAGTCAGCTGCTGGTAGAGGAACCACCAAACCAATCGGAAAGAACAAGATGAATGAATTGAGAGGAATGTTTGGAGCTTGATTCAGAGAGTTAGATTCGAGAGAACAGATTCACTCTGCTCCTTGGTCCTTCTCTTTTGAGCCCACTTTTCTTTCCCGTCTTCATCCTCTTTCCGATCTCTGCTCTCACATTTGAAGACGCTTTCTTTCTCCTAAATATGAATTCTTTCTCGGACAATTTCTCTCACTCGATCGTCTTTTGTTCTTTGTTTGCACGCTCTTCTGATCCGATGTCTTCTTAGTTTCTCTAAATGGGTTTGTTTCTTTTATCGGTCTTCCCTGCTGCTCTTTTCACCTTTCCTTCGTTTCTTTTTGCTAATAATAATACATGAATCAATGGTTTTCTCGCAACGACACCTTTTGAGAGATCAGTCAGTACGATGAACTGTGAATGATGGAAAGAAGCTTTTTGATTCGAGAGAAATATCACTACAAAGTTGATGCTGAGAGGTTTTGACTTTGGGAACGACTACTTGAGAGACGAGACGAAAACATGAGAAATGAGAGGGCGATAGGTAGGGAAAGCGATAGGGAGGTAGAGAGAGAGAGAGCGAGGAATGAAAATTAGGAGGGAGAGGAGAATGGAGAGGCAGAATCTGTACGTTTGTTGTTTATTTTTTCTTTGGGTTCTTTCTTTTCGTAGAGTATGGATTGCTGAGCGATTGAGAGAGAGAGAAGAGAGATGCTTTGTAGATATTCGAAATGAGAGTGATTAATTTGAGATCTTAGTTGAAGTCGAAAAAGAATAGACGAAAGTTTAGTTGGTCTTGAAAAAGAAAGATCTGCAAAAAGAAAGGAATCGGGTATGTCCTTGTTTGTTTTTGAAGATCCTGTCTATTCAAGAGCAAATTGATAGTGGATAGGTAGGTGTTTCGAAGTAGGTAGATTGATTTTGAAGTGAGGTTTGAGCTAAGCTTGACGAGTTTGAGCTTCTAAAATCTTCCCATCTAATAGCCTCTTCTTTGTTGCTGTTGCTGTTGTTGTTGGAGTTTCCTTCTTTCCATTTCTTCTTCTCTCTCTCTTCTCTCTTCTTCTTCTTCAGCTTCTTCATCATAAAGTCTACTTCCAACTCCATTATAATGATTCTGATGATTCTGATTAAATCTCTCTTCCTCTACAATTCCATCATTTTCAGAATCCGTACCGCTCATATAAGCGAAAATCTCTCCAGCGAAGGCATTTGCCAAACCAGGGACGATCATTTCCGCGTTTTCCAAACTAGCTCTGAGACTTGCGATTGCCTGCAAAGCGTTAGGTCTATTGGAAACGGCCAAAGAGAGTTGTTCAAAGACTGGCAAGAAGACTTCATCCATTGCAGCTCCTTGAGAGGATTGTTGTTGATGTTGAACTTGAGGCTGTTGTTGTAGTTGTTGTTGATGATGATGATAATTGCCAGAGGTTGATCTTCTCATGATTTCTTCAGTCCTAGGATCTATACTTCCAACGCTTTCTTCAGATACACCTCTACCATGATTGTTCGTTGGAGCGAAGAGATGATTGTCATGAGTACTAGTAGGTCTTGAAGCTGGTGAAGAAGCTGCTCTAGCATGAGGTTGATGCATTGAAGATTGTTGATGAGATTCTCCTCCTGCTCCTCCATACCTTGAATCTAATCTCATCTTTTCCAACCTTCTTCTCTCATCTTCCAACAACAAGGCAGGATCTTCATCTCGACTTCCTCTTCTACCAGAGACTGCAGCACCGCCCGGAGTACTAACGGCTCTGGAATGGTTGCCCATTGAAGAAGCCGAAATTGAGTTCGATGGATCATTTCCTCCGAAATTTCCAGCCAAACGATCGGCTTCTCTTTCGTCTTCGTAATCTTCGATCTCACTTCCAGTTCTAACATGAGACCTTTGTTTGTTGTTAGGAACTAGAGGAGCGGCATAATCTCTAGCTGAAACCTGACCTGTAGATCCTCCGATTTCGTGAACCGAGGGATCAGTTCTTCCAGCTCCACCTAAATGGTTGTTGTTATTCGTTGTCGATGATGACGAAGAAGAAGGAGATTGACCGAGAGGGATTCCAGGTCTTTGAGGTTGTAGAGCCATTCTAACAGTTCCAGTTGCAGAACTTCCGCCAGATCCAGCGCTTGAATTTGATCTACCAGTCCCAAACCTATCATTACTACCTTGAGGTGTCATCAAAGTTGCAGAAGACTTTCCATTCCCAGTCAAAGGAGCTGGACCGGAATCAGGTAGACCTAGACCAGGTGGATTGGGTCCTCCTGGAATTCTCATCGTTCCTCTGACTGTTCCGAAATCCCAAAGATCTGGTTCTCCAGCAATGTCACTATCATCACTTCTATCGTTTTCCTCTTGTTCGTGTCTATCTCCACCTTCGGCTCTCCATCTTTCCAAACGTTCGATCAGTTCAGTGAGGTAAGAAGTCTTTTTAGCATTGCGAATGAATCGATGCCTTAGAAGTTCCTTAGCACTCGGTCGCTGAAAAAAGGAAGAAAGAGAAGGAAAAAGATGAGCAAAATTATACAAACTCAATTCAAAAAAGAATCAAAGAGTGTCTCTCTCTCTCGTAAACTCACATTAGCTGGATCCCTCTGCAAACAAAAACTAACGAAATCTCTGAAACTCTTGCTGAAACTGGCGTCTAGTTGAGGAGGAGCATTCTTTGGAATCAAGAACAAGACCTTCATCGGATGTAAATCTGCATAAGGAGGTTCCCCCATTGCCATTTCGATGGCAGTGATTCCCAAACTCCAAATGTCAGCCTTGAAATCGTAACCACTCTGTTTGATGACTTCGGGCGACATCCAATAAGGAGTTCCAACAAAGGTATTCTTCTTTGTCATAGTTGCTGTCAATTGACCAGAGACTCCGAAATCGGCCAATTTGACATCTCCAGATGCAGAGAGAAGAATGTTGGCAGCTGAGAGAGACAGAAAGAGGTGTAGAGATAGAGATAAGATGGGGATCATAATTGAGATTGGAGCTTTCTTTCTCGAGAGCTCTCCAACTCTTTCAAAGAAAGAATCGATAGAAAAAGGAAAATGTTCAATGAATACTGACCTTTGATATCTCTGTGCAATTTCCCCTCTCCATGTAGATATTCCAATCCTCTCAACAATTCTCTCAAAACAATCGCAATGTAATCCTCTCTAAATCTTCCTGGTTTCATCTGAGAGATGAGAAGAGCAGAATTATCGAGAAGAAAATAGACAGGTCAGTAACATACTCAAAAAGCAAAACCCAAAAGTCAAATCGCTTTTGCGCTTTCGATAAAGAATTATGAATGATCGATATTGGAATCATTCATGATCCCAAGAGTTGTTTTCTCTGTCTTTCTCTCTACCTCTTCGACCCCACCTTCCTACTCTTTACATCTATCAATTTCGTCATTTATATCGTTCGAAATCACCACTTCATTGTCTTCCGAATCTTCTTCTCGACACTCACCAAATCCGAACAACTCCCACCTGAGCAATACTCCATTACGATCCATAGATTGGTTCCCTTCAACCAAGATCCATGATACCTGAATAGAAAGAGATTGATAAAAAGGAAAAATGAGAAACGTGGTCAGCGTCGAAAGAAGGACAAGGACAAGGTAATCCAATGACGAGCTCTCTCTCCACTCCATTCCAAGATCTTGCTTTCTCCCTAGTGACCACGTCTTGAATGAAAGAGAGCTTCTCTCGAATCAAACCAAAATGGAAAACCTCATCATTTCGAAAACGGATGAAGGTGTTTTCGAAAGTCGGGGTATCAAAAAAGCGACGACCACGCAGGCTGAAAAAGACCAACACCAAAGACATCAACACCTTTTGGGCTGTTTTGGAATTCTCCGCTTTCGGATCGAGTTGATCTTGAGAGGTTGGAACATGACAGATATGAAGTTCGAAAATCCCCCTAATCTGATGAGAAATCCCAATTGAAAGCCCTCTGGGAGAGGGATGACAAGCTATAGATTCTGAAGATGGATCCATCCTTCTCCGCCAAGCTGGTTGTCTCTCATTGCAGATGGTGATGATAGACCTCTTCAAAAGAGATGTAAAGATCCGAATCCCTTGTATTCAATTGCAAAGAGTGTAAGATTGGCAATCTCATGCCCTTGATTCTCTGTCCTCTCTCTGTCTCTCTTGTGGTCTCCCCCTGATAAGAGTTGGAGATGGGGTCACCTCTGTACCTGTCTGTTCTGTCAAATGACTCACTTTGTGACATGTTCACTATCCAACTGACTAAGGATTGCGATTTCCTGTTGAATGTCGTCGATTTCATCCTCTGCATTTTCCAAATCGATAATCTTGATTGCGACTGGTTGACGAGAGACTTTCGAGAATCCCTTGTAGACCTCTCTGCCATTCGGGGAGATGGGATGGCGAGAGATGGGAATGATATTAACAATCAGTTGATGCAATGAATAAGATGAGATAGAGCATGACAAAGAGAGAGAGAGAGAGAGAGAGAGATAGGGAAAGAGGATGACACTGCCTCCTTGTTACCACACACTACACACTCTCTCTCTCTCTCTCTTGTGCATTGATCCTCTTACTGACCCGAATGAACCTTTTCCTATTCTATCCTGTTTTACGTAATATTCATCTGGATCTGAACCTTGAGGTGGAGCATCGTTCTTGTACGAAGAGGAAGACGACGACGAGGAGGAGGAGGATGAGGAGTTATTGAACATTGACATGGTCAAGATGAGTAGAGGGGGAGAGATGGACGATTGAATTGGTTAATAGATGGCTATCGACTGGATTCCCCTATTCTTGATTTTGAGGATTGGATTGAGTTGATAGGGTCTTCCTAGAAGTAGTAAGTCCAAGGTGCAGATGGTTGCCTAACCAAGAAAGAGATGCAGCTCTTCTACTCCGACTCTGCCACTATAACGATTTCGGTATCGACTCTCACCTTTCTCACATCTCTACCAAACATTCTTGACATTTCCTATACATAAGACTGTTGACCTACAGACATACATTTCAATCCTTCTCGAACCCGTTCTTTGGTTAGCTCCCATTTCTTCTGAAACATTCCCAATCGCTTTTTTTGATTGTTAGGTTTCGCAAACAGAAAAAGCGAGCTACCAATCGACGCCCTCCCCAGATTCGACAGTGACAGATATAAAGATTACCCAAGAGTCAAGAGAATTACAAAAAGAAAGAAGGAAACGAGTGATGGAAAAAGAGGCAGTCGTTTCAAGGTGCCGAGGGGATGAAGAGATCACCGAAATGAGATTCTCAAAGACGCTTCAAGGTGAACTCGAATGAAGGTTCGAACGAACATTGCCTGCTATTGGATCACCAGAGATTGGTTTGGTCTTGTAAAAAAGAGACCTCGATAGACAGCGGCTTGACCTTGTGATTGCGACTTGTCGAACGAGAGAATAGAGAGGGAGGACCTCACGCATCATCCATCATTATCTGGATGAATTCTTGTTCATTAATCTCTCCGTCTTGATCCAGATCGAATTCATCTATCATGGCTTGACTGGAAAACGCGTCCAAAATTAGAGAAGAAGGAATGCGTTTTCAGGAAGAGAGAGAAAAGGTGGGAAGACGATCAGAGTAGAGAATCAAAGAGGGGTCAGAAAGCTCCAAATCTTGGTTTACTATGGGTTAGACCTACAACTTTGAGTTGTTCTGAGTCTAACAAAGCCATGGTAAATGGAAAGAGAGATGGTCCACGAAAGGGAAAGGGAAAAGACTCACAGTTCATCTTCATCCAAACCTTCTCCCAATTCCTTTGCTACCCTCTTTAGGTTCTTCAAGGAAATCCTCCCGGTTCCATCATCGTCGAATAGAGCAAACGCTCGTCGGATCTCATCCAGTGGATCGCGTGCTGCGAGACGTTCTGCCACTATTTTGATGAGAGGTAAAAGAGTATGGAGATGAGAGAAGGAGTTTAGTGGAACGTCAGAAAAGGAGGACGTCGCTGTAGCGGTCTGAGATTGGAGCCAGAGATAAACTATGGACTATAAATCACGAAAACGATCGTGATTGAGACAAAGAAGAGGGAGACTGGATTGAGAGCAAGGCCATTTGCCAATTCTGCTATCTCTATCTTTGACCTCTATCTATTCTTACAATGTCCTCCAAGAAAGAATCTCCATTCCGACCAAAGCTATCATTTCCATTCAATCTCAATTGCTCATCTCATCTCGTTGTCCTACTCACTAATCCTACCGAAATCCTCCCATTCCATGACGCCTTCACCTTTTCTATCATTTTCTCTCAACAATTTCAAGACCTCTGCCTTTTTCAAATCGAACCCTAAGGCTCTCATTGCCACTTTTAATTCGTGATAATCTATTGCGCCATCCTTGTCAGTGTCGAATAAATCAAAGGCTTCTCTGATTTCATGTCTCTGTTCTTCTGAAATGTCTTGAGGTTGTGCGAGGTTGGAATTGGATCCTGAAGCTCGATTGTTGGCGTGATTGTGATTGCTGCTTCCATTCTGATTGGTGATTGCATTGGAAGAAGTTCCGATCCTTCTCTTGGATTTAGAGGCTGGCGTGTATAGAGACATTGCGACAAGAGATGAGAGTGGAAGAGGGAGAGAGAGAGACACGAAAGAGAGAATGAAGATCTCTTCATGAGAACAACACTTATGCTCACTTTGGAGAGAGATTGCCCTACTAAATCGTCAGAAATGACCTGCTTTTCATCATCTAAGACTTGATACAATCATAAAGAGATCAATTTCGGCTCAATCCGAGCTCTCAGTGTTTTCCACTTGACGACCTATAAAATCCCAATAGTCCCTCTGCTCGCCTTTTGACTTCTTACCACTCACTTCGAAAAAACTCAAAGTTGCAGAATCCTTACCAAACTCTTGCATCTTTTCATTTGTTACTTCTAACATGAGTCAAGACATTCCAGATTGGCATCTGGAGGAATTGGAAGCCTTCGATCAAGCTGCTGCAAACGGTGACTTTCCACCAAGTCGTTCCCCTTCCTCTTCTCCTCCAAGAATCGATCCTGAAGACATGGCTAGACTTCAATCCCAATTCAAACCCAGATTAGCTATGAAGGCTAAGACCAAGCCAAAGATGGATAGCTTGCCAGAAGAGGTCTTGATGATGGTCTTTACCAAGTTGGATAATCCTTCTTTCTTCTCCCAGGTCTCTTCTTACTTTCATGGTCAGTCCTTCTCTCATTCTTCATTCAACTTGATCAGAGTCAAATTTTATTGAATCTACATGTAGCATCAAACTGATCGCGATCGAAGAAACTGATGCCACTCTCCTCTTCCTCATACTATCCCTTCTCTCTCCCATCGCCATTTGCCAACCATCCCCTACCCCTTCTTTCTGCGTCTTCCTATCATCTCTCCTCTTCCCAACTTCTTGCTGCGCTCAGACTTCAGTACCAACACTTTCGTCAGAGCATCTTACTTCTTGACCAGATACTCGAAGTGCGAGGCCATCTTCCAAGCTCTCTATCGCCCAAAGCTGTTCAACAAGGAACTGCTCGGAGTGAGTGTCCGAAATGATCGCATACATCGACTTTTGCTTCTTCTAGGATGAGGTTGTGATCGATTTGGATTCACATGTAAGATCAATCGATGGACAGCAATCAATCTGACCGTCGCTTTTTTCATCCTCTTTTTCTCGACAGCGTCTTTTGGCTGGAGGTGCCATCCTTTCGAGAGGTCTAGTCCAAGCTGTCGCTACTGCTTTTGTCAATACCAAACATCAAAATCATCATCATCACTATCACATGCATGGAATGAGAAGCAACTTCGGAAAGAACTTGACCTTCGAAGCTTTCGCTGCAGTCATGGATGCTGGAGCCAAAAAGGTGAGTCGCCTCAAATGAGTCGTCTCGAATCTTCTTCGCCGTCGACAGGCGACAGTCGTATCTCTCTCTACGACTCTGACTTGGCTTGTTCTAGCCTGATTATCGTATTGCTATATCACTGCTCGAGCAATCCTTTTCTGACGAAGTAAATCTCTCTTTCTCCCTTTTCTTCACTCAGTTCGGAAACGGTATCTCGATGGAGAAGTCAGACTCTTCTCTCTTCTACGAATGGCTTCAAGGAGGCGTGGTCCCTTTCGAAACCATCGCCGAGATCTTTGTCATCTACAAATATATGCCTCTCGTTGATCCTACTCTCTACGAGAAGGGAATGAAGGATATGAGCGCTACGATCGTCAAGGCAATCTCGAAGGAACCAAAGATCCTTCAATTCGCTCTAGCCAATGGTTTAGACAAGTTCAGTGACAGTTCGATCAATTCTATCGTCAGAAGTTTATTTGCAAGAACTAGTGCAGAGCCTCAAAAGATTGTGCAAGACCTCAAAGAGTTGACAAGCAACGATGATTTCTACATTTCTAAAACGGTCGCTTCTCAAGTTATCATGTCCAACCTGAATTCAGTGGAAGTACCCAATGCTTATACAGCTTTAAAGATGCTTCAATACGAACCTAATCAGATTCTACCTTTCAATTTGAAAGAATTAGCCAAACAAGTGGTCGCTTCTCTGGTTAGCAAAAGATTCGATGCAGACGTTTCGAACTTTGTCGATCGTATGGTCGTCGACTTCCCTTCGGTCGTGGATTCAGTCAAGAAGTTCAAGGTCATCTCTGTCTTCTTGAAAGCTGAACAAGCTTTCAAAGACTTGGAAGTAGACGAAGATGGAGATGTCGACATCTCTGACCTTCTCGCTGGAGTCAATCAAGTTCTTGGTGACGCAGAAGTCGTGAGTACGAGTTTACATCAACATAGTTTCTCTCTTCTTTAACTAACGGTCTCCTTTCCCTACGTCCCTTCTATTCTCGTACTCAGACTTCTGGTCAAATTCGTTCGATGCTGTCTTCTAATTTGATCTCTTCGAACATTGCCTTAAGATATGCTTCGATCTACGTTCCAGGTTTCGACGAAGCTTCCTTCCTGGAGACTTTTTTCGAACCTAAGAGTATCTTGGACCAACCCTACAAAGGACAATTGATTAATCAACTACTTAGTGGAGAAGAGGAATTGGGTTTCAAGCCTTTACTAGAAAGTGAAATAGTCAAACGCTCAATCAAGATCGATCTTCTTCCAATTGGTACTCGTAGAAACGATTACACTTTCGATTGCAAGACTTGTAGAACTACCATGGTCTTTGACTACTCGAGAGCTCAACAACGTTATAGTTCAGGTCAAAGATCCTCTTTCTCTCGTTACCCTCAACTTGGTTTCAATGTAGTTTGGGATACTACTCTAGGTCAAGATTCATCGAAGAAAGAATCGAAGAAACATTCAACGCCAATATCCGCCGCAGAGAAGAGGAAATTGAGATCAAAGGTCAAGATCGAGGAAGAGGAAGATTCAGATGAAGATGAAATTCCACAAGTAGAAGGGAAAAGAGTGGGCTCGGACAGAATCTTGAGTTCTAAGCAACTAGGTGGAGTCTCGATGCAATCTTTGGAAGATGCAGTAGCTCAAGACTTATCTGGAAGAGCTGGACCTTCCACGATCGATAATGTCTTGAGTGGAATCGACAACATTCACGGAATAATCTCTAACGATGCCGTACCTATAGCTGGAATCGTTTTGCACCATTTCGGTCCTTTGAACCCCGCTTGTGAGTATCGACTTTCTCGGAACTGTGATGTCAAAGTGATCGTTTTTGACCTCGAGCTTACTTCTCAAAACTCTTCTCATACGTAACTTTTCTTTAACTTCAGCTTGTGTCATGTTCTCTCATGCCATTCTCAACGACAATCGTACCATCATGGAGGCTTACCTCGAATCGGGAGCTCAAGTCACTCTATTTCATTTCAAGATGCTAGCTCAATTAGGTTACGAAATCAAACATCTCCTAGTCAATGCAATCAAAAACGGCAGTCTCTTTCTTCTCGAAGATGGAACTAGAAAGCAAGACGATGGAAACGACGAGGAACTTCTAGCTTCCAGAGCCACTTTGAATGCCGAAGAGAAGAAGAAAGTCAAAGCAGGAGCAAAGACCAGAGCCACAGGACGTAGAGGAGAGTTCAACTCGACTGCTTTACGTGCCATCAATCCAAATGCTACCGCTTCGACTTCGAAGACTACTAACGCTTCGACTTCAAAGAATGCTCAAGCTTCTAGCTCCAAGGCGGCTTCCGGTTCTTCCAAAGAGAATGTCAAAGCTGCAGAACCTAGATCTGATTCTCCTCTTACTGAAGAAGAAGAATTGAAAGTAGTAGATGAACCAAAGAAGAAGCAAGAAGATGCACCACCAGGAGTCAGAAGATCAAGTCGAACTTCAATCAAGATTCATCAACAGATGGACCAAGACGAAGACGAAGAGATGTCTGAAGGTGAACAGGTTGGAAAGAAGGTAGAATCGGATGAACAAGAGGATTCAAATTCAGATTCGGAAGAAGAGGATGAAGATGACGAAAGAAGAGAGATCTCGGTTCTACAGAACGAGTCGGATGACGAAGAGACGATCTATCTTCTCGACGATAACGAGGTGAGCATGAGCTTGCAAGTCCTTTGCTTGCTGAGAGGATGACTTCGAATTTGTCTTTAGACAATGTTCTTCACTAACTCTCTTTCCTTGTTTCAATATCTTCCCTCATTTCTCCAGCCAACGGTCGTCTCGAGAGCTTGGCTTTTGAACAGAAAGAGAAGTCTCGTCAAGTGGATCTCTCATCTCAATGCTCTATTGAAGTGAGTATCTTGCTGCTTCGTTTCTTCCGTCGTTTATGAAACTCTGGTACAGGCTGTGATCAAGGATCAGGTAGACCTGTCGCTGATCTCTTGACTTTCTTTCCCAAACTTCCTTCTTTCGTCAGGCAAGAGAAGAGAAAGCACGAGGTTAGAAGACTCTCAACAAGTCAAGTACAAGTCCATCGCAATCCCTATGGAGACTACTACGAGGGTTACGATGACTATGGTGACTATTATGTACATAGAAGAATGCACGGAAAAGTCAAGACTGAAAGAGTTCCATTCCACTTGGATCTGGATCAAAAGGTTCTTCCTGTTCTCAAAGCCAAATTGGCTTGGCTCAACAAGTCTCTGGATTGGATGACGGAATTGAGAAAGTCACGTCCAAATCCCAAGATGGTCAACAAACAAGAATGCATGGAAGAACTCTTCGATCTAGATGCTGAATTCAAGGAACATCACGAAGAAAATGGTCCAAAGTGGTCGGTTTCGAGGCTTCCAGTAGAAAAGCCACGTCTTTATCATCGCGCCGCTTTCAACAATTCTGACTACAGTGGAGCATGGAGAAGAGGTGGTAGAAGAACCACCGTTCACGATCAACCTTATGAGAACTCTGATGATGAGGTGAGTCTTTGCTTGAGAAGAGGAAGCCGGTGTTCTGTCGAGCTGCTTTTGCTTTTCGTCTTTTGCTGAACCACTCTCTTTCTCTCCCTCTCCCTCACAACCAATCTTTCGTGACTCTTTCCACCGTTTCTTCTATCCTATGACTTCTTCCTCCGTTCTTTTCTACTCAAGACTTTCGATCTCTCCGAACATACGTTCAAGAAGACTCTCAAGCTACCCTCCAAGCTCGTCGATCGTCTTTCTGGAACTGAGATCAAGAAGAAAGGCAAAAGAGCTGCTAGAAGAAACAGATATCAACCAACTCAGTCCGAAGAAGAAGGTCCAGAACAATCTGAGAGTGAATTCAAGTCTCTCGAGGTTCTCTACGCAAGTGATTCTTCTCATACTTCTGATAGCGACGATGAAATTGAAGTTGATGATGAAGAAGTGAGATCATCGAAGAAGAAGGCAGTCAAGGGAAAAGGAAAGGGAAAAGGTAAAGCTGCAACCAAAGCTCAAAGTAAAGTAAAAGGTAAAGGCAAAGGTAAAGCTAGAAAACTAGATTCGGATGAAGAGGAGAGAAACGATGAAGTAGCTTCGGATAGCGATGATGAGGTGAGTTTGAGCAAGCTTCAAGGAAAAAATTGCCTATCCTCAGTTGGACTTCCTTTACTGACTTATTTGTTTCTTCTTTTAATCTTCCTACTTTTTGTCTCACAGACCGACTCTGTTCCTCTCAAGAAGAGACGTGTCTCCAAGGAAGTTGTCGTCAAAGAAGAAGAAGTGAGTGATCTCTTTTTGATCCTAATTTGTTCGACAGCTTTTCGCTTCTCTTTAACATTTTCTGATCTTCTTGGTTTCTTCTTTTCTTTTTTTCCTTCTACCAGGATCTATCTGTATCTGAATTAGAATCGGAGTAAGAGTCGACTACAGAAGGATGACTTCGAATCAGAATCACCGATCAGACTCCAAAGGCTTCACTAGACCTCTCTCTCTCTCCTTATGTGTCGAGTGATGAGTTCAAAGAAATTGGAGAAATCTCGTCAGGTATTCATTACCGAAAATTAGTCATGTAAACATAGTTAGAAGCAGTCTCAAAAATGTGTTCCGTCGTGTCGTCTCTTCGCATGTCTGATGTGAAGGCTCGAGTAGAAAGCGCTCAGATGACTTATGGCTTTCAAGCTCTAGTATCTAAATTTTGGACATTCTCATTAGTTTGGGTCTAGATAGTCGAGATGTAGCTCGAAGAGGTAATTGGATCTTGGAGAACCAAACTTCGAACTTCTCTGCAAAAACTTCTCTGACACATTCATGTTGAGTGATATGACCTTTTGTCTGTTATTCTGACCTATATTCAACCATAATGAGCATGATTTCAAGACAATTTCGACTTCCAAAGTTGTGAGTGCTTTTGAACTCTTTCCTATTAAAGAGGCAGCATTCTCGTCCACACTTCTTGACTTCGTAACACTCACTCCAACCGAAAGAAAAGATCGTCGTCGATCTCTCTCCCCCCCCCTTCTTTCTCTATTCTTCTTTCATCGAATTCTATCGACAGATGAGTCAAGACATTCCAGATTGGCATCTAGAAGAGCTAGAAGCCTTCGATCAAGCTGCTGCAAACGGTGACTTTCCACCAAGTCGTTCCCCTTCCTCTTCTCCTCCAAGAATCGATCCTGAAGACATGGCTAGATTTCAAACCCAATTCGGATCCAAATTGGTCACGAAGGTCAAGACCAACCCAAAGATGGATAGCTTGCCAGAAGAGGCCTTGATGATGGTCTTTACCAAATTGGATAATCCTTCTTTCTTCTCCCAAGTCTCTTCTTACTTTCATGGTCAGTTCTCCTCTCTTTCTTCTCTCATTGAGATCAGATCGAGATTTCTCACCCATCCATTCCCAGTATCAAACTCATCGTGATTGAAGAAACTGATGCCACTCTCTTCTTCCTTATTCTATCCCTTCTCTTTCCCATCGCCATTCGCCAATCAATCATCCCGTTCCCCTTCTTTCTGCGTCTTCCTGACTTCGCTCCTCTCTTCAATCTCTCGCCGTACTTAGACTTTAGTACCAACACTTTCGTCAGAGCCTCTTACTTCCTGACTAGATACTCCAAATGCGAAGCCATCTTCCAAGCTCTCTATCGCCCAAAGCTCTTCAACAAGGAACTGCTCGGAGTGAGTATACGAAAAGAGCGCATACATCGACTTTTTTCTTCTTCTGTGACAAGATCTTGTATGGTTTGATCTCGTCTATAGGCCATCTCCGTCTACAGCAATCAATCTGACCCTCACTGTCTCTCTTTTATCTTCGTCTCCACAGCGTCTTCTGGCTGGAGGTGCAATTCTTTCGAGAGGTCTAGTTCAAGCTGTGGCTACTGCTTTTATTGAGAGTACACCTCATCATCATGCTTATCGTTTGTCGAGAACCAAGTTTGGAAAGAACTTGACCTTTGAAGCTTTCGCTGCTGTCATGGAAGCTGGAGCCAAAAAAGTGAGTGTCATTTCTCTCCTCATCGAACATTGTTTCCTCAGTGACTATTGCATGCTTTCTGATGAAACAAATTCCATTCACTCTTTTCTGCTCTTTTGCTTAGTTTGGAAATGGAATCTCGATGGAGAAGTCAGACTCCACTCTGTTCGTCGAATGGCTTCGCACAGGCTCGATTCCATTCGAAACCATCGCTGAGATCTTCGTCATCTACAAGTACATGCCTCTCCCTGATCATATCCTTTGCATAAACGGAATGAAGGATATGGGTGCTACGATCGTCAAGGCAATCTCGAAGGAACCAAAGATCTTGCAATTCGCTCTAGCTAACGGTCTCGACAAGTTCAGAAGTAAAGCAATGAATGCAATCACCAGAAGTCTGTTTGCACGTCAAGGCGCTGAACCTTCGAAGATCGTGGAAGACCTCAAGGAGCTCACTAGTAACGACGACTTCTTCATCTCAAAGACGGTTGCTTCTCAAGTCATCATGTCCAATCTGAAATCTGTAGAGGTTCCAAATGCTTACACTGCTTTGAAGATGCTTCAATACGAACCAAACCAGATTCTACCGTTCTCTCTGGTGGAAGTAGTAAAGCAAGTCGTATCGGCCTTGGTCAAGAAACGTTTCGATGCAGACGTCTCGGACTTTCTCGATCGTGTGGCCGCCGACTTTCCTTCAGTGGTGGATTCATTCAAGAAGTTCAAGGTCATCTCCATCTTCTTGAAGGCTGAACAAGCTTTCAAGGGACTGAAAGTCGATGAAGATGGGGACGTCGACATTTCAGAACTCCTTTCGGAAGTCAATGGTCTTTCGCGCGATGCAAACGTCGTGAGTAAGGCTGCAAGTAAGACTGCTAAGCATACAGCCACAACGTCTCTTTAAGCTTTTGGTGCTCCTAACTGACACTCTGCTCCCTCGCTTGCTTTCTTGATCTCTTTCGTGATCAGACATCGAGTCATATTCGTTCACTACTTTCTTCCAATCTGATCTGCACGAACATCTCAATCAGGTACGCTGATCTGTACGTTCCAGGATTCGACGAGAAGTCATTTCTTTCAACTCTCTTCGACTCTCCATCAATCCTCGGTCAACCTTATAAGGGACATTTAGTCAATCAACTGCTGGGAGGAGATGAAGCATTAGGTTTCAAATCTTTGCTGGAAAGTGAGATCCTTAAACGTAAAATCTCACTGAATCTTCTCCCAATTGGAACCAGTCGTGGCCACTCTCACTCTTTTGATCCGAAGGAAGCACGATCAATGCTCACATACGACTTCGAAAGAGCTGCTGAGGCCTTCTCTCCTGAGCAAAGGTTCGCCTTCGCTTCTCTTCCAAAATTGGGATTCAACAGAGTTTGGGACACTCTTCAAGATCAAGGCTCTCCAAAGAAGGAGTTGAAGAAGTTGCTACCAAAGTCGATCAGCTCAAAGAAGGATTCGTTGGTCTTCCACATCAAAGCCAAGCCGGAGCACGATACTCAAGTCGAAGGAAGAAGAACCGGTTCTGAAAGAACGTATTCAGCAAAGCAACTAGGCACTATCTCTTTGCAAAGTCTCAAGGATGCAGTCAATCAAGATCTGTTAGGTAAATCTGCAGCCCAAACTACAGAGAACAAGCTTAGTGGTATCAACAACGTTCATGGTGCCTTCCAGAAGGTGCCGTTTCCATCGCATCAGTCGTTCTGAAACACCTTGGTCCTTCGAGTTCAGCTTGTGAGTGTCGTCTCGTTCCGCCGATTCTAAATGTGAGCGGATTTCTGACTGAAGAGCTTCTGTCTATCACAATCTTCTCTCTCACTCCTCTTCAGCATCGGTGATACTCTCACACGCTATTCTCAACAACAACCGCAAAGTCATCTTGGAGTATCTCGGATCTGGAGTTCGCGTTACCCTCTTTCATTTCAAGATACTAGCTCAACTAGGTTATGAGATCGATTCATTCCTCGTCGAGGCCATCAAATTAGGTAACGTCTTTCTTCTTGAAGATGGGACTAGAAAACAAGACGATGATAATGACGAGGAACTCTTGGCTTCTAGATCCACTTTGAACGCTGAGGCAAGACAAAAGCTGGTGAACGTCGTGGAGAATTAAAGTCAAGTGCTTTACGTGCCATCAATCCTAATGCCGCTTCCACTTCAAAGACTACTCAAATGTCGACTTCAACTTCGGCTTCCAAGGCAGCTTCCGGTTCTTCCAAAGAGAATGTCAAGGCTGCAGAACCTCGATCCGATTCTCCTCTTACCGAAGAAGAAGACTTAGAAGAAACAGTTGAACCAAAAAAGAAGCAAGAGGATGCAGCACCGGGAGTCAGAAGATCAGGTCGTACTTCGATCAAGATTCATCAAACGATGGACCAAGGCGAAGATGAAGAAATGTCTGAAGGTGAAGCAGTTGGAAAGAAGGTCGAGTCGGATGAAGACGAAGGTTCGGAGTCGGAAGAAGAGGAGAACGACGAAGAAGATGACGAAAAGAGAGAGACTTCAGTCTTGCAGAACGAGTCGGATGATGAAGAGATGATCTACGTTCTCGACGATGATGAGGTGAGCATAGATTCTGTCTACTTCAATAGACTTGCGTGGCATCTCCAAGCTCAGTTCTCATGGCCTAATTTTTTCTCTTCTTCTTGGTTTATCTTTTGCCTCTCTTCAGCCGAACTACGTTTCGAGGACTTGGCTCTTGAACAGAAAGAGAAGTCTCGTCAAGTGGATCTCTCATCTCAAGGCTCTTTTGAAGTGAGTTATTCTTCTCTTCTGATTCCGTTCCGAAAGTCGTCATCAGTTTCCAGTAAAACTCTTCGGTTTTCTGACAGTCTTTCCTCTTCCCAATTCACCTCTCGCTTCTTCAGTTTGGAGAAGAGAAAACATGAAGCACGTAAACTTTCTGTCTCTCAATATGATCCTGAGCAAGTTCAATACAGAGCTTGGGCAGGATATAGAGCGATGAAGCCTGAGACCGAAAGAGTTCCATTTCATCTAGATCTAGAACAGAAAGTGATCTCTCCACTCAAAGTTAGACTCAATTGGATCAACAAGTGTCTGGAACAGTTGGCGGAATTGAGAAAGTCTCGTCCAAATCCCAAGATGGTCAACAAGCAAGAATGCATAGAAGAACTCTTCGAACTAGATGAGGAGTTTGAAGAACACCATGAAGGAAATGGTCCACCACACTCGGTTTCGAATCTTCCAGAATCAAAACCTCGTATCTTTCGTCGCGCTGCTTTCCGTAATTCGCTTTACGGGAGACAAATTCCAAGGCTTCTTGCTGGTGACCACCCTTATGAAGATTCCGAAGACGAGGTGAGTCTTGGTCTATCAGAAGGGCTTCTTTCCTTCGCTCAAGTCTGCGTCTCTTTCCTGACCTAAATTTCTTCGTGTCTTTCTGATTTCCTCTCAACGAAAATATCTTTCTGCTACCTCTGACTATCCCACAGAGTTTCGATCTCTCTCAACATACGGTCAAAAAGAGTCTCAAGCTACCTTCCAAGCTCGTCGATCGTCTTTCTGGAATCGAAAGCAAGAAGAAAGGCAAAAGAGGTGCTATCAAAAACAGATATCGACCAACTCAATCGGAAGAAGAAGGTCCAGAACAATCTGAAAGCGAGTTCAAGTCTCTTGAAGTTCTCTACGCAAGTGATTCTTCTCATACTTCTGATAGCGACGAAGAGATGGAAGATGATGATGATGGAGAAGAAGTCAAGTCATCAAGGAAGAAGGCAGTCAAGGGAAAAGGTAAAGCTGCAACTAAAACTGCAACTAAAGCTGCAACTAAAGCTTCAAGTAAATCAAAAGGTAAAGGAAAGGGGAAAGCTAGAAAGCTAGATTCGGATGAAGAGGAGAGAAACGATGAAGTAGCTTCGGATAGCGATGGTGAGGTGAGTTTGAGCAAGCCTCAAAGAAAAGAGTTGCCTACCCTCAGTCAGACTCCCTTCACTGACTTATTTGTCTCTTCTTTTAAACTTTCCACTTTCTGTCTGACAGACAGACTCTGTTCCTCTCAAGAAGAGACGTGTCTCTCCAGAGGTTGTCGTCAAAGAAGAAGAAGTGAGTGATCTCTTTTCAAACTTGTTTATTGTCGACACTTTTTCACTTCCTTTGATTACGTCTGACCTTCAAAGTTCTTTCCTTCTCTCTTCTTTCAAACAGGATCAATCCGACTCTGATTTGGACTCTGATTAAAATAGTATACTTCGACGATTGGGGAGAACGTAGCGTCGACTCTTTCGCTTAATCTTCTGAATTCGCTGATCCGTTCCCTCTACTAGTCGTTCAAGATGCCGATTCTGAAAAGACAAAAAGAATGCTGAAAGTTTCCCGAGAACGAGAATTGATCCTGTAAATTTGAAAATAAATGTGAAATGAATCGAGTTCGAAATGTGATTCTGTCGTGTCAACTCTTTTTCATGTCTGATGTGAAGGGATCGACGCCTTTATTCAATCGATTCTAGATAGAAAAGTCAGTCTGCTTCTAGGTGAGAGACGTCGCTCATCACGTTTCAAAGAGATGTCTGCTCGCTTCAGAGTCTTGAGAATCCTCAGAGGATGAAGATTGAAGCTTTGGCTACCCAAACAGAGACGGAGAACTGCTCGATTAAGACGAATGAGTTGATCTATAGTGTGTTACAGCTTCGTTTCCTCAGACTATCCGATCAGGTTTGGAACCAGGTCTCGTCTGTGTCGTCGATGTGATCGTCGATGAAGAAGGGGTAGTGGTTGTAGAAGCTTCCGATCCTGATTGATTCTGATTCTGACTCTGACTCTGATTCTGGAATTGTTCTTGGAAGCCTAGATTTTTCATGTCATCCTTCTCCATCAGACCTCTGGGAAAGGTCGTGGAAAAGGAGGGAAGAAGAGAAGCGAAAAACCGAGATGAAAGGGTGGATCAGTCTTGGTCACACATGAGACCTCCAATGTTCTCAGAGTCCGACCTTCAATCAAGTGAAAGACTAGAGAAAAGGAAAGGCAATGAAGTGACAAGAGATCCTCGACGTTGGAAGAGATTGATGACCTCTGTCGAAAACTTACTTTTGCATCCTACAACTGAGATAATCCTTACTCAAATGTCTACATTTGCCATTGTCGCTCTTGTTTTCCTTCATGCACTTGAGATATCTAGTCATGACATCTTTGCATTCACCTGCGAGGAGAGGGGAAAAGGAAGAAAAGACAGAAGTTTCAGAGAAAGAAGAAAGACGAAGCTTTGAAAGCAAGAAGTGATTGGTTGAGCTCACCTTCATGATCCAAAGGGAAAGATCCTCTATCAGGAGGAGTGACTGAAAAGGAAGAAAAGTTAGGAGGTCTTCCGAATGACATTATTTGATGATGAGATGGAGTTGTTGGTCAAAGGGAAAGCTTTAATTCTTGAGATGACTTTTGACTTTGATTTCGCAGCCAAAGCAATCGAATCGAAGATCGAATCAAGGCATGTCGTCTATCCCGGTTGACGATCCCTACGCTCCAAGATCGACTCAGCAGTATTACAATCAACCAGCACAAGATGGGAATAGCAGTGCGAGTAGTAGTAGCAGTAGCAGATCATCATCATCAAGTTCCACTACTTCCGCTTCCACCTCTACTTCTTCTACTTCCTCCTCTAGTACACCTCGAACTAGACCGAGACCTACAGTGACAGAACAAGAAGGAGAAGAAGAGGAACCTCTATTCGGTGGAAGACCATTCAGGGATTCTCATTCTGCTCCCACAGATCAACAACCAGATGATCCTACTCCTTCATCATCTTCTAATCATCAACAAGGTCAAGATCCCAACTCCTTTCCATCTCCTGAATCTCAGGATAAAGATGGTCTGTACGCTATCTTAAATGTGGAGAGGGACGCTAGTGATGAGAAGATCAAAGAAGCTTATAGAGCTTTGGCTGGTGAGTGATTAGCATCAGCACAGAACGAGATGCTGCCTCCAATGGAAGAGATATGATTCCTTTGAAATCGATTTATTGTCACTCAGAGTGTCTGTTCTGAGCTTTTACCTTTGCATCTGAAGAGCGGAGTGGAACAACTGAGATGACCTAAGAAGCACTCCTATCAGCTCGACTCTAGTGCTTTCATATCCGTATGAGGCGCCTCATATGAGCTTCACTTTTGACTCCAATCGTAGAGAAGAAAGTGAAATGAGTCATGAAAGGCTTCATATGAAGTGATCAGAGTTTACTTTCTTCATGTGAGGTCACTTGTCATGATGAAGTAAGAATGAGCTCAAAAGTCTACTCCAAAGCTTGGGATTCTACCAAAAAGCATGAAAAGGTCAAAAACTAGTCTCTTTCAAGGTTCTCACCCCACTTCTTCAGAGATAGGTGAAGCAGAACGGATGCTTGCCTATCTTTGGCAACTTCTTTTTGCCTCATAAGTCATCTGAAGGCTCGAGGGTTCGAGAAGTCCGACTTCTCAAAGTGAGCTCACTTTTTCTTGTTTTTTTTTTCGAGTTTTCTCAAGACAAAAATGAGGTGATTTATGAGAAAAGCTCACTTCATAAGTCACGATTGAGCAGAAGTGAATGGTTCATTGATGAATTACCAACCTCTAAGCTCGACTCTGCCTAGCCACTCTCTCGATGTATGCCGACGATTCGTACTGCTTCAAAGGTTTTCTTTTGATTTAGTGATTCTGCTCTAGACCTCTCATAGCTGAGTATCTCTCTCTCTTTCCTCTTTCACTCTCGCAGTCATTCTTCATCCAGACAAGCATCCGTCTCCATCTCTGAAAGCATCTGCAGAATCTCGATTCCGAGAAGTCCAACGAGCCTACGAGATTCTCACAGATCGAGAGAAGAGAGCAGTCTATGATTACTTTGGAGAATCCGGTTTGAAATCCACCTGGTCAGTCGGTTTAAGAGGTAAAAGCCCTTCTGAAATGAGAGCCGAATTCGAACGGCAAAGGAATACGAAAATCACTGAAGACGTAGAGAAACTATTGAAATCGAAGGCCGAATTGACGACTTCTTTGGATTTCATAGCTTTGTTTGCACCTGCTTCAAGATTTCAAAGAGGTCCCAAGATAGACGACGTCGGATTGAACAAGGACAATGTTAGAGGTCCGAATCTCTTTGATAGATGGAATAGATGTGGAGTCTCGAGTTTAGTTGGGAAAGCTTCTAATGAAGTTGGTATCACTGATAGAACTAGTATGAACTTCGCAGCTCAAATGGTTTCTAGGAATGGAATGGGAGGTGGGAATTTGGTTGGAACTGTTAAACATCAATGGAGTCCTAGATTGTTCACTGAAGCTACCATGACTCTGATGAGACCTAGGATCTTCAACGTCAAGGGTCAATACACTTGGGATGAGAATACGTGAGTAGGTCAAGGGGGAGGATGTCTCTTTACTAGAATCCTGCGTCGAAGCTCACTCTTGCCTAATCCTTCCCATTCGATCTCTTTATAGATTCCTCACTTTCCTTTCAACCTCACATACTCCATTCATTCCACCCTCTCTATCCCTCACCTTGGGTCAAAGAATCTCTTCTTCATCAATGACAACTGGATTCACCTCTTTCAAGACTGGAAACTACTCTCTCGGTCCTTGGGGATCCTCGATTCTTTCCAATCCAAACTCGATGGTTCGAAGAGAGCCGCCATCCATCTCTGCTGGAATCACATCTCAATCCGGAGATGGGAAAGGATGGACTTCTCAAATTGGTCTTTCAGAAGTGGATCAATCTCTATCTATGGATTGGGGAACCAAAGTTCTAGGTGGAGTCAAATTGAGATTTGGTTTCATTTTGGGAACTGGAAGCGGTCTATCTTGTTTCACGAATTCAGAGAGAAGATTGACTGAAACTGTCAAATTAGGTCTTGGATTGAATTTCGGTTTACCAGGTCCAGTCAGTTTAAGGATTCGAATCAATAGATTAGGTCAGAAATTGATCGTTCCAATCACTTTATCAAATCAATTCAGACAGGATTTAATAGTAGCTTGTACTTTGATTCCAAGTCTATCTTTCTTGACTTTACATCATCTTTATCTAGTTCCTAGGAAGAGGAAAGGTATCTCTAATCGATTGGAGAGGTTGAGAAAGGAGAATAAAGAAATGATTCGGGAGAGAAGAAAAGGGGCAAAGGAAGCTAGAATGTTACTTTTGGATCAAGCGAAGAAGAAATTCGAAGTCGAGATCAAAAGGAAGGGTTTGGTAGTGGTGGAAGCTTGTTATGGAAAGAGGGAACTGTTCGGTCCTAGACCTCAAGAAGGAACTGATCTCAATCAATTAGCAAAAGATGTTTGGAGGGAGGAATTTGAGAAGGCGGAGAGGGATCAGAGAATTGAAGAGGAGAATGGAGACGTCAATCAGGAAGAGAGGGTAAGGGATTACGATGAGATAGTAGTCAAGAATGATGAGAATGAAGAGAAACAGATTTGGGACGTCAAGATTCCTCTGATGGCTTTAATCAACAATGGCCAATTGATCATTCCTGGTGGAAGACCAAAGGTGAGTAGAAAGAAAGGTCTTGTCGTTTGTCGATTGCTTCGAGCCGTCAGAATAGGAGAGTCTATCCGCGATATCTTTCTCTGATCTTTCTCTCTCTTTCGTCTGATTTCCTTTTTCTCAGTCCAATCTTTTGGCTTTCCACGATCCCTGCATGGGAGAGAAGAAACATCTCTTGATTCGATACGTCTTCAGGGATAGCCTTCACGAATTGATCGTCGACGATGTCGGTGCAGTGGCAGCTCCTTTGAGAGGTGAGTCTTTTGATGGAGTTCTTGAGAAGCTACCACTGTTCAGAGATCTGGAATGCTTCAATCTCCGTGCTCTTTTCGTTTCGCTGACTTTTCTTCCCGCTTTCTTTACGAACCGGTTTGCAGCTCATCAACTATAATTCTTCAGCCTTCTTCGCCCACCTCTCTCTGCATCTACATTTCACCTCTCAGCTCTTGAAATGCAGTCTTTTGCTTTGTTGCATGGTATTTTTTTGGCATAATAACACACCACTTGCTCATCCTTCGTTCATCTGCGTGTCTTCTCTCGACGACTCTTTCGAATCAGACTTCACATTGCCTGTCGAAAATGACATCTTCTTTGGGTTCACTAGTCCGTTTCCTGATGAAATCCGTTGGTCGTCTCTTTCATTTATGCATTAGATTTGAAAGGGTCTGTTCGAGCCTCGGTGGTGAGCACCGAGGTCGACAAAAGCGAAGAGATTTTTCGTCGGCACTTTCTTCTTTCCAGACCATCACCATCACATCAACATCGATCAACCCCCATCTTCAATGACTTGCATCTACGATTCACTGTCCCCAGATCTACTCTTCAACATCTTCAAACGTCTAGACTGCATCCAAATAACGAGAATTAGAAGGGTCTGCAAGCAATGGTTCGAGATCATCGATGAGCACAAGAGCTTTTGGAGAATTCTTCACCTTCCAGAGAAGGGCCTCAAGGAGTTGGATCCATCGATTCTGGACCTTTTTGATCGGAAAAGTGGCTCGACTTTGCAAGACGTCGACATCAAAATGGGAGTGGAAAGGGAGCATCAAGAGCAAGTCATCAACACCCTCAAGAAATCCAGGCAAACGCTCAATCATCTCTTTCTCAAGTTCGGAAAACTCGTTGGAACTGGTGGGCGGGATTTACTTGAGTCTCTCTCTGCTGTGGAATCTCTGAGAGTCATAGGTTGGTATGATCCAGGCAAAATTCGTCTCAGAAGATCACCGAACAAGAAAGATTCTCAAGAGGACGGATCAAACACTGCAAGTCTACTCAAAGTATTCTGGTATTACGGGACTGGGCGATCCATTCTCGAGATCAAAAGTGCTAGATTCAACAATTTGGTATCTCTAGACTCTGCAGCGCCCCTGTCCTCTTCCGAGTGGAGAGAGTTTTTGGAAGGTCCGTCGAAGAGCCTCAAGCATTTGAAACTCGGTTTCAAGGGAAGGGATGATGAAGATCACAGTGGAGTTCCTACACTTTGTTTTCCGCGTCTAGAGATATTGGAGCTAAATAGCGGAAGAACATTCCCTCGATGGGTTCTGATTCCAGACACTGTGAAACTCATCGCTCTTGCAGGCGTTTCCGACTTACCATCAATCTCGGAGTTATGGTCATGGAGGCTATCTGGTCACAGAATTGACATCACCAATCGACTTCCCAAGCTGAGAAGAGTTTGTTTGAGACATGCGTACAAGCTGGAGCATGTCGTCGAGATCTTACAAGAACGGAATGGTAATGTTGAAGCTGGTCTACAAGCAGATGGAGTCAAGATGGAAAGGATCAAGACTTTGATTCTTCCGTACAGCCTTTCGAGTCCAGATCTTTCAGAGCAAGTCAAGGAAGGGCTGGAGAGATGTAGAGAGTTAGTCGATGTGGTAGAAGGAGATGCTGAATCAAGATTCCTCGAGGTAGAATACTAGATTCAAGAAAAAGGTGAGCAGCCAACAGAAGATGGTTCTGAAAGGGCCTGGTGATGTTCTGTTTCCACAGGCTCTTTCAAACAATGTAGCTTACGACGATGATCTTCTTTCGTCTATCTCTTTGCCAGGCTTTGGGAGAACATCAAGCCCTTCTTGTGCCTCATAGCATTTAGCCGTCTCCTTCAACACCAAGTCTAGCTTCCATGAATCTTAACAAAAACAAAATGTGGTTTGAGAATTCGGGGAAGTCTACTTCTTTCTCGTTCACATCTCTTCACGATCGGTCAATTGCTGCAACTACGATAGAATGAAAGAATATGACAGGTCTGAGGACCGAATCAAATATCTGAATATGTAAATGTATTATAATTACTACAGAGAAAAAGACAACGAGAGGAATCAAACAAAGACCAACTCCAAGTCTTTCGATTGACAAGCGAGCTTCAACTTCTTTCTAGCCTCGATCCACTTTGGTTCCTTCCATGCATACGATCTCTCGATTCCGTCTTCATCTCTTGGACAATTTGAGGTTTTGATCGTTTTCAAAGGAATACTGAAAGGTCCCATTTTGGCAATCAAATCACTGATTTCCCTCTCCGGTGTGAGAAGTTTGATCTTCTTATCTGGATGATTCATTACATTTTGCGTTGACCAAAGAGTTTTCAGATTAGGAGGAAAATGAGTGAGAAACGATTCTGATGATTGCTCCCGATAATAATCTGCCAGAGATAAAGAGAACATTGAATCGAAGCCCAATTCTTCGACCATTTCCAAATTTGAGAGAGCGTTTGAGTCTTCAGTCTCGTGAACGAAAGATAAAGCATTGAGCTCCAAATGCTTCAATGAAGAAGAAGGGAAACCTCTGAGAATCTCTTGATTCAAAGGGATTCGAGAATTGTTCTCAACCGCTGGATGTGGTTCCAAGTCGACAGCCAGCTTTTCTACTTGATGGGTCAACGATAAAAGATGCTGATAAGAAGCGGTGACACTATCTAACCCTTCGTCAGAATCCTCGTTCATAGCGACTGCAACATCTAGTTTCACCTTCAAAACTTGGACGTTTGACTTGTACTTGCCTCCCAAAAATCTTGCATGATCTTCTAGAAACTTGACGCCAGATTTATCCAACTTTCCAAACACCTCCATTTCAGTCACTTGTGGTAGATTGAGAAGTAAGAAGACGACGTTGTGAATCTCTAGATCAGCTCTTGTTCCCATTATGTTTTGACCTATTGAGATGGATCTCAAAGAAGGAGATCTCAATCCGTGTAGAAGGACTGCGTCCACCTCGGGTTCGTCCCTCGTAACGAAAGGAAAGCCGACATGGATTCCATCTGCAGCCAGTGATTTGAGGTTCTTGCATTGCATTGTTTCAGAATGATTCCCCCGAGCTAAGAAACACAGCTTGAAGGATAATTGAATCCCTCCGTGATAGAGTTGATCGACTTGGCTCACGATGTCTCCTCAGATTTCCAAATCCTCTCATTCCTCTTGAGATCTCATAGGCAGCCGGTCTGCAATGAAGATCCACGGGTTGCTCCATAACCCCTCTGATAAGTTTTTGCTGCGTTGCCCTGTTGGTGAAGTCTGAGAACTTGACTCCACAGAGACGTAGCAGAATTGGGAACTTGGTTTCGAACTCTTCACCTTCACCATTGCCCAAATACTTGTTGATCCCAAAAGGGGAATCTCTGAAGGTGAGGTGGTGTACGTGGCTAGCCAAACTTGGATGATCTGAAAAGAGCTCCAGCATCGATGGGAGATCTTGAGTCTCGATGGTAAGGTTTCTGAGGAAGAATCCCATCCACAATCTTCTCGAAGCCTTGTTCAGAGAGCTCAGAGAGCCGAAGGTGCGATCTCGAACCCTTTCCAGGACAAAGTTAGAGCAGAGTTTCAATTCCAATTTAAACAGGTTTAAAGGGTAGAGCAGAAGGAGGAGACGAATGATGATTGGAGAGCAGAAATTCGTCAGCCTTTTGCGTCAGATCATGTCGCTTCTGAGTTTGCAAGATACCACGTCTAGACGCGAGTCCAAACTCTAACTCACCTTATCTCCTGGCAAAGTGGCATTGTACGACGCTCGTTGTCGAATTGCTGTCCAGCGTCCGGCTGCAAAACAGCGATCGATCTCTTGCCTTCGGCAAAAGCGAAGATCGAGGTTGCGATCTCTGCTGCAATTTCGTAGGGCAGCCGATCAATCGTTCTTCCTTTGAGAACTAGTGTCCAAAGACGAGGCATTACCAGTCGTGTGAATGGAACGAAAGTTTGTAGGGAGAAATGTCAGAAGTCAGAAGGTGACGTTTGCTCAGCAGCCTCAGTCAAGTCTTCCAACGACTCTCTTACTTACCTCGCAGCCGATGATTGCGTTCCGCCTTTAGTAGCTCGACTTTTTCATCGAGAAATCTGATCCTTTCCTGGAGGAGAAGTCCTTCTCGTCGTGATGCAATCGTCTCTCGCTCTAGGTCTTGTTTCTGACACCGCATAGAATTGAATTGAGACCAGGCATCGGGCCCAGGACCGCCAAATAGCCATGTAATGTTGAAACGAAGAGTGAAATCTGGATGCATACTGATGTTCTATGTTTGAAGAGTAGGTAGACGAGGATGGAGCTGCTGCTAGATGTATAAGAATTGGAATTTGAAGAAGAGTCTGCTGCTGTTTGAAGATCTTTCGTATCCGATCCTCTCCTCTCCTCTCCGTCTTTTGATTCGATGAAGAAGAGATCTGAATGCTAGATTAAGAGAGACCAAGATTGATGAAGGAGGATGTGAACGAAGAGGCAACCTTGGATGTGGATTGGAGATGAAGATGAAAATTCTTCCTTCGCTCTCGACCATATCCATCAATCGAAAGCAAATGACTTCGATCAACGATTCTCTCTCGCAGGATCTCCTTTTCAAAATCTTCAAGCTTCTAGACTCAATGGAAATAGTTCTCGTCCAGAGCACTTGCAAGCAATGGTCCGACATCATTAATCTCCACGGATCATTCTGGAGAAGTCTTAATCTTCCAGACCCAAAGCTAGTTTGGCATCGTCAGATTGCAGAGCTTTTTGATGAGAACTTTGGATCAAGTCTAACAGAAGTGGATGTCAGAATCAACATGTATTATCGAGAAGCGAGCGAGGAAGAAGATGTAGAGGATGAACAAGATGATCGAGATGATCAGCAGCATCTCCTGAGAATCATCCTGAATTCAAGATTAACTCTCAACTATCTACTCCTCATCTGTGAAAAAGAGGAAGAAGATGGAGAAAGGACTTTTGGCGGGTTTAGTTTGAGAGACTTTTTGGACCATTTTCCAAACTTAGGAACTTTACGACTCTCCTATCTCCAATACTTTAACGAGAAACGTTCTGTTTGTCTTCGATTCGATTCAAATCAAATCAAGTCGCTGGATTTCAACCTCTTCAGGTTCTCTGGGCTTTTTCTCTTGACTGCTTACTCGATAGCTCTTTCAACCCCGAGGAAAGGTTCCAACATTTAGTCTCTTTAGATGTGATTGTAGGTCTTACCTCCTCAGAGTGGAGAAGAGTTCTTCAATGGTCATCAAATACCTTCAAACACCTCAGCATTAGAATCGATTCTAATGAAGAGGAAGAATCGGAACATGAGGAGTCTATCAACGTCCAACTAGAAAGTCTCTCATTTCCTAGATTGCAGGTGTTGCAACTGTGGGTCAATGTCGAAAATGAGTTTCCCAACTGGTTCAAAGTCCCATCTTCTTTGGTTCTCCTTGTTGACGGCTTGGGATTAGGAGCTTCTGTTGGCATGCCATCAATCTCAGAACTTTGGATCGAGGATCTAACGGAGTGGAAGGAAATTTCCAATTCTTGCCCCATTTTGAAAGTTCTCAGATTTTCTAAATCTCGACTTTATCCTCAATCTCAATCTGATCTACTTTCTTTACTCAAAGCAAGATCCGAGAACGTGAGAACCGGCTTGAAAGTGGAAGGGATCGAGATGGAGATGCTTCAAACGCTTGTGATTCCTTTCAAAGGTGTTCCTTTCAATCTACTTCAAGAATATAGAACTCTTGTAGGAGAGGTTCTAGATCTACATTCCGATTCGGTTTCGGATCAAATAGAGGTCGTGATTGAATGATTCAAAATCGTGAGTGGAATCGTCATAAAGTGCCCTGTCTGGCTTCATTTTCGACTCTCCGCGCTAACAGTCTTGAGGTTTCTATTCTCTATGATTATCTCTCTCTCGCAGTCTATGATCCCTGAGCCGCATTTATCGTCTTGAAAGTCGTTTCTGAAGCCATCGGTGGATCTTTTGGTGTCTTCTTCTCCTAACTTTGTCGGATTGGTCGACACGAGTACTTCGCCTTCTTCTGCAATCCTTCTCTTCTCCTCATCGTATCGTAATCTCGAATTGTACAAGTGAACAAAAACAGAATATACAAAAGAAAAAAGCTTGAGATTTCTCTCGACATTTGTATTTTCCGAATGAGAATACAAACAGATAGCTGAAGACGAAGAGGCAGACTATCGAGAAGGCAATGGATGAATAGGACGGCCTCCGGATCCTGAAGAGGCATGACGAAGGTTTGAAAAGCAAGGATTTGATGAAAGGTTTTGAATGAGTACTGGGAATCTCGAAGGAGATTTTGGAAGGCAAACTTCAATACTTGCTCTTTCTGAACTCACTTCGTTGCCAGACCTAAAACTCTACCTCGATGAATCTTGATTGAGCATCTCCTTCTACCACCTTCACTAGCTCTTGAAACCTTCTTATATGCCTTCTTTCTTGATAAGAAAGATGTGGATTCGAAAGATCGTACGGAAGAACCACGGTTTTGATCATTTCCATCCTGACTCCATCCACTTGTAAACCAGCTTCAACATTAGCTTTTCTTTCGCTTAACATCTCTGTAACATTCTCTAGCACATACATGTAGCCAAAAGAAAGCGTTTTGAGCTTGGGAAGTCGATTAACAATGTCATTTCTATGATTGGTAGGAGCCCATCCCCATATTTCCGAGACTGAAGGTAAATTGGAAATGTCTGGATGAAGAGTGATGAGTTTCAGAGTGTCTAGAATGAGAAGCCATTGAGGGAATCTTCCTCCATCAATTAGTTCTAACATATCTAGATTTGGAAAATCCAGTGTAGGAACTCCACTGTGATCTTCAAACGTCCCGTTCTTGAAGCCGATTTTCAAATGCTTGAGGCTCTTTGAAGGCCCTTCCAAGAATTTCCTCCATTCAGAAGAAGAGAAGATGGATCCGATATCCAGAGATATCAAATTGTTGAATCTATCACTGGTGATCTCGAGGATAGATCGACCAGCTCCGTGATGCCAGAGAACTTTGAGTGGACTTGCAGTGTTTGATCCATCCTCTTGAGAATACCTCTTGATCGATGTCCTTCTGAGACGAATCTTACGTGAACGATAAAGTATGACTCTCAGAAATTCTATCTGGTTCAACATCATAAGTAGCTCTGAACAATCATCATCCAGATAGTCAAGTATGAGGACTAGTTGCTCGAGGGTCTCCTTAGATTTCTCCAAGGTGCTGCAAAACTGATGTCGAAGCTTCTTTTCCACTTTCCCTCCGATGTCGACGTCTTGCAAAGTAGATCCACTTTTTCGACCAAAGAGATCCAAGATCTTCAAAGACTGCGAATCTCTACTAGATCTGTCATGCGGAAGGTGAAGAACTCTCCAAAAGCTCTTGTGCTCGTCGATGATCTCGAACCATTGCTTGCATACCCTTCTAATTCTCGTTGTTTCGATGCAATCTAGACGTTTGAAGGTGTTGAAAAGTAGATCTGGAGATAAGGAATCATTGATGGAAGTCATTGAAGATGGGGGTTGATCAATTTTGATGTGATGGTTTGGGGAGAAGAAGGTCGAACGAGATTTTCTTGTAGGTCGCTTTTTGCACATGCGGGCGACTCGCTGTGCGCACAACGCTGGAAACACATGCACTGAAAAAACACGACTCGCTGAAAACACATGCAGTAAAAGTTGAGGATTGACCCAAAGTTGCTTCTAGTGATCCTCCATAATGATCTCTCTCTGAACTCTTTCATTTCGTTTAATTTTTGTAAAATCATGAGAAACCAGAATTTTTGCTACCTTCGTGTAGCTGTGCAGCTTTTGAGCAGCTACACAAGTCTTTGAAGTCTCTTTAAATTGGTTTCCGAGCCTACATCTCTCCTCAAACATTACCATTATTTATTTTAAGCTATATAGATGAAAGTGAAAGAGAAATAAAGAGCCAGGATCCAGAGATGAGATCGCCAAAGGGCTTTGACGCCATCTCTGAGGCTATAGAGCATTCTTTCCTCCTACGTTCACTCCTGTTTTTCTCAATTTAATGAAAAGACAGTAGTTTTATTCTCCTCTAAAGATAAGTGGAGGTCTCTGGTGGAGGAGAAGATGATTTAGGAGGTCTTGAAGGCACAAAGCTTCCTCTGGCCTCTCAAGCGCCTCAAAATCGTCTCCAAACTTGTTGATTTGGGGCTTACTAAGATGAGGAGAGATATAAAGGGAGAGTGAGACGGAAAAAGACTAGAAGCAACTTTGGGACAGATCTCACTTTTATCTCACTTTTACTGCATGTGTTTTCAGCGAGTCGTGTTTTTTCAGTGCATGTGTTTCCAGCGTTGTGCGCACAGCGAGTCGCCCGCATGTGCAAAAAGCGACTTTGGATTTTCTTCGCTTTTCATCTCTCCTCGGTGCTCGCCGACTCACGAACAGACCCTTCAGACGCTTTTGTGTGAGTCAGAGAGACGATGGACGTTTCCGAAAGGTAAGTCAAATAATGATACAAAAGAAGATGTCATTTTTGACAGTCAATTTGAAGTGGTGAATCAGAAGAGTCGTCGAGAGAGAAGAACCTCTTTCTACAAGTTTTGATCTTGCGATATCACAATCAAAGTAACACTGGGAGCACAAGAGAAGAAGAAGCGAGAAAGGAAAAGAAAATCGAAGATAATGATGAAAATTGGGGTGACATATCTTTTGTTGTGGCTGGATGAGAAGACGAGAAGCCATCGATCGAAAGAGAAGTGTGATGCTGATCAACGACGGAGTTCTCCTGCAGAGACCTCAAAGAATCGACGAAACTTTGTCGAAGAAGGAACCTTGATGTCAAACGTTGCTGCCAAGCGTTATGAGAAGGTAAGAAAAGACGAGAGATTGATGAATGAAGGTTCCCAGGGCCTGTCGAGAGGTAGATGATTAGACGAAAGATCAAAGTCATAAGCGTGATCTAGGTTGCTTTACAAAGCTTGTGCAGGAGAACGATCGTTGTTTTTTTTTTTGTTTTTTTTTTTATTCAAAACGATCTTCCGTCGTGACTCACCATTCTGATGAATCTAGACTTCTACCTCGATAAACCTGGAATGGGAATCTCCTTCCACCACCTCTACTAACTCTCTGAATCTCCTCAAACCCTTTCTTTACCTGGAAAACTTGGCCACAACAAGTCGAAAGGGAGAATCAAAGTTTTGATCGTTTCCATCTTGACTCCACCTACTGTCAGACCAGCTTCAACATTCTTTTTCCTTCTGGCGAGGGCATACATCAGTTCATCCTGGTTGTAGTCATCGTCGAGAACTGACAGGGTCTGGAGTTCTGGACAGCAATCAACTAGCCCATCAAAGTTTCTCTCATCCCATAACCATAGTTCCGAGATTGAAGGTAAATGTTGAACAACTGAATGAGCGGTGAGCTTCAGAGAATTGGGAGCGATAAGCCATTTGGGAAAAACTCCAAAACTCTGGAGCTCAAGGACTTCTAAACTTGGGAATTCTAGACTTGTAATCCCGGAATGGTCTTCAAGGTCCCCGTACAAGAAGCCCAGTTTAAGATGCTTGAGTGATTTTGAAGGTTCTTCCAGGAAAGCCCTCCATTCCTCAGAATAGAGAAAGCGTCCAAAATCTAGAGAGACCAAGTTTTGCAGTCTGGAGGAATGGATCCCGAGGAACTCTGGATCGATGGAAGTGTACCATAGAGCTTTCAGAGGACTTGCAGTGGTTGAATTGTCTTCTTGGAGAAGGGGGCGGATCGCTCTTCTTCTCAGACGAACCTTACATCTATCATGCCAAAAGATGACCCTCAAAGATTCCACTTGGGGGAAGCTCTTGACCAGTTCCAAATCGGGCCAAGATGAATACGAGAGCTTGATAAAGAGATGTTTGATCGTCTTGCTGGATCTCTCCAAAATGTTGAACAGCTCCTCTACTTCCCTCTCCGTATCTAACGTCACATCAATGTCCTGTAAGGTTGAGTCACTCCTTTCATCGAAAAGCCTCAACATCTTCAGAATTGAATAGTTTCCCCTGGAGCTATCCTCTGAAAGGTGAACAATCCTCCAAAAGCTCTTGTGCTCGTCGATGAGTTGCAGCCATAGCTTGCAGACCCTCCTAATCCTCGTTGTTTGGACGCAGTCTAGACGTTTGAAGGTGTTGAAAAATAGATCTGGAGATAGAGAATCGTTGATGCAAGTCATTGACTGGAGGAAGTGATCGATTTTGATGTGATGGTTAGGGAAGAAGAACGTCGAGCGAGATTCTCCTTCGCTTCTCTCGACCTCGGTGCTCACCGGAGCTTGGACAGACCTTTTCGACCTGAACAAAACAGAGGAGGTAAGTAAAATAGGATTTGAAAGATTAGCATTTGAAAAACCTATCCCGGAGGTCATTCATCGAGAAGTGATGCGCATGGCATTCGCTAGGCTTCAAGCTTCAAGGGAAAGACAGAACAGCGTGCTCGATCCACAAAGGAAAGGTGATTGATCACCTCTGTTCGTCTCTGGAATGATAAGACCTTACAGCAGAATAAGTCAAAATAAACAGTATCGAAATTATTGGGAGAATGAACAAGAAAAAGCATGAGACAAGCGTCAAAGAAGCAAGTATAAGGTGAGCAACTCGTAACGATATCCTACTTTGTGTGGCGATGGCAAGATTGATGAAATGAGAAGAGTAACACTACGATCAGGTTCAGAAAACCCAACAACCCAGACATCTAAGAAGAGATGTAAACCTCTGATCCTCATTCACCTTCCCATTTTCATCCGACTTCCCAATCTCCATCTCCTTCGACACCTTCGATTCGAATTCCTCCTTGATCTTCCCAATTCTTTCTCTGAATTCTCTCAAATTCCGACTTTGATTCGAGTCCATCTCCAGTTCTATCAAATAAGGATTGACCCAAGTTGACTCCGGATCTTCTTCATCCTGATCTGTTCCACTTTTGTTTTGATTTCCATTCCTATTACCAAATCCATTCCGACTGTCACTACCTTCAAGTTTGATTCCATTCGTGGTTTGGGTTCCAGATCCATCTAAAGGACTCGATTTCAGCAAGTTCTTATTCAATCTATCGAGTTTCCTTACTCTTAATCCAGATTCTGAATCTTTGTAGATGATGGATAGAACTAAATCCAATAGATTGAGATTTCTTCCTGATGCAGAATCATTGCTGGAGTTGTGAGATGAGATTGAGATTGATGTTCTTTCCAGAAGGAATAAAGCTCTCAATTTAGAATTCGAATTCGAAGTTGAAGGCTTGGAAGTCAACTGATGAGCTTTTTCAGAATTCGAAATGAGAAAGAATCGAGTGGTGTTGTCTGAGAATGGAAGGGAGAAGGATAAAAAGTTCGTTAGAATATGAACCAGACAAGTCAAAGAGAGAAGAAGCTGAAAGAAGCTGAATAGAAGCCTTAAAGAGTCGAGTCTGTTTAGGAAAGAAGAGCCTTTCGGATCCTTCGCAGAGTAGTCTAAGATCAAGTAAAAAGAAGAGAAAGAAGGCGACTTTTTTGTACTTACCATTTCGATCCTGAATGTTCCTGCGAGCAATCTTCAATCCATAAACGTCGATACAGATTTCCGAAGAGATGGAAGCGTTGATGATTTCTTCTTCGTCATTCACATTCACCCCTACCTGAACTCCTCCTATCCGATCTCCATCTTGAATCTTCTCTGCATCTCCGTTTACTAGACTTTCCTTCGAGATAGGACCATCGACGAGACTTGCGATGAATTTCGAAGCTTGAGCAGTACTAGGATTGGGTTTCCTCCTGCCGGATCGATTCGTCAATGGACAATGAGTGGTTAAGAAGTTTGAACATTGTCCTAAAGCCTGAGAGAAAAGAGAGGAGTTGGGATTCAAAAGGAGAATGGAAAGGGAAAAGTTTGATAAGATATAAGATAAAAAGCTCGAATGAACTCAGACTTTGGGTTCGTCGATTTGAGCCACAAACCAACTATCTTTGTACTTACCTGTTCATGACTATGTACCATTCCTATTCCCTTCAATTCTTCATCATTTAATTCCTCGTCGTCATCTTTCATCTCATCCTGATGCTGATTCGTCTCGTCACCTCTCCTCCTTCTAGCCTGTTGCTTCAACCTATGATAATCCCTCTTGTTTACGAGTAAGGAATGGCCTACAGGCAATCTAGCTTCTCCTCTGATCTGAATGGAATCTGATCCATGTGGATTGCTGTCTGTGAGTAGAGAGACAGTTTCGGATACCAAGCCATAAGTGCTATTCTCGAACGGAATGCAGCAACATGATGCTCTAAAATTGTATGCTTCAGTGATTGTGGATCGAGACATAGTAGAGATTGTAGTAGAGTCATCGTCATCGTCATCATCACCAACTATACGAAAAGTGTTAGCAACTTGATGAGAATAAGTTCCAGCCGGTCCGAGATAGCAAATGGACATCGACGATGAGGCAGAGGCTGAGATTGGCGCTGATTTCTGAGTAGAATTAGAAGCAGAATCCATAACTTATGGATTCAACGTTGCTACTTCTTTGTAAAGAGAGAGAGGTAGAGGCATATAGTCAAAGATTAGAATGATAGAATCATCACTTTCTTCTCCTTCTCCACCAATCACTCACTCTACGATGTCATCCTCACCCGAACAACTGCTAGCGACTGCAGAGAAGCGAGCCTCTTCCACTGGAGGATGGTTCTCTTCCAATTCTACAAAGTTGGAAGAGGCGGTGGAATTGTTCAAGGCTGCTGGAAACAAGTTTAGAATCTCTAATCGATTCGAAGAAGGTGGGAAAGCTTTCATCAGAGCCGCAGAGACAGAGATAAAGAGTGGAGAGCTGGATTACGCTGCAAACACTTATGTAGAGGCTAGCAAATGCTTCAAAATGGTCAGACCAGAACGTGAGTAGAAGGAATGGTGGTGGGATGGGATGATAGAGAGATAGAGTCAAAGGGTGGCAGTGCTGAAAGAAAGAGGAACAGATAGAGTCATCCATGTAACCCAGAGATGAGATAGCATTCAAGAGATATTTCAGATGCAAGATCTGTGTTTCATTCATATCCAAGCAACAGAGGACAGAAAAGGAGAGGCGGCAGTCTTTTGCTGTACTATCTCTCCCTCTCTCTATCTCTCTCTATCTCTCTCACACACCTTTCGAGGTGGCTTCATAGAAGGTGGTTCTTTTCAAAGCCTTTCTCTGATCCATTTCAGGAACTATCTGCTTCTCGAGTGTGACCTCAACCCATCCCTATTGCCACTCATCATTCTTATCCCTCTAATCTCTTTCTATCTCCCCCTCTCCTCTTACTTTCCATTCCCCCCATTCCCTCCTCCTGTCCCTTCACATCCCCCTACACAGTGGCAGTCCAAGCTCTGATGTCTTGCAAGAACATTCTGATAGAAAAGGGGAAATTCAGACAGGCTGCAGATCGAGAGAAATCCATAGCGGAACTACTCAAGAACGATTGTCATGATCAACAGAAGGCCTTGGACAGTTATCAACAGGCTGGCAATTGGTACCTCCAGGAAGGGGCAGTGGCGTGAGTACATGGTGTGGCGGATAGCATAGAATGCAGAGAGAGGAACAGGTGGGGATCCACGATTGGATCGAGATTGGAAGATAGGTCTGGGATGACAGCTCTTTGGGATATGGACGACAAGTTGATGAGAGAAAATGAGTAGAGATTCCTCTTTCTCTTCAGTCGAATTTCACCTGTCCTTACGATTAGGAGTTGAATTCTCGATCTTGCTGTTTCCAAGGCAAATCGAGCTTTCAAAGATCTTGGGACATTTTCTTTCTTTTCCTAACCCATCTCTCTACTATTCTCTCTTTCTTTCCTTTCTCACATCTCTCAGAACTGCATCTGGATGCTTCAGATCCTCTGCTGAATTGGCCACCGAGTTGTCTCAGTATAGATTGGCTATCGAGAAATGGGAACAGGTTGCAAGCATGAGTTTGGAATCCAACTTGACGAAATATAGCGTAAAGGATTATTACTTGAATGCTGGATTGTGTTATCTGGCTTTACCTGTGAGTTTCCGAGTCTTATTCTGGAGTTTCTTCAACTTCATCTGGAGAACTTTCATTTCACTTGTGAGATTCGTTTTCATCAAATTTCTGTACTCGCCTGACTAATTTGACGACCTCGTTCTTCTTCGGATCTTCTTCTTCTCCCCTTTTACTGCTTTCCAACTCCCTTCAGGAATACCAAGCATGTACAAATGCAATGGGCTTCTACGCTCAACAAGATCCTTCCTTCCCTTCGACTATGGAAGGTCGTTTCCTACACAACATCCTTCAAGCTGCAGAAGCTGGTGACATTCAAGGCTTGGATCAATTGGTTCAAGAGTTCGATAGAACAAAGAAACTTTTACCTTGGCAAGCTGGAGTTCTTAGGAATGTTAGGAAGGGTGTACAGGACGAACCTGATTTGAGTTAAGAAGGCGGAATTGGAGTTGGTGTTGGTGAGGGCTTTCAGGTCTTTGGTACTTTCCTTTGTTCCTTTGGTTTTTGAATGTTAGATGTCTTGTTTACATCTTCTCGTCTGTCCGTTAGTTTGAGACACTTCGTATGGATGTTCCAAGGTCAGAGAATCTTGAGGTGGGAAAAGGTGCCTTCAAGATGCGGGTGAGCGAGATGAGTTCTATGGTTGTTTTCTTAGCCTTGGATGATTCTATTGATGTTGATGAGAAGGCTCTCTTCCAGGAAAGGTTTGAAAAGGTCTGTTCAAGCGCCGGCGAGCACCGAGGGAGTGAGAAAAGCGAAGAGAATTTCTGCTCGACCTTCTTCCCAAACCATCACCATCAAAACTCAACATCAATCACCCCTTCTTCAATGATATCCATCATTGATTGTCTTTCTCCAGATCTACTCTTCAACATCTTCAAGCGCCTGGATTGCATCGAAACAACCAGGATTAGAAGGGTCTGCAAGCAATGGTTCGAGATCATCGACGAGTACCAAAGCTTTTGGAGAACTCTTCATCTTCCGGAGAATAGATCCAGGCAGGACTTGCAGTCTTTGAGAATCTTGAGACTTTTTGATCAGAAAAGTGGATCAACTTTGCAAGACGTCGCCGTTGGAGTGAAAGGGAAAAAGAAGCATCGAGTGCAGGTTTATAGCACCTTAAAGAAATCTAAAGAGACCCTCAAGCAAGTAGTCCTCATACTTGACTATCTGGATGTTGAATTTAGTTCGAAATTCATCCCGGTGTTCATTAATGTGGAGTCTCTGAGAGTCACAAGTCGGCAGCGTTTATGTAAGGTTCGTCTCAGAAGAACATCATTCAAGAGGGATTCTCAAGAGGACGAATCAAACGCTGCAAGTCCGCTGAGAGTTCTTTGGTGCCAACCTGGTCGATCTATCCTCGAGATTGACAACGCTAGATTTGAGAATCTGATATCTCTAGATGCTGGAGCGGCCCTCTCTGCTTCCGAGTGGAGAGGATTCTTCTCAAGAAACCTCAAGCATTTAGACTCGGTTTCAAGAATGACAGGCATGAAGATCACACCGAAGTTCTTGCGCTAGGGTTCCCAAAACTGGAGGTACTAGAGCTAGATAGTTTAGGAGATTTCCCTCGATGGCTTCTCATTCCAGACACTGTGAAACTCATCGCCCATTCAAACGGTTACAACTTACCATCAATTTCGGGATTATGGACATGGGACCCCCTCTCTAATAGGGATGATGTTGTCAGCCGTCTCCCCGAGCTGGAAACGCTTTGTTTGGGCTGTGTTTATGTGCTAGAGAGTGTTGTAGAGATGTTAAATGGAAGAAAAGCTAATGTTGAAGCTGGTTTACAAGTAGACGGAGTCAAAATGGAGATGATCAAGACCTTGATTCTTCCATTCAGTCAATCAGATCCAAACCTTTCAGATCAACTTGATCAGTTCCTGAAAAAATGCAGCGAGTTGGTAGATGTAGTAGAAGGAAACGCTCACTCAAAATTCATCGAGGTAGAGTACTAGATTCAGAGAAATGTGAGTAATGACAGAGAATTGTTCTGGTGAGATATAGGGCTACGTTTCTCCGCAAGCTTCTCGAGCAACACAGTTGACGACAATGATCTTTTTTCGTCTACCTCTCGACAGGCTTTGGGAAAATCAATCTCTCTGGCCTTCCTGTACTGGTCTTCCTTAGCTCTCAACATCTGATTTACAGTCTTCCAGAGGTCTCATAAAACTCGAGAGGTCTTTTGCAGAGCTGGAGAAGTCCATCATTGATCTAGTATCGCAGAAATTAACCAATCACATCAGACGACGCATCAAATCAAACTTCAACCTTGTTCTCCACTTCTCTTCTTTTTCTCATACCTTCTTCCGATGCCTCCTTGTTGTCACTGTTGATGTCATTTCCCCAGAGCAAACCTCGTAGAACTTATAGAAAGCGACTCTCTCGACGACTCTTTCGAATCACTACTCCACATCGCGTGTCGAAAATGACCTCTTCTTTTGTTTCACTTTTCGACCTTCTTTACGAAATGTTTTGTTGTCTCTTCGGTTCACACAAAAGCGTTGAAGGGTCTGTTCGTGAGTCGGCGAGCACCGATGGAGATGACTTGAAGAAAATTTCGTTCGAACATTCTTCTTCCCAAACCATCACATCAACTCCAACAACGATCTTCCTCCAGTCATGACTTCAATCAACGAATCACTATCACCAGATCTACTTTTCAACATCTTCAAACAAATGGACTCAATAGATGTCGTAGTTCTGAGAAGGACTTGCAAAAGTTGGTTCGAGATCATTGACAAGCACAAATCGTTTTGGCAGGCTCTTCACCTTCCAGAGAAAAGCGTCAAAAAATGGGACTCGTCAATTCTGACGCTGTTCGATGACAAGAGTGGATCAACTCTTGCTGAAGTAGACATCAGAGCTAGTTTGGACATGGGTCTTCAAGATGCTTTCTTCAACAGATTGGAAAATTCTTCGCAAACCTTAAGGTCTCTCTTCATCTTGCCTGCCAATCCTACCATTCAATCACTGAGTGTAAAGGAGCTTTTGCACACTTTCCCCAAATTGATCAGTCTCAGAATGACGCATGAGTTAATGAGTATCACGCAGGGAAGCGTCAGGTCCATCTAACACTAAAAGGAGGTTCAAATCCAGACTCTGTCCTAATGGGTTCTCAAGATTCCAGCGTTAGTCCTCTCAGAGTACTTTGGGTTTATTCTTTCAAGCAAGTCTTGGAACTCAAGCCTGATCTAGTACAGAATTTAGTCTCCCTAGACCTCATCCAGAAAATCTCTTCCCGTCAATTGAGAACCTTTTTGGTAGGATCGGCTGGAACCATCAAGCATTTGGGGGTCAAAGTTACCTATTGGGAAGAGTAAAAAGAGATTACAGGTGAAGAGGAGGAAGAAGAAGAGGAAGACGAAAATGAAAAGCCCAGACCTGAAGCTCTGGCTCTACCTAACCTTGAAGTCTTAGATCTAAAAGGTGGAGATGACTTGCCAGAATGGATGATTCTTCCTTCAGACATAAAGTTGATTAATCCAGATCTAGAGAACTTTCTGCGTTCTGTTTCCGAACTCTGGATCGAGTCTCTTGGTTTCCGTGATGAGCTTCCTAATCTTCAAACCAGATGTCCGACTATAAAGTGTCTAGGGTTTAGAAGATCTGAATTTCACAAAGGAGAAGTATCCTATCTTCTATCAGTGATCGAAGAAAGACATCAGAATATCGAAGCTGGATTACAATTTGATGGAGTTCCAATTGAAAAGATTAGAAATTAGTAATTCCCTCAAAGAGTTTCTGTGTCAGGGACTTGGGAAATTTTAAGAGAGATGGTACCGGAAGTAGTCGACATCGAAACAGCACCAGCTTTCATCGAAGTCGAGGTCTAGTTTTCTCTTCAAACTCGTGAGTGGCAACTCCTACACCCTAAAAATTTGGCTTTTGAGTCACGATCGTGGGACCTGATCTCTCTCATTGTCTTTTCCTAATGTTTTCACTGCAGGATCGCGCTTTGTCTTCACCGTCATCGACTTTGCCGACTGAATTTTCATTTGTTGAGTAAGTACACGGAAACCTTTGTGTTTCTTCCGTATGCTTCACTCGTTTCTGATAAGACTGAACTTTTCCTTTTTGTTTCTTCAGCAGTGGTTCGTCAAAAAGTCTCTCTGAAGATGATGATCGACTGTCGAACTGTAGTAGTTGCTCCCTTCTCGTTCTTGTTTCTCCCCTTCTTCTCTTTCGAAGCCTCAAAAGCAAGTGTCTCTAAACCTAGCTCGAGATTCATCCCCTAAACCTTTCCTCTGATACAATACGATGCTCAATCTCTCAGTTCGACTCTCCAACGATCGGTGTAGCTTTGCTTTTAACTCATAGTGAGCAGTTTCGCTTGTTCTCAGCTTCTAAGCTGCTGAAAATTCAGAATCAGGGTCCATTCAGAAGAGTGTGTCGATCTTAGTCGAATCTGCCAGACAGATTCCTTGCAAGTGAATACAAGTACGTCGTCGTCGTCTCAACATTAAGCAATGACCAAAGCGAAGTTCTTCGAAGACCAAAATTCGATGATCGGAGAGCTAAGTCTTAGATTCACACGAATGACAGTCAGGAACAAAGTAGAACAAAGACTTCAGGATCTCATTTCTGCTTTCTGTCAACATCCAACTTCTTTTAATCGATAGACCATTCTCCCATTTCAGAGACCCCACTCGATTCTTAACCGTTTCACATGAGAGTCAAGCTTGCCTGTCATTCCAATCTTTCCTCTTTACTTCCCCTTCTTGACTTTCCTGGAAGTCTCTTCTTCCAAATCGTCCTCATCGCTTTGCAGCTTTGAATCTCTAGGTTTCTTGGAGGTTGCTTTTCTCTTCTTCGAGCCATCTCCTTCCTTTGAAGTGGAAGCAGAAGTTGATGCTTCTCCTCCTTGGCTTTTTGCAATTTTTCCTGATTTGAAAGCGGCAGTGACGATTTTTTGATCTTTAGCTTCTAGTTTATCAAATCCATGCTGAGAACAGAAAAGGGAAAGTTATGCGAAAGAGATAAACTTTGTCAGCAAAGAGAGAGAAGCTCGAAACTCTAAAAAGAAAGAAAGAAGAAATAAAAAAGAGGAGAATACAAGTCTAGATGGATCGCACAGGAAGAAGGAGACAACCTAAAAAGGTGTAGTGCTTTTGTCCATCTTATTCGTACTCTCTTCTCGCATTGCTCGAGACTCTTCGTAAACCGAGATCGTCTCGTGTCTAGGAGCTCGTTCCTATCCGTTCGAGCTAGATCTCGACTTTGATTTGGTCTTACTACATGAGTGATCTGAAAACTTACCAAATTGGAAGGATCGGATTTTGCTCCGGCTACTAACTTCTTCCAGGTAGCTGGCCAGACACATTCCCAATGAGTAAATGACGTATCCATACGTTCTATGAGAAGGGAGCAAGTCGTTGATGTATGCGAAATGGAGAGAGAAAGGATGAGAAGGGTTGCTGAGAGATCATCTGGTTCAGATAAGATCATAAGAAGGCCAGATTGAATCGACTTACCATCATTTTGAGACGTTTTGGCCATTCTTAAAGCTCCTTCTGCAATCTTGGCTTTGCATTTCGATGATTTGCAATTTGCTCTTCCAGAACGTGAGTACTGCCAGAGTTGAGAGGACGAGATGGAAGATGAAGGACAAAGGAGGTATGAGCGTCTTTCAAGGTCGAAACGTTGAACGTTGAAGACTTGTCTGAGTGAATCTTACTAGCAGTACTTAACTATGATTCTATATACTCACTTCCAATGAATAAGATGCCATTTTGAGTCAATTTGAGGGAAAGATTGAAAAGATGTGAGAAGTACAAGAAGACGTTTCGCTCTTTGAATCCATCTTCACCTTGTCGGATTCCTCGGCAACCTGGAACAACTCATGCTCGTCAAAGACACACGATAAGGAATCAACACAAATCTTTTTGATTTCAGAGTATCAGATTCTCTGTCGTCGTTGGCATTTAGGTTGTAATCGTTGTACGTAGTTGAATCCTCAAGCACTCGAAGGCTCCGCCTGTCTCGATTCTTAGACCTTTCTCTTTTCTTTTGACAGGTAAAGTCTGTTATCGAGTAGTGTCTTGGTAGTAGTCATTACTTGCTAGAGAGCCATCTCGCAACAGAGATCAGGCACCGCTTGGGTGAGAGATGAAAGAAAGATTGGGAAACGATCGCTCATCGAGAAGCGACTGACAACAATTTGAGCTCAAAGCAACACAATGAGTTTCAAAGGCTATACATTCTTCTGTTAATCTAGGACTACACACGCTTTTTGGTCTCACAAAGGGTTTCTCAATTCATTCTAACCTTGTCTTTTCCCCATCTGATGTTTCTTTCCCACCTTGGCTTTACTTTTCGGTTTCTTATTAGGTCTGTTCTCAATATCAGTTTCTTCTTCTTCTTTGAGATCTTCATCGTCATCCAGATGGGAGAGTGAACCTTTCAAAGCAGTCATCCATTCTTCGTTTGTAGCTGAGAACTTCAACTTTGAATCATAGCTCTGAGCATTCGAGCCTTCGGAGCTCTGGGAGGATGCTTTTCTCTTCTTTGAATCATCATTTTTAGAAGAAGAGATAGAAGCTGAACCTTCTCCTTTGACTTTTGGAGGTTGGTTGACTACTTTCCCTGCCTTGAAAGCCTCTTTGATGAGTTCCTGATCTTCGATTTTCAGTTCATCGAATCCGTGCTGGGTTGCCAGAAGGGATGTGAGAAAAGAGATTGAAGGGCGAAGAGTGAGATTAGAAAAAAAAATCAGGTAGGGATAATGAGACGAAAAGAAGAGTCAAGGTCTTGAAGAGTTCGTCATGATATCTAATGACGAACACAGAGAGAGCTGCGAGACTCGCGACTCTCTCGCTGAGAATCTTGATGAATTGCTCAACTTTGCCAAGTTTTGAACTTTAAGCTCCATTTCTCTTTGATGGTCAATTCTTGAGAGTTCTCGTCCTTCTGAAAGGTGAAGCAGAATCCTCCCACGATTCAGCCTGGCGAATCGAGATTGGACACAATGAAGTCTTCTCGAAAGATCTGTCTTCTTTACGCGTTCTCCAAAAGAAGTCCGGATTGAATCTTTCTCTGATATATCATTGGGCATTTTTCAAAGGATATCGATGCCGAATTACAAGACTCACCAAGTTTGATGGATTGTAGTCAGTATCACTGCTTATCTTTTCCAACTTCGAAGGTTTGATACATTTCCAATGGGTCCAATAAGCTACCGAATAGTCTGTCAAGGTAGAGAATCATAAGGAGAACTGTATGTAAAGATCTCAACCGAGTAAATTGGCCATCACCTCTCTTTGAACTTTCGTCTTGTCTTTTTGATGGTCGCCTGCATCACCTTCTACACTCACTTCCGTCATCTGTACCAAGCCTCAAATCACCTTTTGAGATGGTTCCTTTGCATAATCCCATTTTACAAGCTGCACGACCTGAACGAGCGTACTGAAGGAGCAGGAAGAGACGAGAAAAGGGCATGAGCTCTAAATTGCACTCATTGTTTCTAGATGTCTCTAGACTAGATCTTTGCCTGATTGAAAGATCAGACCTTGGCTAAGTAGAGTACTTACTCCAACTTCATAAGACATGTCGTTTCAAGATTGATTCGAGATGCATGTAAAGTGGTAAGAAGGGAAGAAGAAGGAACGAAGATTTTTCCATCCTGAGACCAACCCCTTCGTTCGAAACACCGAGGCGGTTCAGATGGAATGCTCGTGTCGTCTTATCGAACGACTTTCAGAACAAAGTTATTGTGTTTTCAATTCAAAATCAATTCAGAAGAATGTAAAGGATACGAGAGGTACAAGAAAGAAATGGGCCATTTAAGATCTAGATCCTTCGGCTCTCCCCTTCAATCTCATTTTTTCCCTTCCTGATTATTTCGCTCCTTCTAATCACCCTAGAAAGCGACTCTAGATTGCATGGCTTCAGGATAGCGTTCTCCACGAGGCGTAAATTCATTTACGTAATCGTTCAATTGCTTGAATTCATCATCAGAGAACTTGACGTCCGCTGAGCCGACGTTTTCGTTCAAGTACTTGACTCTTCTGGTTCCAGGGATTGGTAAAATGGATGGATCATGAGCTAGAATCCAAGCCAATGAGATTTGAGCTGCAGTGACCTTCTTCTTTTCAGCCAAAGTCTTGATGTAGTCGACCAATTGCTTGTTGTGCTCGAAAGCCTCTTTGACGAATCTTGGATTGTTCTTTCTGAAATCACCCTCACCCAATTGATCGGTTGAGAAGTCGTTGGTCAGAGCACCCTGGAAACAAAGTTAATGAAATCGAAAGAGAGGAAAGAGAGAGAGCAAAAGAGCAACGAAGAGAAAAGATAGAAGAAAGGAGAATTGGAAGGAGTTAGCATAAGAACATTCTAACTCCTTTCCAAAGATCTCGGTGTTTTCTCTTAGATACGTACGCGACCCAATGGCGAATAAGCTACCAAAGCAGTTCCGTTTTGCTTGCACCAATCAAGGATACCTGTGAGAGTCGAGAGAAGCAAGAGCCGGGGAGAAATGAAAACCGAGTCAGTAAAGGATTTTGAACGATCCACCACTCCTAATCCTACTCCTTTCCCTACTCACCATTGGAGAGAACTTGTGGAGTCCAAGCTGACAATTCGATCTGTAAAGCGTCGATGTGAGCGACCTTTTCGGCTCTTTTGAGGTCTTCGACAGTGAATTCAGAGACACCGATGTATTTGATCTTTCCTTCGTCTTGGAGATCCTTCATAGCTTTGATAGTCTCTTCCAATTCTACATCTTGAGGCTTCCTGTGGATGTAGTAAAGGTCGATTTGATCGACACCCAAGCGCTCCAACGAATCGGCACAAGATTGTTTGACGTAATCCTTATCTCCTCTGACCTTGAACTCCATAGTGTTTCCAAACTTGGTTGCTAGGAAAACTTTTTCACGAGATCCAGGATGAGATTTGAAGAAAGAACCAATTTGTTTCTCGTTGTAACCCATCTTTCCTTCTGAGAAGATGGTGTAAATGTCAGCCTGTAGATTGAACGAGCGATTAGAAAGAATGAACGTCAGTCAGAAGAACAGAGCCGCAAGACTCCCTAGAGATGGAAAACCGAAAAACCAACCGTGTCCCAATGATTCGAGCCAATCTCTAAAGCCTTTTCCAATAGAGTGTCTACCTCTGGTTGAGGGAGAACATCTCCGTAGAAGGAGGATCCGGCACCCATTGCTGAAGAGAAGAAAGAGACAGAGAACAAGTTTGGAGTCAGAATGTATCCAACATTTCTCTCAGCGGGTGCTGCAGCGAGCGATGCTCCCCGAGGAAAGTGGAGATCTCGAAAGCGAAGGCCGTCGAGTAACAACATCACACCCACTTACCTCCGAATCCAACAGCTCCAACCTGCGAGCGAGAACGAAAAGGTCACGAAGAGGGAAAGAAAGGATAAGGAGTTGGAGGGAAAGAGATGCCGAGAGTGAGAAAGCGTCCTGTCGAGCTTCGAAGTAACGAAGTTCCCATCAACAATTCGTCAAGAAGCTTTCGCTTAAAACTCACCTTTACGTTGGACTTAGCGAAAGTACGTTGATCTTGAACCATTGTGATGTTTTGATGTTTTTTTGAATGTGATGTTAGGGAAGGAAGAAGCAAGTTCCAATTTGTCCATCACTCCAGTTTCTAACGCCGAGGTGGAGAAGTAAGCTGATGCGTTCGCGCTCTCGACAGAATTGACCTTCCAAGACGCAGCTAATAAGGGAACCTAATTCTGAAAAGAATTGAAAAGCAGCAGAAGAAGAGAAAAGAGAAACTTGCTCTGGTGAGCCTCGAGCGGTTGACCTATACCTATACCTCATCTCGATCTTGAACAGCACCAAAGCTTCCAAGTCCCAAAACATTCTTCACTCTATCAGACGGCTATAGATAGAATCAAATAACTTCATTGAGATCTAAATCGATAAGGATCCAGAGAGTTGAGAGATACAGAAAATAGATGAGTCTCAACTCCCTAAACTCTATAGCCTTCCACATTGTTTTAACTTCTAGCCTTCTGTATCTTTTAAAAAGCAGCTCCAGAAGCCATATTTGAATCATATCTTCCTCCTACAGGACTAAATTCAATCACATAATCATTCAATTGTTTGAATTCATCATCAGACAACTTGACTTCAGCCGAGCCTACATTCTCAGTAAGATATTTCACCTTTCTAGTTCCAGGAATTGGTAAAATGGTTGGATCGTTGGCTAAAACCCAAGCCAAAGAGATTTGAGCTGCAGTGACTTTCTTCTTTTCGGCCAAAGTTTTGATGTAGTCGACTAGTTGTTTGTTGTGCTCGAAGGCCTCTTTGACGAATCTTGGATTGTTCTTTCTGAAGTCTCCATCGCTCAGTTGATCGGTCGAGAAGTCGTTAGTGAGAGCACCCTGAAGTCAAAAACAAGAAAGGAGAGGGAGGGGAAGAAGGAAAGAAACAGAGTAGAAAAAACAGAAGCGAGAGAGAGTGTGTGAGTGAAGCGAGTTAGCATGAGAACCATACGACGTCGACTTCTTTCCAAAGATCCCAGTGTTTCTCATAGATTTACGTACTCGACCTAGCGGGGAATAGGCTACCAAAGCAGTTCCATTCTGCTTGCACCAATCGAAGATACCTGAGACGAAAGAGACACGGGGAGAGATGAAAGGCGAGTCAGTAGAAGGGTCTTAAACACTTCTTTCGGTTACTGAAGCATTTGAACTGAAGCATTTGAATCTTCAGTTCAGCTTGTCTTTCGCTCACCATTAGAAAGAACTTGTGGAGTCCAAGCAGACAATTCGATTTGTAAAGCATCGATGTGAGCAACCTTTTCAGCTCTCTTCAACTCTTCAACAGTGAATTCAGAAACACCAATAAATTTAATTTTACCTTCATCTTGTAATTCCTTCATAGCCTTGATAGTTTCCTCCAATTCTACATCTTGAGGCTTTCTGTGGATGTAATAGAGATCAATTTGATCAACTCCTAAACGTTCCAAAGAATCTGCACATGCCTTTTTGACGTATTCCTTATTTCCTCTGATTTGGAAATCAAAACCAAATCCGAATTTGGTTGCTAAGAAAACCTTTTCACGAGATCCAGGATGAGATTTGAAGAAGGAACCGATTTGTCTCTCGCTGTGACCTAATTTACCATCTGCGAAGATGGTATAAATGTCGGCCTAATGAATGACGATGGAAGGTTATGAAAAGATCAGTTTGAGAATTTTTCAAACTCTTTTCAAGAAAAAAACGAAACGACTCACAGTATCCCAGTGCGTACTACCAAGTTCGAGCGCCTTTTCCAAGAGAGTGTCTACCTCTGGCTGAGGTAAAACGTCTCCGTAAAAAGAAGAGCCAGCACCCATGGCTAGATTGTAAGAGAAGCAAGAAAGATAGAGAAGAATGAAGTGAGACAGGATGCAATATACTTATTGTACGCTCATCAACGGAGATTTTGAATTTTGAGTTGCTGTTGCACCTACTCACCTCCAAAACCGACCGCTCCAAGCTAGAACCAGATTATGTCAAAGAAAGAGCAAAGAGGGAAGCCAGAAGGAGAAAAAGAGATGGAGAAAGGTGAGGAAAGTGTCCCACCGATCGAGGTGACGAAGCCCAATCAATCCTGGCTTTGGAAAGTGTCTGTGGTTCAAAGTTCATACACATACCTTAGCATTTGTTTTACCGAAAGTACGTTGAGTTTGAACCATTGTGTTTTGAATTGTAGGAAGTTTTGTGTTTTGGATGTGATGTTTGGAAAGGAAGACGTTTTGATCATGCAAAGCTGCTCGTCATCTTATACTTTCCTTCTCAGGTTCACCCGTACGAAAAGAAGATTCTGCTAACCCAGTTGATTGACCTGCAGTTGTTATCGGTGAGAAGCGCACATTTATTCATTCTTTGGCTTTGAGCTTTATTGACGGAGAGCGAACAATCTGAGGCGAACATGAAATGAGACCAGCTATCTCATCAACTGAAGCTTCCACCAACGCACCAACGACACCAATCTCTTGCAAGATGGCCTCTTCTACGTCTACGTCAGCGTCGATTGCGCAAAAGACGTTTGAGATGGAAAACGAGATGGTGACTTTGGATCCAAACGTAGACGGAATCTTCAGATACGACAAGGACGCTGACAGACAGGCAATGAACCAGAAACCTTGGAAGACTGAGTGAGTAGACCGAGGGTGATCGAGAGAAAAGGGAGAAGTAGTGTGGAAGAAAGCTAGTTGTTGATACAAGCCAGATTTCTATGAATAGATCGAACATGGTCGCCATCTCCATCTGGATCGAGAGAGATAGAAGCGAAAGAGAAGAGATGTCAAGAAGGCAACCGACTCTTATCATCTCATTGACCGGAATTGATATCTGTTGTTGACATGATATCATACAATATTATTGAAATAGAATCATCATCACTCTGTTCAGGAGAGAACGAGTGGCAAATGAGAGTGAGGAATAGAGCAACACTCTTTCTGCCATCTTCTATCTCCTCTACTTCATCTATGTGTCCTCTCTCTTGCTCTATCTGATCCTGTATAGTCTTGATATCCATCTCATCATCATCTAACCTCTTTCTCTTTCTCTCCCCTCTTCCCTCTCTCTTACAGTCCACACTTCTTCAAAAGAGTTCGTATCTCTGCCATTGCCTTGATCAAGATGGTCATGCACGCAAGATCCGGTGGTATCTATGAAATCATGGGTCTCATGCAAGGAAAAGTAGACATTCCATCCCAGACCATTTACATCATGGACGCCTTTGCTCTCCCAGTCACTGGAACCGAAACTAGAGTCAATGCTGCTGGAGAGGCAAACGAGTTCATGATCGATTACTTGACTAGCAGTCAATCCGTGAGTTGAAAGGAGTAAATCGTGAGAATTGAGAGATGTGGAAGCGATGGAAGGGCAGATGAAGAAGGAGAGAGAGTGTGGTGGAATAGAGAGAAGAGATAGAAAATGCTTCTCTCTTCGAGATTGGGAAATCTTGCTCGGGTGCTGAATGTTGAGCTCGATCTACTAGCTCAATTTGATATTTCATTCTATATCTATCATCGCTCATGAGTAGCGTAAGAAGATGAAGGATCCCGTTTTCTATCGCTCTTTCTCTTTTTCTGACTTTGCTCTCTACCTTCTATCTTGATCTCTCCTCCTCGCCTCCTCGTCTCTCAGGTTGGTCGTCTAGAGAATATCATCGGATGGTACCACTCTCACCCAGGTTACGGTTGTTGGCTCTCTGGTATCGACGTCAGCACTCAATCCATCAATCAACAGTACCAAGATCCATTCGTCGCAGTCGTCGTGAGTGTATTAGATGACGACGATGATTTGATGCTTTCTCAAGATACGCTTTGAACAACCGATATCGTTTTACTCGTTTTCAGTCTTTCATCTCGTATCCTGCCTCACCACTTCTTCTTTTTCCTCTCTCTCCCTCTTCATCTCTTCAAGATTGATCCAAACAGAACCGTTTCAGCAGGTAGAGTAGACATTGGAGCCTTCAGAACCTATCCAGAAGGTTACACTCCACCTTCTTCAGCCCCTTCGGAATATCAATCGATTCCATTGAACAAAATCGAAGATTTCGGAGTTCATGCCAATTCCTACTATCCTCTAAAAGTAGAACATTTCAAATCCACTTTGGATACCAATCTTTTAAATTTACTTTGGAACAAATATTGGGTAAATACTCTTTCTCAATCTCCACTTTTAGTAAATAAAGCTTTCTCTGTTGGTCAAGTCAGAGATTTAGGAGAGAAATTGAACAAAGCTAAAAATGTAGTCGCTAGTAGAAGTAACACTACTCAGAGTTTACCTAAAGCTAAAGAAGAAGAAAATGGAATGAGTAGTGGGATTAGTGTTAATGGTAGTGGTGATGTTGAAATTGATAGATTGGTAAATGAAACTAAAAAGAGAGAAGATGAAACTCCTTTGGCTAAAGCTACTCAAGATAGGTGAGTTTTTCATTGATTTTATACTAGGTTCAGTTCGATTACTCTATGAGAAATACAAGACTGACTCTTTTTTTCGATCTATGTCTTGCGATTTTTCCTTTTCGTTCAGTACTAAAATCTCTCACGAAGCTCAACATGGATTGATTTCTCAAGTCCTCAAAGACATTCTCTTCAATCGCTCTTCAGGAGGAGTGGATCTACCTCCTCAACTTTAATAGACTCCAAGATCAAAGAAATATCTGCCAAGTTCAACAATTCAGCTTTTTTTTCTCTTGCTGTTCATTGTCACTCCCATCGAAAATTGTGAATCCGAAAACAAGAAACGAAAATATCCTCTCTCCACCTTTTCCTCCTTTGAAAGAAATAAAAGCATTCATGTACAATACTCCACATTCAAACAATTCAAACAAAGATTAAACTTTCCCTCTTGTCTTGTGGCTTCCTTTTCTGAGCAATGATTCTCGTTTTTGAGATTACATTCCATCGAATCAAACGTGGAAGAAAGAAGGACAAAAGTGAATAGACTTGAATACTTGAAATCAAGCCTTGTCGAGTACTTATGAGCTAGTGTTTAGGTCTCATCCTCATCTTTAATTCAAAAGCTTGGGATAGGAAACAACAGATGTCGATATTAAGAAATGCAATTAGGCAAAGCGTTCCTGTCACAAATTGACATTCAAGAAAGGAGTTTCTTATTCATGAACTAAAAAGAGCCAGAGGTTGGATGTTCTCTCGACTCTCAAAAGCTCAACTCATGCAAGTCTTGATTCCAATTTCAAAAGAAGAGAAAACCCTAAAGAAAACATCAAGGTACTAATCCTTTAAGTTCAACCACTGTCCCAAATCTTTTTAAGCCGTCCTCCTAGCTTCCTTTGCCCTCCTTTTCTCAGCCTCCTTTTTCATTACCAATCCTACGAAACTTCCAACGACCCCTAAACCAATGACTAAGATTAGAGCTGGTAATCTGACTGCCCATTCTCGTGGAGGGAAATAGGATTGAATGATGGAATCAGATGGAAAGAAAGGCTAGAGAGAAGAAAGAAAAAGTACAGGGGAAAGAAAAGAGAATAAAGTAAGTCGGGTCAATCAAGGGAGTGAGAATCTCAAGAAACCGAAAGGAAGGGAAACTGGGGAACCTTTTGGAAGCTGGGTCGACGAGACTTTTTTCATTGGAGAGAGTGGATTTCCCAAATCCCACCTTCTGAGACACTAAGTATCTCTTTTTGTTGTTAAGAAGAGAACAAGGGATTGCAAATCCAGCTTTGACTAGACGAAGGAAATCCGACCAGAGGTTCCTTTCAAAGGCACATTGAAAGCATGGAAGTAGTGAAAGCAAAAGCCTTCCTCTCGTCGCCACTCTTGATCTGCAACAGCAATTCTTCCATTTCTCGTTGAAGAAAGACCTCCATTGATATCCCTGTACTGAACAAACCAAAAGAAAGCTTTTCCCCTGATCTTTGAGAGCTGGAGTAGAGGAACCTTCTTGAAGGCTAAATCATCATGAGAGGTTCCTTTATCTCTTTCGTCTTTGCATTTCTCGACTGTTTTGTCCCTTTGAGAAGCTTCGCTGATTCAATGGCCCTGATCCCTTTTGAAGAAAGATTGGATTTCTGATGCGACTGATTTGAAGTAGACCGATGACAATAGATAAAAGCAAAGCAACTTGGCTAACTTGATTTGTGATCTGATCCTGGGTCCATGACGGACGTTTTGAGTATTACTCAGAACTCGATTCCGTTGTATTTTCTGAAAAATGCAAGCCGGTTGCTTACTGGAGCTGTCTATGCTTTTGTTATTGCACTGATTGTTATCCATGCCATTCCTTGAACTCTTCTCTACTCTGTTCTACTCACGGTGACGATTGCCCAAAGAGTGTAATAAGTGAAGACAAAGGCTGCAACCAGGAGCATTGCCCCTCCAACCAATCGATCCGAGAGTGCCTGAACAGAGTTAGAAGATGCGACAGAGAGAGTTAGTTGATAAGAGAGAGAGAGAGAGAGAGATGGCGAGTAGGACAAGGCAAAGAACAAGAGCCTCGACTGATAATGTTTCTACTTTAAGATTCTATTTGAATGATTTGCTCTAATCTGTTCTTCGATCTACTCACCATTTCAGTCGAGCCCAATGAGTTGTGGATCAAGAGCAGAGTCGATTAAGAATCACTTTCTTCTCATCGTCGACCCAACACATCAAGATCAAAGAGGATGAGCTCCACTTCCCACGCTGCTCCAGTCAAGCTGAGCACGGCAGAGAGCTTTAGTGCGGGTGCTTTGGCTGCAATGACTGCGTCAGTTGAAAGATTGAGAGAGAGAGACAAGGAGCAAGATGGAGATAGATAGATAGGTAGCTGCACTGAGAACTGACTATCTGATCCCATCTTTCTATTCCTCGTCTCGTTCTATCCTATCCCTTTCTTTGCAATCTCCTAATCTTAATTCTGACCTTTGATAGAGTGACAGGTGGGTTAGATGTAGATGGTCTATCTGATACTTCTACTTCTTCTAACTCTGTCTATCTCCATCTCCATCTTCATTCCCCTCGCTCTCTCTCTCTCAGTGACCAACCCAATGGAGGTATGCAAAACAAGAATGCAACTTCAAGGTGAACTTCTTCAATCCAAATCAACAACAGCAACCTTAACAAAGGCGGTCTCAACAGCTACTTCCTCTACAATTCCCACAACTTCAATTCCATCTGCCGTCTCAAGTGCTACTCAATCTCCGACTCCAGCAAGGATATATTCATCAGCAATAGATTGTTTCGCAAAGACTTTGAAAGGAGAAGGTATAAGAGGTGTACAAAGAGGTTTGGGTGCAGCTTATATTTATCAGGTTCTATTGAATGGTAGTAGATTGGGATTTTATGAACCTTTCAGGAAGGCTATCTCTAATGCCGTTGGGAGAAATCCGGAGGAACAGTGGGCTGCTGGAGCTCTAATGGCGGGGGCTAGTAGTGGTGTCGTGGGAGGTGAGTTAGGATAGGACAGAAGGGAGTGTGGAGTAAGATTGGGAAGAGATGGTCTGATTCTTAGAGGCAGAGGAGCTTGGGGAATTTGGGGGAAAGAAGTCAAGGAAAGAACACAGGTACTTTAAGATTTATTGATAGATGGAAAACTCTCATCTTGCGAGAAGAGGACAGAGAAAGGTCATCGAGCATTTTTCTGATCTTCTTCTTCTAACGATACTTCTCCCTTTTCCTTTCCTTTTCTTTTTCTTACCTTTTGAAAAATCATCTACTCTACTTCATTTAATTCTCTCTCTCTCTCTTCTTTAGCAATGCTGGGGAATCCTCTATTTCTGGTCAAAGCTCGTCTTCAAGCCTACTCTCCTCTTCATGCCATTGGAAAGGCTTCTTCGAGGTATAACTACAAGGGTACCTACGATGGTTTGAGATCCATCGTCAGATCAGATGGTTGGGGTGGTTTGGTAAGAGGTATAGACGCTGCCGTTCTCAGGACGGCAATGGGAAGTACAGTTCAATTGCCTGCTTATAATTGGTCAGTATTTCCGAAGTTTGAGGATCGAAATGCAATTATGCAAAAGAAGTTGTTCAAATTATCCGAACTCATTTCCTTTTATCTACGATTGTTTTGGAAAACCAAACCGACAGGTTCAAAGTCTACCTCATCAATCTGTCACCTTCAAATACGATAGCTTACAATCCTTTCTTATTATTAGCTGGTAAACCGGATTCTTTTTGGACTTATTTGGCTTCTTCTATCTTTAGTGGGTTATGTGTTTGTGCTGTCATGCAACCTGCAGATACCGCTTTGACTAGAATGTATGCTCAGCCTACAAGGATTGATGGTGAGTCTTTCTTTAGCTACTTTGTCTCATCTCGAGAATCTTTCTTTCCGAGAATGTATTTTCGCATTTCACTTCTTGATTGCGATACTGACTTTTTCTTGCCTCCATTTCCACTCTTGATCCCTCTGTCTCTCTTCCTGTTGTTCGCTCAAAAGCCAATGGAAGATCGGTAGGAACTCTTTATAGGAATCCAATTCATTGTCTTTATTTGACTGCTAAAGCAGAGGGAGTGTTGGGTTGGTATAAAGGTACCACTGCCCATCTACTTAGGATAGCTCCTCATACTGTTCTCACTTTGGTCATGAACGAAGGTAAGTACGAAATACGGTTTCTCTGTTCGGATTGTAGAGTGACTGATTCTTTCCTCATTCTTTTCCCTCTCTGTCTCCTCGATGCTCTCTTTTTGCTTCATACAGCTTATCTGGTGAGTTTTTTCGACTTTTGTGGAATTGATACCGCTGTTGAAGAAAGCGTGGTACCGAAGAAACTGACCCCTTTTTCTCTCTCTTTCTTTCTCTCCTCTCTCGCTTTATTCTTGCTCGTTCTTTCTTCTTTTTTCATCCTTCTTTCGCTCTCAATCAGCGTTGGTACTCGAATCTCAAAGCTGGACGTAGCGTCTTTGCAGAACCAGTCGAGAAAATCTTGTAATCATAGAACGTCTCCTATAGAACTTTCTTTAACAGCATTTCGTAAACTATACATCGATGGAGCTCTCTTCTGATCGACTGAACATTCACTACTTTATCAAATTCATCATCTCGTTCAACATTCGACTTCCTTCGATCTGCGATCCAAAACGGTGTCGTTTCCGTTGCCTGAGAAAATGGAAAGCGTAGGCAGCTTATGGAAGTGACTGCTTTGAGGACGAGGAAGGCTTCGCCTTGGTCAGAGAACAGCTGGAATCATGAAAGATTTGGGCAAACCTAGTACTCACTTTCGTTGCTAACAGTCGTCGATCTCTACCTCAATGGTTTGTGGGATACAATCTCCATCCCTGACATCCTCCACCAACTCCTTTAACCTTTCCAAAATCTTAAGTTCCTGCTTCTCGAGTTTGGCCTTCTGTAAACCAAAAGGGAGGATCAAAGTCTTGATCATTTCCATTGGAATCCCGTCTACTACCCTTCCATCTTGGACATTTTCCCACCTCTTTGTGACTATCGTAACTATCTCCAAGAGATCTTCTTTCAATTCCAACTTCGGATCGGATTCCTCAAAGACTCGAAGAGTTTCTAAAATCGGAAGTCTTTCGTAAATAAATTCTTTGCGATTGAAACTCGAAATCCATAGCTCCGAAATTGATGGGAAATGAGAACTAAGAGCCTTTAAACTGTAACGTCGGCCAATCACTTTCACAGAGGAAGGAAAACGAAGCCAGAGAGGAAGACAGCCTTCTGCTTCTATCTCCAGCACCTCCAAACAAGGGAAATCTAAAGGGAGAATCGATTTTGAAGCGGCTTCCTCCCGACTTAAAGAGTCAAAATTGACCCTCAAATGTTTGAGCGATTTCGACGGACCTTGTAGGAATTCCCTCCACTGAGATTGGCTAGCACTATCTGCGATATCCAAAGAGACGAGGTTCTGGAACCTAGAAGGATCCTTATCCCAGATGGCATTTCCAGAGTCGTACCACAGAGCTTTGAGAGGACTAGCAGCGTCTGAAGGATCTTGATCTTGATCTTCGATAGCGTTTCTTCTCAGAGTAACAATAGAAGACTCTTGCCAACGAAAAACCATCAAAGCCTTCAGATTAGGAAAACCTTCGAGAAAGTCTGCTCCGTCACCAAGATCTGACGAGCGTGGCGGAAACTCGAGAAAGAGATGCTTTAGCCCCTTTTCGGATTTCTTCAGTAGGTCGAAAAATTCGTCTTGAAGCTCCGGTTCCACTGGTACTCTGACATCCACGTCCTGTAGAGTTGAGCCACTTTTATCATCGAAAAGTTCCAAAATCGATGGATCCCACTTCTCGAGGCTATCCTTTGAAAGGTGAAGAATTCTCCAAAAGCTCTTGTGCTCGTCTACGATCTTCAACCATTGTTTGCACACTCTTCTGATCCTTGTGGTTTCGAATAAGTCTAGACGTTTGAAGATGTCGAAGAGAAGATCTGGAGATAGTGAATCGTTGATGGAAGTCATTGGAGGAGAGATTGATGAATCTTGAAATTTGATCTTTGTGGTTCGGAAGAAGAAAGTTCGAACGGGAAATCGCTTCATTTTCACCTCCTCGGTGCTCACCGACGCTCGAACAGGCTCATCAACACTTTTCTACAAATTAAAGAGACGAAAATTACTTTTGAAAAGAAGGTCAAGTAATGTTACAAAAGGAGATGTCATTTTTGACAGGCGTTCTCGGTCACGATTCAGGAAAGGCGCCGAGAAAATCCTCTTCCCACAACTCTCGCAGAATGTCAACGACACTGAAAGGCAAAACACATCAGAAGAACAAGCTAGAGTTGAAAAGGAGTTGAGGGACAAGTCTGAAGATTGAGGTGCTCTGCCTGCCATTGTGTTCAGAGAAGAAAAGAAGGTGGTAGAGAGAAGTAGTGAACTGTGATACTGATCAAAGAGGGAAGCCCAATTCTGCAGGTCTCTAAAAGACTCTTCCGACTTAGTGAAACTCCTGACAGGCCGTAGCTTAGTGCTCGAAAGCGGCCGCCAACCGTTATGAGAAGGCAAGAGAGATTGATGAAGTTTCCTCAAAGTCTGTCAAGACGCAGACGTAAAAGGATCATCGTCGTAAACTACATTGCTTGAAAAAAGTGGTAGAGAGAGGTTACTATCGAATAGTTTCAGTATCATCTTCTGTTGCTACTCACCTTTCTACTGAGTCTGGACGTCAACCTCCTTGTTTGATGATCTTCTGAGACGAATTCTGCCTGAATTATACCAACCTATGACTCTCAGCGAGTCCAAAACAGATAGAGACTGAAGGAGATCCCACTCAACAGTTCCAACGAGATCTCCAAACCTGAGGAAGAGATGCTTGAGGGATTGTCTGGATTTCTTAAGGGTGTTGACGATTTGATCTTGATGCTCCTTCTCCACGCATACACCGATGTCGACTTCTTGCAAAGTTGACCCACTTTTCCGATCAAAAAATCTCGAAATCGAAGGATCCCACTTCTTGAGGCTATCCTCTGGAAGGTGAAGAATCCTCCAAAAGCTCTTGTGTTCGTCGATGATCTCGAACCATTGCTTGCAGACCCTTCTACTTCTCGTTGTTTCGATACAGTCTAGACATTTGAAGACGGTGAAGAGCAGATCTGGAGTCAGTGAATCGTTGATGGAAGCTATCGAAGATGGGGTTGATCGATTCTGAGATTTGATGTGATGGTTTAGGAAGAAGAAAGTTCGAACGAAGAATCTCTTCACTTTTGTCGATCTCGGTGTTCGCCGACGCTCGAACAGACCCTTCAAACTTTATGCACGAAGGAAAGAGGCAGAAAATGCTTTCAGAAAAAAGATCAAGTTACGATTCAAAAGAAGTTGTCATTTTTGACAGGCATTCTCAGTCGCGATTCAGCAGAGTCGTCGAGAAGATTCTCTTTCTACAAGTCTCGATCCAGCAAAACAACAACAAAAAAGAAGGATCTAGAGAAGTAATAGAATCAAAAAATATGGCTGAAGTTTGAGGCAATGTGTCTTTTGTTGTGGTATGGCGGGATGAAGAGAAGTTGATTGAAAGAGAAGCTGTGACAATGGATCAGTGATGGAATACTCTAGGTCTGTAGAAGATCTAAGGAGATCAACGAGGTTTTGAGTGGAGTACAGATCGTTTGTGTTTGAACCGAACTCTTGAGGCCAAAAATTTTCTGAGACGAGCTGCAGATTTGTTTCAATTGCGATTGCGGAAGTTCGAACTTGAATTTTCCGAACCGACCTGGTTCGTAAAGGAAAGGAGCGAGAAAGATGAAGATTCTGTAAGGGGAAAAGGAAGAGGGATTGAATTCAGCAAGGCTGCATTCAGGGAATGTTCCGAAGCAAAACTCACCAAATCTTAACCAGCTTGAACCTTGATCTCATGCTCGGATCTCGAAACGACCAAATCTGGAAGATAATCAGTTGTAGAAGCTATGAATGTACAAGCTTGTTCTAGACCGATCTGTTTTGGTTCCGGAGGTACCATAGACATCTTCAACGTGTCGAGATAGGGAAAGCTATAAATTGTAAACGGAACCAGTAAGGTGAAAGAGATCTCGCTCTTGAAACTGATGCTGAGATTTTCTAACGCTGGGAATGAAAGTGTGAACAGAATGGACCTGTTATCTTCTTCGTTTTCTTTTGTCGTACCATTAAAAGTAGCTGCCTTTAGTGATATGAAATTTGATTCCATGATCTTGAGGAAAGAGCAAAACGATGCTTGTTCTAGATTCGTTTCTTCGGCGTCTCGTTCGTCCAAAGATTCCATGTAGTCAACCTTTAAGATTTCGAGGACTCCAAATGAAGCTTGACTGAATAGGTCTAGAATGTGACTTGATCCTTTCCTTAGCTTCAGAGACTTGAGTTTCGGAAATGAGCATCCTCTCAACAGTTCAGCATCTTTCCCTTTCTTTTTCCTTTTATCTCCACCTAAGGTGATACTCTCTAAAGTCAAGTGAGATCCAACTAGAAGCCTTGCGACATCCTGAACTGAGATTGAAGTTCTGTCCAACGTTAACGATCTGAGTTTTCCAAATGTGAAGTGACTAAACCACTTGACTAGATTGACTGATCCCCAACTAAACCTCAGATTTACAAGTTGCCCCAGCTCAACCACATCATTAATCTCACTAGGAAGTTCAGCATTTTCAGGTCCATAGCCATCTGATAAATGAAGATTGGTGACTGAGCTTTGGCAGAGTTGAAGAATTGGTAAGAAGATATCAGAAAGATTTGGGATTTGAGCTTGTCCCTCTTCAGCTCTAGGATAGAACTGCAGCTTCAAAAGACAAGGGAGGAATGCACCGGAGAATAGCTCATTGAGATGATCCAGCCTATGGATATGCAGCGTCTTGAGACGAGGTAGGTAGAGTCCGTCGGTAGAGATCAATCGGAGGGAAGGCGAGATCCTGAATGCCGCCAAATCAACGTCCTCCAACAGTGGGTTTCTGTTCAAAAGGGTCTTGAGAAATTCCATCGGGATCTTGAGGCTTGGTCTACTCTGATGAATCCTCAGAAACTTCAAATTGGTACCTATCCAACTTGTAAATGAAGGAGACGTCCAATTCAGAGGCAATCCGTAGATGTCGATCCAGAGCTCCTGGAGAGAAGAAATCGAGATTGTGGTCGGGAAGAAGACTTGCTGCTCAAGATCATCGTCTGCTACAAAAGAGAGATGCAGGCGTGAAAGGTTGTTGCACTTGATCAGTTGTCCACATAGCATGAGATTGCTCAACCGTCTCCGTTCCCATCGCTAAGAAATTCAAAGTTGACCTAGACTTCTCCACCGCTGTTAAAAGCTCTTTAAAGACCTCTTGGTTATTCTCGAGGTCCGTAAGTTGTCTCATGCGGAAATCCAAACTTGTCAAACCGTTGCCCGTGAATTGAGTGACCTTTTTGAAGAGGGCTAGTAAACAACTTGGCTCCCATTGCTTGTCGGATTGGTTTTGCTGCTCGCTCTCAAGCAACTTGAAGTTCTTCGATCCTTGAGATTCTAAAGATACCGGCAGAGGTAGTTGCAGAGAGACCATGTCGAGAATTTCCATCCTCTGACCCAAAGCAAAGATTCCTTCGATGATTGATTCAGCCACAGTGAATGTACGCCTGTTCTTGGTGATTCCATTTGGTCCGAGTAGTCGAAGTCTATTGAGTTTGCCCTTGGTTGCTGATGAAATTGTGGATAGAAGAGAATCGTACTTGGAAGAAGTGGATTGCATGATCTGTTGAGAAGCGGGACCACTTTCCTTCCTCAGATTTCGTTCTAAAGTCTCCCAGAACGGTAAAAGAGGGAGATGGATCTCGTTCTTTGGATAGGAAGAAAGGGAAGCTAGACGTTGGACGAGCTCGATCGCCTGATCTTGAGATAAGTCTCTACCCACTCTTGTGAGATCCAGGATACGATTGATGATGATGTCTGTCTGAATTTGTTTCCTCCAAGATTTACAGACGGCACTGAGGATGGCAAGTTCTTTGGCGTTGAAGAGAGCGAATAAGGGACTCAAAACTTCGGACGGAAAGGTTTCTACTGGATCTTTCATGTCGATTGCTGTACGTTGGCTGGAAGTTGATTGAGTTGACTTGTGGAAGGAGAATGAATCGAAGAGGAATCGAAGAAGAAGGTCTTGAAGAATCGAGATAGGATCGATGGATGCAGTTGGTGGAAGAGAAGAAGATTTCGGAACCTCTCGATGAAGAAAGATCTTCCCATCAACCAACAACTCGATTCTTCAGAGTATCTTCTTTTCTCGTTCAAGTTGATCTCTGATATCAACAATCAGCATCAGAACTAATAGGAGGAGGCATCGTCTCTCTCGCAAGCCACTCTTCTTCTCTTCTTTCAGTTTTCACCTTCGTTCTCCTCTCGTTCTCGTCTCGGTCCATCAAGCACGCAACCTTCTACTCTGTCTTCTCATCTTCAAGACCAAATAGATCTCACTCTGATCCGGAATGGCTCATTCAAAGGAATATCTAAACGGAGAAAAGGCAGGCAGAGAGGCTGGTAGAAAAGAGTGTCTGGACTTTCTGAGGAACAAAGACGGAGAACTCTCTGGAGAGCTGGAAAGATGGCTGAGGGATCAGAACAGAAGGACATCGGTAACTGGAGATCAAGAAGAAGAAAAGAGCCAAGAATTGGGAGAGCAAGAGAAGATGGGAAATCAAGAGTCGAACGGACATCAATCAATCGCAAGCAGGCTTCCTCCAGAGGTTCTCTCTATGGCTTGATCTCATTTAGATTCGCATAGATTGATCATGGCTAAACGAGTCTCTTCTCAATGGTATGAGACTATCGACACGAACGCTTCCCTCTTCAAAGTGCTCAATCTTCCACTCAACTCTTTTCGCGAGTGGGACAACTCTATTCTCGAGCACTTCACCCGCAAATCTCAAAATCAGTTGGAGCAAGTGATACTTCCTATGAACCCAACGGTCCCAGAGAATAGTATCCAAGGGCTCGTGGATCTGCTTTCATTATCAGCCTCGACTTTACAAACTCTTTCCTGTGCTTTTGGAACCATACCTTACGCTTCAGCTGCACTTCTGTTCAGTGATAAACTCCGTAATCTACAAGAGCTCAGAATTTCATTTCGGCCCTCATTAAGTTTCACTCCCGATTCTCAAGCTCGGTCAAGGTCAATCTGTTCTTCGGCGCCTCTCAACCAAGGTTCATCTCAGCATCTCAGGCATCTAGTCCTCAATGGAATACATCTCCTTGCATCAGGGCACCGTCTCATGAAGATGGACACTGTACAAAGGAGGCTCTCGACAGTTGAATACTTAAGGCTCCATGCTCACACCGAGCGTCATGCTCAAGAGAACGAAATGGTTCCTATGCAATCAATCAAGATTCTGGAATATATCTCAACATACGGGTCAATTTCCGATCTGTTCTCTCACCTCACTTTTCCGATCTTGAGAACTCTGATCTTCAACTGCTCGAACATGATATATCAACAGCGGCTTTGGCCTTCATCGATAGAGGAATTTTGGTTGGCAGTACCAGAAGGCATTCAATTCGATTACAATACCGATCAGCTGAGGTTTTTAGAGTCTCGTTGTCCCAGGCTTAGAAACTTAAGAGTAGATTCAGGAGCATTTCCATTCAAACAGCATCTATTAGCAGAGGTTCTAGAGAAGAGATTCGACAAGGCTGAAGCAGGTTTAGAAGTAGATGGAATACCGATGGTCTTTCTAGAAAAGCTGATTATTTCAAAGAAACATTTCGGAAAGAAGGTGGTCTCAAGATTGGAGGAAGTGGTGGGAAAGGTAATAGATAGTAAAGACGTCCCTGATAGGATAGAGGTCGATCTTTCTGAGTCGACTTCGAACGAGGTGAGTGGTGAAGAGGTTATATTCTTTGGTCTTTCTGGCTATCGTCATTTACTTTTGAGACTGACTCAACCCTTTTTCTTTTGCCTCTTCTCCTTTCAGCAAAGAGACTATCTCTAAAGAAAGTGTCGTCATCTGAAAGCTTTAGCAACCGCGCTCCCTAGCTTTTCGTTCTGCGGCTTTGCCTTCCTCTTTTCTCGACAATCTCTGGCTTTTCACAATGGTTCTCTTCTCGTTTTTCAAGATGTATTCTCAGGTTCCGTCCTCAACTTTCTCTCAAAGATCGGTGGCTCGTCCGTTGGAACTTCTTCTCGATCGTAGACTGCTCGCCTCCTTATCGCATTGTTTTTCTTTCTCTTTGCCGAGATCACGATGAAAGTTGAATTTGAGAGATTTAAGTTCGTTGAAATTGAAGCCTACTCTAAGAGCCGAACCATCGACGCTTTCGTGCGAAGCAGCAAGACAAAGAGTGGTTTCATAAGAAAAGATCAAGTCGTGATACAAAAGAAGATGTCACTCTTGACAGGCATTCTCAATAGTGTCTCAAGAGAGTCGTGGAGTAGATTCTCATTCTACAAGTCTCGACTTCTCAAGATTACAATGAAAGCAACCAATGAAGAACATCAGAAGAGTGATCCGGGAAAAGAAGAGAGTTGGTAGCCAATTTCGAAGATTGAGGTGACATGCCTTTTGTTGTGATTGACGAGAAGACAGAGAAGCCGTCGATCGAAAGAGAGGTGTGATGCTAATCATTGATGGAATTCTCCTGTAAAAGACCTCAAAGGGTCTAAAAAAACTTCTCGAAGAAGGGACCTTGATATAGAAGCCTGCTGTCAAACGCTTTGAGAAGGCAAGAAGAAACGAGAGATCGATGAAGGTTCCCAAAGCTTGTCGAGAGGTGGACGATTAGACGAAAGAAGATCATTGCCATAAGCGTAAGCTACGTTGCTTTAGAAAGCTTGTGCAGAAAATCCATTGTTACCTTTTCTCAAATCCATCTTTCGCTCTTACTCACCATTTTGATGAATCTAGACTTCTACCTCGATGAATCTTGATTTGGCATCTCCTTCTACCACTTCTACTAGCGCCCTATATCTTCTCAAATACTCTTCTAGGTAAGTGAAAGAATCTGCTTCCGATAAGGCGTATGGAAGAATCAAAGTTTTGATCATTTCCATCTTGACTCCATCTACGTGCAAACCAGCTTCAACATTAGCTTTTCTTTCAGTTAAAATCTCTACGCCAGAATCCAGATCATACACAGTATTTAAACAGAGAAGTTTCAACCTGGGAAGTCGATTAACGATGTCATACTCATGAGAAGCTGGGGTCCGTGACCATAATTCCGAGATTGATGGTAAATTGGAAACTTCTGCATGGGCGATGAGTTTCGTAGAGTCCGGGATGAGAATCCATCGGGGGAATCTTCCTCCATCCTCTAGCTCCAATACCTCTAGATTTGGAAAATACAGTGTATGAACCCCACTGTGATCTTCATCCTCTTCTCTCTCGAAACAGAGTCTTAAATGCTTGAGGCTCCTTGAAGGGCCTTCCAAGAACTCCCTCCACTCAGAAGCAGAGAGGGCGGCCGCAATATCTAGAGAAGCCAAATTCCTGAATCTATCATTGCTGATCTCGAGGATAGATCGATTGACTGTGTACCAAAGAACTCTTAGTGAACTTGCACTGCTTGATCCATCCGCTTGGGAATGCCTCTCGTTTGATGATCTTCTGAGACGAATTCTGCCTGTATCATACCAACTTATGACTCTCAGAGATTCTACAGCAGAGAGAAAATCAAGAAGATCCTGTGCAACGGTTCCAACAGGATATTCAAACCTGAGAAACAGATGCTTGAGGGATTGCTTGGATTTCTTGAGGGTGTTGATGATTTGCTCTTGATGCTCCCTTTTCACTCTGAGTCCAATATCGACGTCTTGCAAGGTTGATCCACTTTTCCAATCAAAAAGTTCCAAGATGGAAGGATTCCACTCCTTGAGTTTATCCAATGGAAGATGAAGAGTTCTCCAAAAGCTCTGATGCTCGTCGATGATCTCGAGCCAATGCTTGCAGACCCTTCTAATCCTTGTTGTTTCGAATAAGTTTAGACATTTTAAGATGTTGAAGAGTAGATCTGGAGATAAAGATTTGTTGATGGATGTCATCGAAGAAGAAAAGTCAACTTTGGATTTTGATGTTGTGGTTGGGAAGAAGAAAGATCGAACGGAAATCGCTTCATTTTCATCTCCTCGGTGCTCGCCGACTCGCGAACAGACCTTATCAGCTGCTTACAACAGGATCACTTTTCTATTTTGCTTAATAAAAAGAAGCACTATATACTTTCGAAATCGGAAGAAAGGTCCTCGATCGAAATTGAGTCGCTTCACAGTCCAGGCAGTCGATATCACAGATCCCTTATCAAGGCAGCGAGAAAGAAAATGCGTATAACATAGAGCGAAGAAAAAAAGTTAGAAGTAGATCAAAAAAAGCAGAATTAATGTAATAAAAGTAGTCTCCCATGTTTTCCTTCGCCACCAGAACCAATCTCCCTTCATCGATCCCTCTTTGTCTCTCTCCACATGGATCAGGAAGAGGCTCTACGGACATCTCCATGGCAGGGATGACATACAGACTTCACCTTGAGAAACGTCGCCGACTGTGAATGAGATTTAGAAAGAGACATCGTCAGCCTTCCTTGAATAACTACGAGCTGAGCATCTGCTTAGACATTCTCGACTTTCTTTTTCGTCTTTACTCACTAATTTCACCACGAGAACAAGTTCTCAACTTGACTTTACCACTCTTGAATATCGGATTGGCGGCTAGAGTCTTCCTTTTCTGAGCAAAGATTCTTCTTTGAGAAGGTTCATCGTACGTGTCTCTGAAAATCGAGTATGGCTCCTCGGGAACGATTACTTCTCTCAGATTGGGGAACTTGATGTTTGCCAAGACATTCGAGAGATAGAGTTCCTCCTCGAACAGTTCAGCTGGCTTGAGATTGGGAGGAACGAGATAGAAATCAAGGCAAAGAACCTCTAGATTGGGAGGAAATTTGACGAGGAAGTCCATGTTGGCCCAGTCTACGAAACTTCCTCTTTCGACGGTAAAGATCCTGAGGTTTTTGAAGAGATCGTATCTTGTTGAAGAAGAATCTGATTCATCACATGTGAAGCTATAGAAGATATATTAGAGAGCGAGAGAAGAAAGCAAATCAACCTGAATTCTGATGAGCTTCACGGACGAGAAAGCAGTCCGGACTCACTAGAAGTTTCGAAGATGCTTCAAAGTATCGAACGAATTAGTCATTTGGTTGGTACAGCTGATGAATGGCTCGGTTTCATCACCAGGATTCCCTTCCAATTGATCCAAGAGGAGTTCTAGAGAAGTTAATCCGTTCGTGACCTGGAGGAAGTCAGACATTGCTTCCGACTTCTTCTTTCCCATCAAAGCAGCAGATTTCCACCAAGTTTTTCTGCTTGAAGGGCTTGCGACGAATCTGACCTTGATAGCCAATTCTTTGACATTCGAGAGTCCATGAAACGCTTCTTTATGTTCGGAGAGAAATTTCGCATCATCGAGCGAAAGCGTCATACCAATCGAAGCCTGATGAAGCTTGGGAACAAAAGAGAGTAACCAAATAGCATTCCTAGTGGATAGAGAATCCAAAGCTGGTAAGTTGCGATTTGCTAGTGGAAGTTGAAGCCTCTTGAGAGAACCCGACAAGAAGGGAAGCGGAACAACCTTACCTCGAAGTTTGTGAGTGAAGGTGAAGATGAAGATGGAATGCTCGACTATGAGAGTTTGAAGGTTTTCGAGCTTGCTCAGAATGATCTGGTTGAGTGTTTGGAACCCGTTCTGACTCTGTCCATCCATGTTGACGAGACTTCTTGGGAGTTGGGAGTAAGAGTAGAGACGTTGCCAGTTCCTTTGATATTCATTTGATCTTGCTTTTGGAATGTCTATGCAGAGAAAGCTGTTGATAAAGCTTGCGTATTGAGGTTGTCTTTCTAGCATCTGGTGAAAGGGAATGATGTCGACCAAGCTGATCGTGGAGTTTTGAAGGAGGGAAGGATAGAAGAGATGAAAGAAAGGCACTTCGAGAAGACAAAGAGACACCTCGCAGAGTAGCATCCCTTGTTCTGATGTGGGAATGGGGTGGAATGATCGAAACGTTAGCAGAAAGAAGTAGTAGCCAGCAGCCTGCGATTTGAAGACTTACATTCTGATTCTTTTCCTTTCCTCTTCGTTCTGTTTTTTTACGGTTGCAAAAGTTCTTACGAGTTCAGCGATAATCAGAGCCACGTCTTTCGGAACCCCATCTAGTGCAGGCCTAGCCTTCGTGACTGAATCGGATTGATCTTTAGGCATTGAGATGTTGAAGATTGAGAGGAAGAAGAGGAAGAAAGGATGTGCGAAGAAGTCTCGTTCTGTTTCGTTCGCTGCGAGGTAGATCGAACAATCAGAGTCGCTCGATTTACACGCTCTTCGCTCGAGTGGGAAAGGTCAGATTTCATTTCAAGCTACAGGATGGAAAGAAAACAAGCAAAGTTCAAAATTATCGAGACGAGGGGAAAGAGAGACAGAAACATTGAAAAGTCGATTTGACATGACGGTAAAGAGAATCACCTAGAAATACAAGAAAAAAGACGGGTCTATTGACAATTCTTCTACCAGCAGAGAAAGACACTAGCAGCCTCATTCGTCTAAGCAGCAGACCATTTATGAACACAGTTCTTGAAAGCCAAGAAAGACATGTTCCAAATATTGCGTCTATCTCTACTTCTTTGGAAGGGAGTATCAGCATAACTGTTCCTAGTGCTCTTGCTTCTTTGAATAGTGGAGCCTTGATCTGCGAAGTTCATTTGGTTTGGAGCAGGAGTTGAATTTGAACTTGAACCTGAGCCAGTCAATTGGGTGACGGATTCGGAATCTTCTCTAGACAGCAAATCTGGATGAATCTCTTTGATGCATAACAAAAGATCCAGCAAATCATCATCGAACTTGCTTGGATTCTCAGTATACGTCTTGATTAGACAAGAGCAGCAGCCGAGATTGTCTATCGAAGTTGAGGTTGAAGCTAGATCTTGAGAATTCTCCTCCTCTTCCTCATCATCATCAGCATCCAATTGATCTACTTCTTCGTCTTCATCATCGAATAAGTAATCTTCGTATTCGTCATCTGATTCCGTTCTCTGAGTAGATTTCGAAGTTTTGGATTTTTTGACTGGATCCAGGAAGTCGTCTTTCGATAAGCGACGATGACGTTGAATGATTTGAACCTCTTCCGGACGATCGCAGACTTCGCAACGAGCCTCTTCCTCGGAAAGGACGTAGCGATAGGCTCCTTCTACGGCAGCTAGCCCTGTAGAGAGAACGGGAAGAGTAAGAAGAGATTCGGCTAACGTCAGGAAAGTCGATAAGGTGAACTCGAAGGCAGAAGCAGAAGCTTTTTTTCTTTCCTACTTTACTCACAGTAGAGGACCTCGTCACTAACGATGAGATGACGTTTGGCTCTCGTCATGGCGACGTAACTGAAGCAGTCGATTGTAAAAAAGAAATCAAGAGCAGAATATCAGCTTCGGTCCCAATCTGGGTTATTGAACGAAGCCAAAGCAAGCCTCGAAGTCGATTCCAACACTCACACGCAACAGATCTCGTCCTTGGAGAATCGACTCCTGACTTCCGTCCTAGTGATCGATCCATTGAAGAAGTCAGGTTTGAAATCGGGTCCCATATAGACATTGTCCCATTCCAGACCTTTGGCTTGATGAACAGTAGCCATGACGATAGTTGCTATCTTCTCATCTTGACAGAAGCGACTTTCGAGGCGATCTACGCTGTCGAGCTGGAAAGAATTCGAGATGAGAAAGATTGAGAAGCCAAATGTCAGTCTCGTCTCCACTCTCTGATAGCTCAGGCAATGAAAAGATCATCTGATACTCACGAAGTTGTCCCTTACAAGAGCATTAGTGAGAGAAACGACAAGTTGAAGCATAGTGTCTGAATCTCCTTCTCCCTCTGCATCGACTCTTTCCAGCAATTCCTTCCAACTACCGAAATCACGCAAAGCTCCTTTCTTTCCTTGACTACTAGATGGCAATGGTTTATTGTTCTTCAGAGCATGAGCATCTCTCAACAGAGAGACTATGTCGTTCGCCTTCATCTTTGCATTTGTCTTGAGGAAGATTCGATCTGTAGAAGGTAAGACTCCGGCTAAGTGAAGAGCATCTAGAGTCAGACGTTGATTGGTACGATAGAGTCTCGTATGTTTACGAATGGATCCAGTTGGCGTTGTCGTATTCTCGGCTGTCAGACCGTCTGTGAGATCTGGAGTTGAGTTGTTGTAAGGCTTGAGACGACTGACTCGATCTTCGAGGAGAGGAGATCCAGAGAGATGAGGTTTGGCAGTTCTAGTCAACCATGGAGGATTTGATTTGACACTGACAAAGATAAGACAAAGAATGAGAGAAGAGAAGATCAGTAAGAAACAAGTGAAAAAATCAGGCATATATTCGATCTCAACTCACCCAAGGATAGTCGAAGCAAATCTTGCCACCTCATTCCCAAACCGGAAACTCTTTGTAAAATAGAAAGTCTTTGAAGGAGGGAACATTCTATCGTCGAAAGGTTGACCAGTTGCACCTCTGAAAGCGTAGAGTTTCTGATGTTCATCTCCGACTACGATGATAGCCGATTGCTTGACTCCTTTGAGAAAGAGAGCAGCCTGACAATCCGAAAGATCTTGAGCTTCATCTATTAGGAGGTAGTCGTACTCTTTGAGGAAGTTAGGATGTTTTCCAGCAGCGACTGCGATTTGAAGCTCTTTGACGTAAGCATCGTGAGGTGTAATGACTTGATCTCCCTTATGATCCTTTCCAGATAGAATGTAGCTCCAAAGTCTCTTTGCACAAGCAGCGATTCCAAGAGCTGGAAGATTGGTTCTCTGACCCATGACCCAAGGAACGTGATCTATAGAGATCTCATTCTTGTCCGAAGCCCAAAAGGCTCTCAAGGTTCGAAGAACGTAGATGGCTTTGGCATTCGCTGTCAGTTCCTTCCCATCCAGATCTCCTTGAGTGTGCTTTCCAGCAGGAAGAAGATCTCCAACTAGAGATTCTGCAGTCTTGGCATACATTTCTCCTATCTTTGTTGAAGCTTTCCTATCCCAAAGAGAGTAAGCTAGAGAATGAGTGGTTTGAGCTCTGACGTTAAGATTTGGTCTTCCCCCAGGCGTGATCGGAGTAGAGAAGGATCTCTCTGCTTCCAATTGACCAGACTTGTTGAAGGTGAGATATAGGAAGGTCTTTGAAGGTCTCTTCTCAGCGTAGGCTCGAAGAGAGAAAGTCTTTCCAGTCTGTGAATCGAAAGAGGTTAGAGAGGAAGCTGCAGGTCAGAATGAGATCACAAATTCGACGATTCTACTCGAGTAGCTCATACTCACTCCTGCATAAGCTTGAACTTTGACGAGTTGACCACGACTGACGTCATGCTCTACGAAGGTTCTCTGTTCTCTAGTGAGCTTCAATCCATCCTTGCTGTCGGCTTCGGCTGGAGCGCGGAAGAACTGATAAAGAGCAGAGGAGCATTCCGAGTCGAGATGAAGAGCTTGTTGAAGAGCAGAGTTTGCTAGTGGTTCGAAGGATCTAGAAATCTTGAGTACCGCCAGGAAGAGGCGAATGAGGGAGAGAAGCTCAGTAGCATAAGAGTGATGATATCTCTCGAAAGCTTCTCTTGGATGAGCTTGACCTAGAACTAAGAGATTGACGAATTCCTTGATCGATTTGACCAAAGCCAAAGGGAAATCTTGGATTGCAGGAGTGGATGTGAGATCCTTCAAAGAGGTTGGAGCTTGCTTTAGACCAAGTTCTTGTAGAGTGTCGTCGTAGACTTGCACCAGAGCAGCTTCTGAGGGAGTCATTGCAGGTCTTCTGTTTGATTTTGGAGTCAGAAGAGAAGGAGCTATCATGGTAGAAGTGGCTTCACTTTCTCTTGCATGACCTTGTAATGAGTCGGTGTAGTCGGATTCCAATTTTCTGAAATGAGTGAATCTTTGTCTCCAGATGAGGAAGAGTCTGTCGTGGAGTTGGATGGTGGAATCTCTGTCTGATTTTGATAGACTTGCCATGTCTGAAAGAAAGAGAAAGGTGGCAGTCATCTTGATGATTTCTGGGGGCAATCTCGAGAGGAGGTTTGGATTGGGAGATGCATGGACGGAATGACTGCTGCTTGGAGCGGACATGGCCATGGTTGAGGTTGATGTTGGATGGATGTTGAAGGTGTGATGTAGATTATGCCATTGGAAGTCGAAAAAGAGAAGATGTTGGAGAAGAGAATTGGTGGATGGATGCTATGAAGGGAATGAGTGGTTGGTAAAGAGTTAAGAAGTTTTCAAGTTTCAACCAAAGTCTCTCTTCGTCTTTCCCTTTGTTCCATCATCCAAGATGTCTTTCTTTCAAAAGATCAGTGAAAAAGCTGGAATCAATCCTCAATCCAATAGCCAGTCGCAATCATCATCATCATTATCGCAACCAGCAGCACAAGATCTGGGCAAATCCAATCATGGCGTTCCAGACATCGTCATGAAAACCGTCGACAGATACGTCGATAGTCAGTATTAGATCCTTCTCTCTAATGATCTCATCTTTTCTAGTTCTTCTGATCTATCAACTTCAGAAGCTCGACAATCATCCATCCAGATGCTGTGAATCTGAAAGAAGAGTCATGCTTCCCTTCGTTAACACAGCCCCCCTTTCTTCAATCTCTCTTCTCTCACAACAGGCATTCAACCAACTCTCATCCCCAAATTGGAAGCAGAAATCGCTTCATTCCAATCAAAGACTTTGGATTCACTAGATCGTCATCTCAAAGAAGCCTTTCATTCCATCTTCTTGGGCGGCTTCTCTTCTCTCGGATCAGAATCTCGTAGAAGAGAGATCGCTCCAAATTCCTTCTCTGAAAACAACCCAAACGATGAGAAAGATCAAGATCCTTCAGATTACGGTCAATTGGGTTTGCCTTTCGCAGCTCTGACTGATGATTTGACCGACATCTTGACAGAGGACTTTGATCCTCTCAAGAATGCTGATCCTGAAGCTAGGAAGGCTTACCTTAGAAGAGATGCTGCTCATCAAGCTGATCTCGATAGATCTGAACAGTCTGGAAACCTGTTCTCCGTGAGTGGTCTGAGGATCGGTCCATCTCTCGAGAGGGCATGCTCGTCTCTATTCCACTTCCCCTAATATCATCTTTAGAGATCCTTGCTTCGTATTCATCCTCCTTTCTCACTCCCACTCTCTCTCCTCCAGATTGCCCTCGACAAGGTATCAGCCTTCGCGGAATCTTCTCAATCTCAAATGGGATTCGGTGAGACTCCCTCTCAATCTTCGAGATTAGACGCAGCAGCAGCTCGACTTTCCAAATTGAACATTGGTCGAACCAACCAAAACACTGATTTGGGAGGTTGGTTGAAACGTATCATCAAAGACGTTCATGGAGATGATGCAGATGCAGAGACCAAGATGAGAGAAATCACTCCGGAATTGAAAGAGAGAATCGGAGCTCTTCTTTCTCATACTCATAAACCTTTGGCTACTGCTTTTACTACCCTGTCTCTCACTCAATTGAAAAGATGGCTCAGAGGTCATATTTCAGCTAGAGATTTGGGATCGGAAGGAAAGGCCGACCTGGTTCAGAAGTTGGACAAGTTGACCTCGAGTTTCTTCAAGAAGAGAGAGGGAAGTTCAAGAGCTGCACCTTCGACAGCAGCAGATACTGACAGCAGTTGTTCAAGTTCGGATGAAGAAGGACCTTCAGTATCTTCAAGGACTCAAACGCAACAAAACACAACAACCACAAGATCTACCTTCGCTTCTGACGCAAACTCGAATCTCAACACTTCTTCGACGACCACTTCTACGTTGGCTCAACCTCAAAAGCAGCACTCCAAATCTCATGGGCTATCCGCTATGGTCTCTAGGAAACTCACCGAAGGCCTTACGAACGTCAGAGTAGAGACTAGAGACGATTTCAGAAGAATCTTGGCCAAGATAGAAGGTGTCCTGTTCGAAGCTTTGCCAGGTAAGCCATGAGGAATTGGAACGATCGAATCAATTTGGAATGCACGTTTCGAGATCAGTTCGAACAATGTACTGACAGTTCCTTCTCTTGCTTCTCAGACTGCCTGCAAGGACCACTCTCGATACTCTTCGGTGGTAACCCGTTCGAGAACAATGCCGCTTCATCTTCGAATCCGAATCCTCAAAACTCCAGATCTGTCTCTTCCTTCTCTTCCAAGCTTTCAGCTATTCTTTCAGTCGATATCTCTTCTCTTCTAGCTCCGATCCTTCAAGGTCTTCAAAGAGCATTACGAGCTAGATTGATGGAGCTAGTAGGAGGTGGACATCGTCTTCTAGAGTCCAAAACTTGGAACCACGTCCAACAAGCAGTTGTTCAGAAGGTCTCAAAGTACATCAAGGGAGTGGAAGTCAATATTGGAGAAAGCTTGGAGGAAAGGAAATCCAGACATCATAGAGAGAATGAGCAGATCAAGTTGGAAGGGTTGAAAGATTGGGATTGGGAAAAAGGAAGCTCGTTTGGACCAGTCAAAGAGGAAGAGAAAACCAAGGTGCAACAGAGTTTGAATGAAATTGTGAAGACTGGTGAGGCTGCCTCGTTCTACGATGGTTCTTATCATTCAACCTCGAATGAGAATGCGGATCCAGCTCGATCTCAATCTCAACCTCAACCTCAACCTGATCCTCAATCTCGACCCGGTTCGCAAGCTACGTATCAAAATCAAGCTCCATTCCAAGTCCAAACTCAACCTGGACTTGGCAATCAGTCTCAAGCCTCCGAATCTTTCGCTTTTCCAATGCCTGATCATCACAGATCAGTAGGAGCGAATTCCAGTTCTGAAGGCGGGTTTTCTATGCCTCAACCTGAACATTATCAACGTTAAGCTCACTCTAGATCCATTTCCCCCTGGCATTTCCCATTCTTTCGTATCATCCGCTGGGCTCTGTTCACTTCGGCTTCTGATGACGACCAATTTAACTTTCAAGCAATACCAAATCCCAATTTTGTCACTTTATACCTTTTTGTTCCTTCTTCCATCTCTAAAGACAATTTGATCTCATTCACAACTCAAAACGCTTGGACTGTACCTTTCGCCCCAGATCTTTCGCGCTTCACCAGCCATTGCATGTTTGGTCGATCAACAGCATCTGACCGAGAATGTTGTTTTCCGACTCGGCTCCACAAGATCGAAAGAAAGAGCCTTCGGTTTATTCTTTCTGGACGTCATCGATCATCAACAGAGGACAATCTCGTCTTTGGCCGGTGCCCACATTCTTGGCCGGAAGGTAATCGAACGTTTGCTTGAACCTTCAGATCTTCGGCTCAGAATCAATATTTCTGATTGAATTAAAAGTCACTCAAAGGCTTATAAAAGACGATCATTCGAAGAGGATTCATTCGTTTCCCCCTTCTTCATTGTCTCTTCTTCTCAAGCTCACGATCAGACAGCAAACATGAGATCGACTCTCTTCCTCACCGTTCTCTCTTCTCTCATGGTCACCAAGACTCTAGGATATCTGAACTACCCAGGAGTCTGGTGTGCAACCCCTGGCGACGACAATTGCAACACAGTTGACGTTCAAAGTACTGCTGCAATGTGCGTTCAATGCGAAGGCACAGTGAATGCATTCCAAACTTGCGATCGTGGTTTCCCTTGCTGTGAGTAGGCGTATCTGATCATTTTCAACCGTTTTTTTCTGACTTCTCATACTCCCATTCTCTCCTTCTCTGTCTCTTCAAGTATGGGGAGAGATCTGTCACGAAATTGCAGGGGGCGTCGGTTGTATCTCTCAATAGAAGGTTCATTTGTGTTACAGGGTGCTTCATATCCTTTTGGCTGCTGAAACTTGAATCTGATGCTCTTTTCTTTCTTTGAGGAAGCGAGGAGCGATCCCATCTGCTGCTGTTCAAGACGGGTGTAGATTGCGGCTCGCTCGTTAGATCGCAGTATTGGCTCGACCAAATGACCTTTCAAATAGGTTTCAGAAGCCTTGTCTGTTCCGAAACTTGTCTTATGCCACGTCATTCCCTGCTCAACGTTGAGAGGGTCTGTGCGAGGGTCGGCGAGCACCGAGGAGATGAAAAGCGAGAGATTCATCCATCGTTCGAACTTTCTTCTTCCCAAACCATCACCTCAAAATCGCATCAAAATCATCAACTCACCAAAGATGACTTCTATAAATGATTCAATTTCCTCAGATCTTCTCTTCAACATCTTCAAACGTCTAGATTGCATCGAGACAACGATAGTCAGAAGGGTGTGCAAGCAGTGGTGGGAGATAATCGACGACCACAAGTCCTTTTGGAGAACTCTTCATCTTCCAGAGAAAAGCCTCAAGGAGTGGGATCCATCGATCTTGGAGCTTTTCGATCGGAAAAGTGGCTCAACTTTGCAAGATGTGGAAGTTAGAGTACCGGTGGAAGGCGATCTTCAAAATCAATTTTTCAACAAATTGAAGAAATCTGAGAAGTCCCTCGAGCATCTTCTTGTCAACTTTCCGTGGTATGGGAAGACTCACTCCCAAAAACCAGACTTTCTCGACTTTTTCCCACACGTAAAGTCTTTGATGATTCTGCATTGGTATAAGCATTGTAAAGTTCATCTAAGAAGAAGAAGAAGCCAAGACGATCAAGAGGCAGCAAGCCCCCTCAAGGTTCTCTGGTACGACTCTAACGAGACTATCCTACAGAAAGATTCGTTTAGATTCCAGAATTTGGTATCATTGGATGCTGGAGACTATCTGTCCTCTTCTGAGTGGAGAAGGTTTTTGGAAGGTCCTTCTCAAACGCTCAAGCATCTAAGGATTGGATTTGATGGCATGGGCGAGCAGAGTCACAAAGGACTTACCAGCTTAAGTTTCCCAAACTTAGAAGTACTAGAGTTAGATAGTGGAGGAGTTTATCCTCAATAGCTGAAAGTGCCAGTTTCTGTGAAAATGATTTGTCACTCGCCGAATTCTAATTTACCATCGATTTCGGAGTTATGGTTGGTTGACGAAGAAGACGAAATAGAAGAGGGATTCAACATAAGCGATCGATGTCCAGAACTCAAAGTCGTCAGAATTTTTCATCAACCCACTGATAATTACCAATCGGTTGACGAGGCCATCTTGGACGCTTTCAATGAGAGAATTGCCAATGTGAAGGCTGGGCTGAAAGTGGATGAAGTCATGATGGGAAACGTCAAGACTTTAATTCTTCCTTTCGAAATGTTGAAAGCAAAGACTTTAGAAGAACTCAAGCAGTTGGTAGAAGAGGTAGTAGATATTGGCAGTGTACCAGAGCACTTAGAAATTGAAATCTAACTTCCGGTCTTGTTCAAAGTGAGTTTCCTTTCTTTTCGAATCCTGCCAAAAGTATTCTGCAGCTCCTAAGTTCATTCCCCTCCACTCCGGTTTCGTCTCTTGTCACCTTCTCTCTCTCAGCCCATCAACTTTTCTCATCTTCAGATTCGCTCGGCTCTGGTAAATCTCGAGAGGTTTGATTAGGTGGGTGTATTTTACAAACTGGCTTGAACTCTCCATTCTGCGCTGGTTGTTACCAATCTTGTTTCCTTTCGCTCTTTTCCCTTCATAAAGATCGCGCTCAAGCTGAATCTGATCGAATCGCCTTCAACTACCAGCAACAACGCTGGCCTTTTTTCTCTCACTTCTCTCCTATCATGGACTCAAGTTTCAGTTACTTTGGTTTCCAGATGTAGTCCGATCATATCATAGCCTTCTTTGTTTCATTTCTGTGAGACGTCAATAAAGTCACTTTCTCGAGCTTCTCTTTTCGGGAGCTCAGTCTGAAAGAAGTTCTGGATCGCTATAAATTCTGAATCCGAAATCAATCACTTCAGTCGAATGACTAAGATCGTCTCTCTACTGCCGAGATCTGAAGACAGCATACATTCCATGAGATAACTGCATTTCGTGAAATGATTCAAGCTTCACAATCGTGTGCCCTTCGGAGAAGTTCGACGAAAAAAAGAGAATTAGACTACGTTTCTATTATATCTGATTAAATGCTACAATGGAGAGAAGACTGGAATGATCTGAGGAGTCGATAAGAAGACTATGACATGGTAGTGTCATTGCTTGAAGAGTTGTTCGTTTGAGAAGGAGTGGAATCCTGATTCGAGTGCTCTCCCGCAGTTTCTTGAAGAGCTCCAAGTCTTTCTCTTGCTTGTTTTCTTCTAGATTCGATTTCGTTTTGCCAAGTGTTTGATTCTTCAGAGTAATTGTCGACCTGGAAAATTGCGAAAATGAGCGTATGTGTGTGAGTGAAAGAGAGTAGTGAGAAGAAGGATCAGTCAACGAAAAGAGAAAGACGATACTTTTCCAATCCAAATCTAGCTCAAGAGAATAAATTTCCATCACTCACATTGATATCATTCAATCCCAAATCCTCATTCTGATCCCAACTTCTAGTATACATTTCCACCTCAATTTGTTCATCCTTATCCGGAGCATAAGGGTTTTGAATATAACTATTAGCCAAAGGATCGTCCAAAACGACAGTATAAGGACAAGCTTCACCATTAATGACTGATTTCAACTTTCCCAAAAAGGTTTCAAAAGCGGATCTACCATCATTAGTGGAAGAATCTCCAGTACCAGCCATGACTCTTTGAGACAATTCATCGAAAACTTGTTGTAATAAACCTTCCAAAGTGGTGAACCTACCACCCAAAGTACCCGGAGATAACTTCAATTCAATCTCTGGGATTTCGAAACCTGCAGTTTCAGATTTCAAAATGTCTCTTGATAAATCTTCTGAATCTTGAACTTTGAGAGTTAATTTTCTACCTTCTGGTGAAATGGCTCCTCCTGATTTCACTTCGTTGTCTCGATATCCACAGGCATCGCAATTGGTAGACATGATGATGATGTCCTGGAAAAGGAGCAGTAGAAAGCGGAGAGAAACGTGAGCATTCCAGTTTGAAGAGCTTTTTCTCATTCACAAGATCTTCTATCTGTCCCGTTAGAAAAACGAGAATACTCACTTTGAAATAAGGAATGTTAACCTTTTTCATATTAGTCTTCAAGATGGAATTACAACTCGAGCAAGTCCCATCGAAACTGAAGATTTCTTCATTTTCATGTTCAGTTTCATCCTGTTTGAAACCTCCTCCCATTTCTTCATCATTTCCATTCTGATTTCCTTGTTGATTCCCATTCTTGGCACCAGCATCAGCAGGACCAGCCAAACCTAATAAATCATTTTGTTCCTTGGTACGATTATAATCTCTCTTTGACCATTTAACGTCATTCAAACCTTTACCTTTAATATCTCCCATGAATTCAACAAAGGAATTTCCAGAAGGATCATCGACTCTTAAACTGAAAGGATTGAAAGTTCTATCTTCTTTACTTCTTCCAATTTGATCTTCTTTAATGATATCACCTTCTTCAGTTTTGGTTTCTCCTAAAATGGATCTCAATTTATCACATAGATTCTCAATCTTTTCATGAACTTCTGGTTGCATGACTTTTCTTAAAGGTTGATCCAATTCTAAATCTCTTAAAATGTCAGAAACTAGACCTTCGACTGTAGTCAATTGACCTTTTTTGGGAGGGATTTCGATTTGTAATTCTGGAATGGATAATGTACACCATTCTGATCTGACCACTTGTCTGTTGAGATCTTCTACTGTGGTCATGTGGACTGTGTAGAGGCATCCCTTCTCTGTTATCAGTGAGAAGGAAGAAGAAGATGAAGGGGAAGGAAAGAGAGATAGGAAGTGGCAAAAGAGATGAGACAGAGTTTGCAAGACATTGCTCAGCACACTCAGCATTGAACCTTGAGAGACTGGCACCTACGATGCTGAGGATGATTGATAATATCCTTACAGCTTCAGTCATACTGGTCCATTCAGAGCTTGGCTTGAATGTATGCCCTCCCATCTCTCTCTTCTCTATCTAAGTGTTCTTACTAACCTTGAATCTGACCAGCTGATTGAATCTCGTTATTCCTATTCCCACAATGATCGCAAGTGAAGCTTACGACTATGACTTCCTTAAAGTAAGGGATATAAGTCAATAGCAATCTAGTGATTCCATTCTTATGACATTCCATGCAAAGTGATTCGATTTCTTCCACCATTTTCGGTTCTGAATCTTTGCTTGCATCTCGATTCGAATCATTCACTTGGTCGTTGATATTGTTGTTTGTTGATCCCGAAACATGTTCTCCAATCGGTTTCCATTCAGAAGTCATCTTGAGGTTGATATAGTTGATGTCGTTCGACGTTGGTGGAGAGAAGTCAGAAGAAGTTTCTTTCTTCAAAAGTTTCCTTCCAACTTCTTTTTATCTCCGTCAATTCACACTATCATCTTTGTTGTGTATTTAGCGAGTTGAATGCAATATTTATTAGAAATGCGAGAAAGATTGTAAAAAAAGAGAGATAAGGTCTTCGTTGAGAAGTATAAAATGCAGGGTTGAGCCAAATGCTGATTGATGATGAATGACGGGAACAACTTGAGAAAATGTGTAGTTTGTGTTTGGATGATACATTGTAAATTGGGAAATGAAAAGAAGGAAACATCAAAAGAAAAGCGGTTGAAAAAGAAGTAGTAGGGTAACAATTTTTGGGGGAGGGGACCTTTAATTCATCAGCGTTGAGAGATGAACGAAGGATTTGAAAGTAAATTTTGGATTCTATTATCATAGAATTAGATGATTGTAAAACTAAACCATTTAATAACGGTAATGATCAGCCTTGTAAGGACCATTTTCAGGTAAATCTAGGTATTCAGCTTGAACTTTAGTCATTTTGGTCAATTTGACGTTCAATTTCTCCAAATGAGCAGCTGCTACTTCTTCATCCAAAGTCTTTGGTAACATGTAAACCTTTCCTTCAGCATATTGACCATTGGTGTTGTTCTTCCACAATTCAATTTGAGCCAAGGTTTGGTTACAGAAGGAAGCTGACATGATGAAAGATGGATGACCAGTGGCACATCCCAAGTTTACCAATCTACCTTCGGCTAAAAGAATAATGTGAGTTCCATTCTTCATGGTGTAACGGTCGACTTGAGGTTTGATGTTGACGACTTCTTTGGAGTTGGCCTTTAACCAGGCAACGTCGATTTCAATGTCGAAGTGACCGATGCTGAAAACCAACGAAGAAGAGATCGGAGAAGGAGAATAGAGGAGAAGAAAAGATGGCAAAGAAGTCAGAAAGAGGATGAGGAAGGATATAAGATAGGTGGGAATGGGAGGAGGTAATGTCGAATCGAAGTCGTTCCGGTTCGAAAACCGAATTTCTTCTTCCCACTTCATTTTGCTATCTTGCTTTTCACTTCTCTACCTTCTCCTTCCTTCTCTCCATCCTATTCTCATTCTCCTGATTCTAAAGATTCTATACTCACTTGCAAACAATGGCATCTTCTTGCATCTTTTCGAAGTGAGCACCAGTGATGATGTCACGACAACCAGTGGTAGTAACAAAGATGTTTGCTTCCGAAACGCAATCATCCATAGTGTTGACCTCATAACCAGCCATAGCAGCTTGAAGAGCATTGATAGGATCAATTTCAGTAACAATGACTCTAGCACCATAACCTCTCAAAGATTCAGCACAACCTTTTCCAACGTCACCGAAACCAGCTACAATGGCAACTTTACCACCCAACATGACATCAGTAGCTCTCTTAATACCATCAACCAAAGATTCTCTACATCCATAATAATTGTCAAATTTGGATTTGGTTACTGAATCATTGACATTGATGGCAGGCATTTTTAGAGTCCCTCTTTTCATTGCAGTGTATAAATGATGAACTCCAGTAGTAGTCTCTTCTGAAACTCCCTTGATTTCAGCCAATAATTCTGGATGTTTTTGATGAACTAACCAAGTTAAATCTCCTCCATCATCCAAAATCATATTCAATGGTTTTCCATCTGGGAAAGCTTTCAAGGTTTGTTCAATACACCAATTGTATTCCTCCTCGGTTTCTCCCTTCCATGCATAGACTGGAACCCCAGTGGCTGCAATGGCTGCAGCTGCATGATCTTGAGTGGAGAAAATGTTACAGGAAGACCAAGTGACTTGAGCACCCAAAGCAATCAAGGTTTCAATTAGAACTGCAGTTTGAATAGTCATGTGAAGACATCCTGCAATACGAGCTCCTTTCAATGGTTGCTCTTTACCGTACTTGACACGCAATTGCATCAATCCTGGCATTTCACCCTGGATGAAGAGGAGAGGAGAGATGGAGGGGAGGTAGGGAAGAGAGTAGAACGAGAGCAAGAACGAGCGAAGGTGGGGTGGAGATGGGTTAGGAAGATGGTAAAAGACAGCGACAGCGACGTTGAACATGACGATGATTGATGTACTCACTTCAGCGATACCGATTTCCTTACGACCGAAAGCGGCGAGCGAGATGTCAGCGACCTAAGAGAAGGCAAAGAAGAGAAGGAAGAAAGGAAAGGAAGAAATAGGAAGAAGAGTAGAGAGAGGCTCAGGTCAGTCGAGAGGATCAACAGAGAGCGAGTTCTGATGATTGACAATTGATTCAGAATCAAGATGGATACTCACTTTGTAGTTGTTAGAAGCCATGATGTAAAATGAGAGATGGAGTGATTGTGTGTGAAGGAAAGAGAAAACCTTGAGAAGAATTCAAGTTTTTCAAAGCTTCGACCACGTTCTGGTTGCGCTAACGAAATCATCCAACTCAACCAACGAGGTCGAAAAGAGATCCATCTTTCTTTTAATACCAAGATAGGAAAGGAGAAAGAACAAGTTGGACAAGAAGAATGAGCAAGGCAGAGACCTCTGGATCTGGCTCTGGCTCTGATCCCAACTGCCCACTCTCTTCGCTCGTCCAATATCATTGCGTACTCCACTCAAACAAGGTCGTATGCCATCCAATAGATAGAATCTTTAGAAGGTAAGCTTGTTGATATCGACATAGAGATAGATCGACACTCCGTTCGATTCATCTCCTTTCTTTCTCTGACTCAGTTCTCTTCTCTCTCGTTTCAATAGATGCAAAGACAGACCAGCAGTAGAAGTCACTCATCTAGTCAAATACAATCAAGATGGTCTTCCTTTCTTACCAAAAGATGTAGAGGATTCGATCCCCACATGAACACCAAGCAATCGTCAAGATGAACACCCTGTACTTCTACTCTGCCATCTCTTCGACCCACTTTGTCAGTCAACTTCTCACGGTCTGGTTTCATGACTAATCAGAAAGAAGAGTAAAATCCATATTCTCCAACGTCCGAACCTTTCACTAGACTGAGTAGAGTGTCTTTTGTTGACTATACTCTTCTTCTCTTTCTTTGCCACCTTGCGTCCTCTTTTCAATCTTCATTCATTCATTCAGGTACTTCTATGGCAACGATTTCGTTAATCAAACACAATATCTAGTGTTTCAAACTCTCTTTCTTAAAGGTAGGTTCAGTGTGACTTGATTGATCTCATCTCATCGTTCCGCTCTCTCTCTCGCTTGCTTTCCCTAGGCTTCTCCCCATTAACCATTCCCTACATTACTACAAACTGCCGTTTTATTAGTAGAGTCCATTAAACGCTTCATACCACGTGATCTTGGATGGGAAAAAACACACACTCGGCAAAAGCATTCTCCTGTTTTTCTGAACCTTGCCTTTTGGATTTCATCTCTTTAATTGATGAAAGTCGTAAGGTCTCAGAGAAGGACATTTTTGTATCTTCTTCTTCTTTTTATCGCAAAATCTTCATGTTTCGTTCTCACTTCATCTCGATTCTCTCTATTTGTACTTGTACAAGTATATACAAGTCTGTACTGTGCGTACGAAAGTGCCCTTCTCGAATCACAACTACAACTACATTTACAATTCTCTTCGATGAAGCGACTTCTTTCGCTTTGAAATTAGCAAAGCTAGAATCTCTCTTCGAAACAATCCGAGTGACGTTTACGTGACGAACGGCTCTCTGAGAGTGACGAAAGACTAGGGAGAAGAAGAAAATGGAGAAGTTGAGTAAGAGAGGGCGACGAAGGATCTGGAAATGAGAAGATAGGGAAAGGGTGATGATTGCGGAGACAAACTTGGTCTTGGTACTTCCCAAACAGTCTAAATACTCTCACACGACTTCGAGAGAAGAGTTAAACTCACCTTTGAACAGCAGAAGCAATTAAATCTCGACTTCCAGAAGTCTTGGTAAGTCGTCAACGTTAATCACAGTCTCGACCAGCTCTCTGAGCTGGTTCACAGACTCGCTTTCCATCTTAGAAGAGGTACTGCCAACGTTTGAATCTTCTTCATCTGAATTCCATCCACCATTGCTCCAGCCTTCACGTTTTCGGATCTCTGCATTGATATTCTTATGAGAGACTCTGAAGATCTAGATCCACTCCAAAACTCATGGATTCGAAGCATCTTAAGTTCTGGGCATCTCCCAGCTAGATCAAGCTCCTCATGTAGTTGTGGGATCCAAAGCTCCGAGATAGAAGGTAAATCAGAGACCGACCCATGACAGATCAGCTTCACAGAATTTTCAATCTTCAGCCATTGAGGGTAAGCTCCTTCACTATCCAACTCCAACACCTCTAGACTTGGAAAGCTCAGGCTTGGGATTCCTTCGTGATTCTCCTCTTCCGCATCCAAGAATCCAAACCTTAAATGCTTGAGAGTTTGAGAAAGACCCTCCAGAAACCGTCTCCACTCAGATGAACAAAGTCCGCTCCCAGCATCTAGAGAGACTAAGTTTCTGAATCTAGATGGAGCTTGTTTCAGCATAACCTGAGTGGAATAATTCCAAAGAGCTTTGAGGGGACTTGCAGTGTCTTGACGATCTTGGGTAGAATTGGAAACGCTTCTTTTCGGAAGGACGCTGCTGGTGTCGTGCCAGAATGTAACTATGAAAGATTCTACGTGAAGGAAGTCACTCAGGTAGTCTATATCCTCATCGATAAGTTCACTCGATACCTGGACGAAGAGCTTCTTGAGGGTCTCTCTTGATTTCTTCAGTGTGTCGAAAAACTGTTCTTGAAGCTCGTCTTCTACCGGAACTCTAACTTCCACCTCTTGTAAAGTTGAACCGCTCTTTTGATCGAAAAGTTCTAATATCGAAGGATCCCACTTCTCGAGGCTTTTCTCTGGAAGGTGAAGAGTTCTCCAAAAGCTCTTGTGCTCGTCGATGATTTCCAACCATTTCTTGCAAACCCTTCTGACTCTGGTTGTTTCAATGCAATCTAGACGTTTGAAAATGTTGAAGAGAAGATCCGGAGATAGTGAATCGTTGATGGAGGTCATGATTGACGAGAAGACGTTGAATTGGTACTTTGGATGGATTTCGATGTTGTGGTTTGGGAAGAAGAAAGTTTGAACGAAAATCTCTTCTTTCTTAACCCTCGGCGCTCGCCGACCCTCGAACAGGCCCTCCTCATGCTTCGAGAGCTGGAGCAGAATACAAGGATTTCAAAGATAGTACAAAGGTCCAGAAGTGAGAATCGAAGGTCACCAATTGCGAATCATAGTAGAGTATTGGACTCAGCACACAATCCAAAAATACATGTACGATAAACAACGTCTTTCCTTGTTCTCTTTCACAACAATTCCAGAGACTTCTACATGACGACCGACTTTTCGAGAGTGATGAGGAATTAAGGGAAAAAAAAACAAGGAATCTTCGAGTCAGAGAGTGCATACTTGTAAAGACTGAGACCCAAGAGAAACCGGCAATATTATACTCACCTAGTCAAAGGCCTTTGAGCTCATAGATTCGATCTTGAAAAAAGACGAGAGAACTAGCAAAGGAAAAGAGAAGGGAAGGTTAAAGATTGTAAAGACCAAAAAAAGACCTTTCTGGAATCTGAGAGGAGAGGAAAACTCACCTTCGAACAGCAGAGCCACTTAAATTTCGACTTCCAGAAGTCTTGGTAAGTCTTCAACATTAATCACATTCTCGGCCAAATCTCTGAGCTGACTTGTGAATTTGTTCTCCATCGTTAGAAGAGGCACTGCCAACGTTTGAATCCTCTTCATCTGAATTCCATCCACCATTGCTCCAGCCTTCACATTTTCAGATCTCTGAACTAACATGCTTATAAGGGACTCGGATATCTCCCATAACTCATGAATTCGGAGCGTCTTAAGTTCTGGGCATCTGTCGACCAGATCAAGGTCCTCGATTCTTGGTTGTGTGATCCAAAGCTCCGAGATTGACGGAAAATTAGAGACTGACCCATGACAGATCAGCTTCACAGAAGGTTTGATCTTCATCCATTGAGGATAAGCTCCGTCACTTTCCAACTCTAGTACCTCGAGTTTTGGAAAACTCAGGCTGAAAATTTCTTCGTGGTTCTCCTCATCCGAATCCAAGAATCCAATCCTTAGATGCTTGAGTGTTCGAGAAGGACCTTCCAGAAACCCTCTCCACTCAGAAGCAGACAGTTGCTCTCCGGCATCCAGTGTGACCAGATGACGGAACCTAGAAGGATCGGTTCGTAGAATAGTTCCATAGGAGTTGTACCAGAGAACTCTGAGGGGACTTGCAGCGTCTTCATCTTGGATAGAACTTGTGTCGCTTCTTTTCAGAAGAATGTTGCAGCTTCTGTGCCAATAGAAGACAATTAAAGACTCCAGATTAGGATAAGCGTCTAGGCAATCAAGGTCAGGATTGACCTCGTCCGATGAGACCTTGACATAAAGATGCTTGAGGGTCTCTCTCGATTTCTTCAGCGTGTTGAAACATCGCTCTTGAAATTCACGTGAAACATCTACTTCGACATCAACATCCCGAATACTTGAGCCACTCTTCTCATCAAAAATTTCTAGAATTGAAGGATCCCAACTGATACAATCCTCTCGAAGATGGAGGGTTCTCCAAAAGGACTTATGCTTGTCGATAATGTCTAGCCATTTCTTGCATACCCTTCTGACGATCGTCGTTTCAATGCAATCTAGACGTTTAAAGATTCTGAAGAGTAAATCTGGAGCTAGTGAGTCGTTGATGGAACTCATTGAAGAAGAGGGTGATGAGTCGTTGATTTTGATGCGATTTGATGTGATGGTTTGGGAAGAAGAAAGTTCGAACCCTCTCATCGATTTTCATCTCCTCGGCGCTCGCCGACTCTCGCACAGGCCCATCCGATGCTTCGAGAGCTGGAGCAGAATACAAGGGGTTCAAAGATAGCACAAAGCTCCAGAAATGAGAAACCAAGGTCACCAATTGCGAATCATAGTTAGAGTGTTGGGCAAGGAGATTCAGATCAATTCATGCGAGGTGACACCTGGACCTGAACAAGCCATCAAAGCCGTAAAAACAAACACATCTTTTCATTCGCTTTTGGGTTAGGTTAACAGAAAAAGAAGAGAGAATAAATACCCTTTCTCTAGGAACTTCCAAATTACGTCTCGACTTTCAGAATCCCACTTTGACCCTTTCCCAAGAATCCCAACAGCTCAGGTCTTTTCACATCAGTACCATCGGGCGTTGATGATGATTTGCTGAGTCTCAGAGCACAAGATGAACCTCCAAAGGTGGATTCTGTTGACGAGGGGAAAGGAGAAGAGTAGAGCAGATACAGTGAAAAGATAGTCTTCATGATTCTTCCTGCCTGCGTTTTATGCGACTCCTTAACAGAGTTTTCCGTACAGTTCACTCACTTTCTTCAGTACCGATTCTATTGGCAGCAATGAAGATCACCTCTCCTTCTTCTCCTTCATCTTCATCATTCGAGTGAGGCGGCGGCGGCTTTTGACCTTGTTCTTCTTTTGAGCCCCCGATCCCTTCCAACCTCCAAGCCCAATAATTCAGATTCTCGACGGAAGGTTTCAAAGATTCCGAACCCGGATTCGATGCTTCATCTTCCTTCGAAGACAGAAGCCAGGCCATTGGCATTGCAAGAACGTCCACCTTTTCTCTCCCGCAAAAGCTCGATAGTTCAAAGTCAGAGAACGGAGATTTGAACCGGTAGGCTGTGAGAGGTTTGTGTATACGGGCGAGAGATGAACGATCGAGATTGATGAGACAAGACGCAAGTAGAACGAGACTCGAGAAGGGAAGTGAAGTCGAGAGAACCCTCGGCTGCTAAGCACTCACGATTCAAGTCCATACAGATAGCGACACATATCTGCGGTTCGGAGAGAAGAAAAGGAATTATCATTCGAAAAAGAAAATAAAAAGAAGAAAGAGGGTTAGAGATGGTGAAAGAATTTGAATCGATCACTACGTTTGTTGACATGCCCTTCTCCGATTCCGGCTTTATCTTCGATGAGATTTGAGGATGTATGGATTCTTAGAGAGAAACGGCAGGTCTCTCGAAGAAATCAAAGAGAGACAGAACTGAAGAAGAAGAAGAACTTACCCTGCCCAAATCCGGCAGATCAATCCATTCAAACCCTTCTCCTTCTTCCGCCCATTTCTCGTCAGTCTCGAACAAGAAGTGTTTTGAAAAGATCTTGAGCAGTTGACCGTCTCTTGAAAACAAAGCTGCCGAGTTGTAATTCTTGCTCGTCTTATCAGAACGAGGTTGCTGGCCCGAGACGAGATTTGCAGGTCTCGAGTCTATTGGACCAGAATTCTGGAAGGAGTCTAGAGCATGACTTTTGAAAACCGTCCCTTCTCGTATCTCTGGAAAGCCAATAATGGTGTAAGCGTTGAGCCTCCTGGAGATGTCTCGACCTAGTTGAAGAGAAAGATTCTCGTTGGAAGCACTCGAAGTGCTTTGTTTCGGCTGCTGACTTGCGGTCTCACTGAACGTCGAATCTGAGTTCTCGAATTGACTGACATCTTCCAGTAGAGGCCGAATCTGCTCCTTTGAATCGAAAACATAGCCGGTCAGAGCAAGTTCAGGGAGCACGACGAGATCCAGAGTGTTTGGTTCTAGCCTTTGCTCCATCGTACGAGCAGTGAGAGCAATGGGAGAGAGAGTCAGAAAACATGTCTTGTGTTTTGATACGAATGAAGACTGACAACGAGAGAAGTACGAGGACAAGAGGATCAGAAGACACTTTTTGCAACTCACTTTTCTTCATCGATGATTCTTCCCACCAAGTCCACACTCTTCCGAGGGTCTGAATGGATTGGCGAGAACTGGATGCAAGCAATCTTGAGATTCTGCTTTCTATCGAACTTCTTTTGAGCTGGTTTCCGGGCGCTTGCAGATGTGGACATTGCGAAAGATCTGGTAGAACGCAGCGAAGGTTGGAACGAGTTGAGATCTGTCCTAAGACTCGATAAGGTTCTTCTTTGGTGATGGAAAACCTGATTCAAAGCTTCATTCCCAAGACTTGAAAAGCGCAAGAGCGCAGATGTTGAAGATGGAATGACTCGTTTCTTGAGACGAGAGATGGGTGAAGAAGAAGAAGCCAGAAACTTTCAACAAAATCCTCTCTCTTCTTCTCCGAACATCGGACTCTCAGAGGAAAAGTGAAGCCTTTGATGGCGAAGAACAAGGGAAGTTTCCTACATCAGATCCGCCAGCAGCAGCAGCAAAGGTCAGAAAACAAGCCTCTGTCTTTCAATCTCACGCTCAAAAACATGAGTTCGGCTTTTGGTCGAATTGAACGATCGTCTATGAAAAGTGTGACAGATAATGAAATAAGAATATGGAAAGGAAGAGAGAGGCAAAGTACACCGCAAATTGTCCTAGAGAACCTGAACTTCTGCCAAAGCGTCTCTTCAAGCTGTCAAAGCGACAGATACGATGACAGTCATTACCACTCCAACCAGAGAGGTTTTCAAAACAGTGGCTCCATTTCCAGATCCACTGGTCGGACTGCTACTGCTGCTCGCTCCGCCGCTCAAATTTGTAGTCAGATCAGAATGGCGGACGTTATACTCGTCTGCAAAGAGTCTTTGAAGCGAGATGTTCGCAGAAAGCATTGGAAAGTCCTAGAAGGCAAGATGAAAGTAGTCCGTTGCTAAGCATTAGAAACGGATCAGAATGTCAGCTCCAGAAGCATACTCACTTGATGAGAGACGCCGGCTACGAAATCTGCAGTGTGAGTCGAAGGGAAACCACCTTCCATGTCTCCTAACTGTTTGATGAACTCAGCTCCGCGATCTAGATGATTCGCTCCTTGAGTGCCAGCCTGTCGTTGAGGAGAGCAGTGTTGATCAAAAAAGGGAAGACTTCAGGACTTGAGAAGCCTTTCAATCTCGTATTTGAGTTGCCAATCTTGAACTCACCTGACAATGAGTGTCCCCTGGTCCATTGTCTAGAAGTCCAAGAGTATAATGCACCTTTCTAGATCTATAACGATCTACTACAGCTTGCTTGTCGCTTCTGACGTCTGCTCTAGCATACTTAGTTATGTTGGAGCCTCCGATTCCGTAGCTCCAGTCGTCAAACTCGGTGCAAGTCTCGTTTGGATAAGGTCTAGTTGAAGTGAGCCAAGCATAGCTTCCAGGGTTTCTGTAGCGGCAGAAGAAACCAAAGTCAGATGCGATCAAGGAGAAAGTATGCTTGCGAAACCTCGAAACTCTCACCCTACCCAAAATCTAACATTGTCGTCGTAAGGCTTCGATTTCTTCAACAAAGCGTACTTTTGAGTCGCCGAAGCTCCCATAGAATGACCTGCAATCACAACTTGATTGAGATTTGGAAATTGAGTCTGATCGAATAGCCAATCTAGGAAATGATCCATGACGTCGTAAGTAGTGATTGAGCTTGGAAGCTCAGGACTTCTCGAAGTACCTCCCGATTGCCATTGAGATCCATGGAAGACCAGCTCGTTTGGAAGGGAAGCTCCAGCTTCTCTATCGAAGTTGTTCAGCCAAGCTGGACCTAGGACCAAGATCTCTGAGGTCTTGACTCCTTGGTCGGTGATGTCAGAATGATTTCCATTGGTTGCCACTCTGAGAACATTGCCGATCAGATTGGTGTATTTCCATGAGTCTCGTGGCTAAAAATTCAAGAAGAAAAGACAGGAAATATCAGAGGGTCAATGCGGAAGAAAGAAAGGAAAGAAGAAAGAAAAAACTCAGAGACACCCTCTGATGTCATTGTCGTTGACGACGATGAAACTCACCTTTCCAGGAAAAACAACGACAGCTCTTTTGATCTCGTTGGCGTTGTATCCAGTCGTAATGTAAAATGGTTGAATAGCTTCTCCAGTGATCACCATGCTTCTATTCAAAGTCAATCCTTCAACTTCCGGCAGTCTCAGCCAACCTTCACCATCTGCAGTGCTCTCTGTTTGACCATTTGGATTGAAGAAAGTCGAGTTATTCCAATCGTATTGTCTTTCATCTGGAGAATCTGGAGAGATGATATTTGATCCACTATTTGATTCCAAACCTCTATAGCCCCAAGTGTTTGGAAGCTCAGATACCATCCGTGCGGCTGCTAGTGGATCGGTTCGAGATAATGAGACTATACTATCTTGAAGATCTGAAAGTGAAAGTGATGAAGACTGACGTCTTTGACGAAATCTCATTCCAGCTCCTACTGGAAACGATGGAACTCTGGATCTTGAAGGTGGTGCTTGAATTGGTTTTTGATGTCTTTCTTCGATGTTGCTGTCGGTGCTGCAAGAGACCGAAGTTAGAAGGACCGAGAATGAAAGGAGAGCAGTCAATCTCATCTTTGTTACCCTTGAAGTTTTGTATTGATAAATTAGTCGAGAGGAGAGTTGAGTAAAGGGGAAGAAAGTCCAGCTGCGAAGAGAAGAGAGTGCGAGATTCGAAGGGAAGAAGTTCAAAATCTCTTCATTTCGATTTCTTATGCATTTTTCTGAATGCTCGTATCGAAGCCCCTTTGAACTCAGACCCTTCCTTAGCAACGAGGAAGCCCCTATCTTTGAACTCAAGCACAGCCGTTCGCTTGGCTTCTTGAGCCAGAAATCAGAGAGATTTGACGTTTTGATGCCACCAATTCTTCTGGTCAAGGCTTCTCGATGTCTTTGTAAGAGTATCTTTTGACGAATAAAACGGGTTGAACTGGGAATGATTTGCGTACAGAAACGCGAGACCGAGTCAGATTCACTCGAAGACGGGGGTCTGGTCGCGCAAAGATTGAGCAAAGAAACCAACTACAAACAGCGTAACGTCTTATTTACCAACCAAATCAAATCATTTTCCTTCTCATCAACCTCTTCAAAGTTTAGATTCCAATGCCTTTCCCACCTTCTTTACTTTTGCGTAACCTCCTCCGAGACTCTTCTTTCCACCGACGACTTCTTGATCGAAAGCTATCTCGATTTCTCCATTGGATTCACCTGTGATCCAAACGTTGGTCTTTAAGCTATCACCTGGCTTGACTGGACTGGTAAATCTAGCACTGAAAGCTAGAAGTTCGGCTTGTTCTTCATTTGGTTGTCCATCTTTCGAAGCTACGGATTTGAGGACTGCACGAGCTAAAGGATGCGAGAGAAAGAAAGGAATGGATCGATAGAGAGGCAAAGATGTTAGTTTCTCTAAAGATGAGATCATGAGAAAAAGGTTGGATGAAGAGTCGAGAACAAAGAAGAGACTTTTGAAAGAGAACTTACCTGCATGACCGAAAGAACAAAGACCATGAAGAATGGTGCCGCCTGAACAAAAAGATCCAAACAGGATTAGATTAGAAATGAGATCAAAAGCAGGAGGGAGAAAGCAAAAGAGAACTATCGACATCGCGAAGACGCGAGCTACTCTCTGGGGAAGGCTCAAATCTCTCAGTCTTTTGAGGAGAGATCTCGCTGGAAAACAGTGAAAGGCGAGCAATCGATTTGATCCGATCTAGGTCATTTCGAAACATTTACTCACCTAAACCACCTTTTTTTCCGATCGAGGGATCTATATGTAAAGGGTTGTAATCTCCAGAAAGACGATAGAGCAAGGCTTGAGAAAGGGAAGTCTTTTCAGTGACACTAAAAGTAGGTTCAGTCGAAGGTGATTTAGTGACTGGAGGTTTGTTTACGATTTGTTTCGAGAAACCTGTTCCTTGACCTCCTCCTCTGTAGAAAGCAGATCCGATCATGATGCAATGAGTTTGGCCAGTTGGGCTGGGAGATCATTTGAGACACGCGAAGGTAGCGTGGACATGAAGGAAAATGACACGAGAAGGTAGCATGGACATGAGAGGGAAGAAAAATGAAGATATTGGTAAGAGTTGTGACTTTCGACTTTTTGAGAGACGTAGCGACGAAGCAGCTCGAAAGATGAGTTTCAGAGCTACCAACTCACCTGACCAATCTACTCTCATTCTCAATAATCAAACCACTCTTTGTGTCCTTGACTCCCACAACTCTTTTTTTAAGCTTCCAGCCTGGAGTCGAGACGAGTGGCAGGGGAGCCAAGATCTCGATGGATTGTTCTCCGTGAACGATAGTGTTAGCTGCCAGAAGAAGATAGGAAATTCGTAAGGAAAGAACAGAAACAGGGAATGAAGATAGCATTGAAAGTGACAAGAGAATGTTAGCATACATCTTTTTATAAGAAAGGTAAGAGCTCCATTGGGAAGATCATCCTTCAGATGAGAAGTTTCGACCATCTGAGGGAGCCATGTAGCCTCGATCCGAAAAGATCACAACACAGTTTCTCTCGAAAAGATGAGGTTTTTTTTCGTATTCTTTTTTCTGCATAGAGATCATCCCCTTCAAGTCTATCCGAAGACCTTCTCTATCTTCGATCGTCGATTTCCTTGAACTCATTCTCGCAATACCGCTTTCTCTCGATTGCCTTCTTCTACGAGACCCAAATGCTACTCACGATCTAGAGAAGGGAAACCAGGAGTACCAGATCTACTAGCGACCATTTCAGCAAAGATGGTAGTGTCTTGATTATTTCCTGATAGAGTGAATGGCAGTCACGGAGATAGCCAGGAGAGAGATGGATAGAAAAAGGAGAGGGTTCAAGAGGTTGACAGCAAGGTCAAAAGTGCTGAAGAATTCAACTGTAACTACAAAGCAGAAGTATTGAGAGTCGAACGTACCTTTATGAGCCAAAACCAAAGGATAAGTGGGGAAGGCTTTGAAACCTTTTTGGAGCTCATAAGTGTACAACAAATCATTCTCTAGAGCTCCAATTCCTACAGAATAGAGAATCAAATCTCTACGATTCCATGAGACTGGCCTGCGAGAAAAGGAGAGAAGTTGAGGGAACAGGATTGAGTGCTTCTTCTGAGGTCAATCTTCTTATCTTCTGTCTCTCTATGATCTCAACTCTTTCTTCTCTGATTGACGCTCACTGGTCTTCTTCTTGGTGGCCTACTGATTTCTCAAAGTCAATGTCTTGAGTTTTAGACATGTTGATGTTTAAAGATGAAGATGTTTTAGGGTAGGAAGAAGTGCTCAAGGCAAAGTCTTTTCCGGCTGGGCGATGGCTATTCGGGCTCTTCAACTCCCGGTAGAAATTGCTATCCAATCTTCAAGAAGTGTTTTGAATGTTGCAAAATCAACGGAGAATAAACATCAAGCTGTCGAGAAGAGAGAGAAGGTATCGAACGGAGGGAGGCGAACTTCGACTGGCTGTTTCTGTTCTCGAAGAAGCAAATTTTCTTTACCATCAACTCACTGTCACTTCTTCAAAGTTTCAGTCTCTGGAAGCGATCACCTGACTACACAGTGAGTATCTGCAAGTTTGATCTCATAAAAGAGAGAAGAAGAAGGACTGCCCTTTGGACGAGTGAAGAACGAGACTGGAAAGAGACATCGACGATGACTTGCTCCTCAACCTCCTGACGTTTGATCCTCGAATTCCAATCTCGACAGGTGAATCAATGCCTCTTCAATCAAAGTTTGCGGTAGAAGATCTACCAGAAGAGATCCTGCTCTCAGTCTTCAAACATCTCGAACCGTATCAAATTCCAGACTCTAGGAGAATCTGCAGCAGATGGCTCAAAGTTATAGATGAGAACAAGAGTTTATGGCGTATAGTAGACGATATTGACAACCTAGAACTGTTCGATTACAAGAGCGAAAGTTCTTTGACAGAGGTTTCCTTCACGTTTTATGAGGCAAGAAGAAGAGAATATGAAGAATCTGGCTACAACGATGCATCTTCAGATCAAGACTTCAACGAAGATGAAGACGACGTCGAACGACTATATAATACTCTGCTGAAATCATCGGAAACTCTTCGTCTGGTGAACATAGACTGTCGGCATCCAGAAGAGGTCACGTTTCGGGGGAACAGGTCCGAAGGAATTTCAGAAGGGCATACAACTCTCTTTTGGAGTCTCTCAGAACTTGCATGGCAGCTTCCAAGCCTCGAAGACTTCAGATTGACTGGTCGAATGGACGGTAAAGATGAGATAGAGGCCCTTCGTAGTTATCCCAACCCTCTGGTTCAACTAGTCAAGAGCAGGCTGAGCAGCAAACCAGCAAGTTCAAACAATCAAAAAGAAACTCCATCACACTCTTCAAGACTCAAAGTCCTCTGGATCGACTTTTCTGAAGCTGTTTTCGCATCTCATGTGGGAGGAGACGGCGTCTCTTCTCTCGCTAGAAAAGGTTTTCTCAACAATCTTTCTTCTCTCTCTACTTGGAATGGAGCATCCTACGAAGCTGAATGCTGGCGGGAAGTTCTGAAAGTCCCTTCGCAAAGCCTCAAGCATCTCAGAATCGGGTTCGCAAAAGGTAAGGACCATGTTCCAGTCCTCGACTTTCCCAAACTAGAAGTTTTTGAGTTTCTGGGCGACACTGAATATCTAAATTGGATCATCATTCCAAAGACTACAATTCTAATTATTCTCAGTATCAAAGTACCTTCAGGATTACCCAATGTCTCTGAAATTTGGTCAAGAGCAAATGAAGTGGATTCCTTATCAAACACCTGTCCTTCTCTAGAAACCTTGAAACTTGGGGAGTGTCGGAGAGAAAGCAAAGAGTATGGCAATCGACATACCTACGTGGGAGATATTCTGCAAATGGTAAAGGAGAGAATTCAGAAGGAGGCGGCTGGGATAGAGATTGATGGAACTAAAATGAAGTCTATCAAGTCTTTGGCTTTCGGTTTCGAGATAGCTGATTATTTTGAAGAAGGAGAGGAAGCTTTTGATGAATTGAAGAAATTGGTACAGCTCTCCGACAATAAAGGAGAGTTGGAAGAGCCCATAATCGAAATTTGATTGATGGTGGGTTATCAAGGTGAGCATCAAATTAAGAAAAGCCACCGAGCTTCTTCGGCTGCTCCCAACTGATCACTTTACTTCGCCTACTATCTCTCTATTGCCCATCTCTCTCCGAATGAAAGATCCAAAACCTCAGCAATGATCTCTACTAGCTCACACAGGTAGTCTCATTGATCCTGAAGAAATAGAGGGGAAAATACGATTTGAGTGCTCTGATTTCAATCTGCCACCTCTGTTGACGAGGCACCTCTTCGACCTCACAACCTCATCGAAGTATCAGCTCCTTGGAGATCTTCTTTCACTTTTTTCTTCATGTAATAATGTCTTCAAGTCAGTGTGTCTCACACTTTCAAAAGCAAGATCTTACGATTCTCATCGACTTCGAAAGATCTTTTTGGCAGACTGTGCCCTTTGCTCTGGCTCGCTTTGCTCTCGTAAAATGTATGTTTCGCTCTCTCAAAGTCCCTCCTCTTTGCTTTTAATCTACAATTACAAGATTACAATAAGCAACAGGGTTCATACGAATCATTCCGGAGCGTTTGGTCCACAACAATCGTCCAGTCTCCCACAAACTTGATCCAACAGTTCCTCCAATCTCTCACTCTTGTTTTCAGGAGTGATTTTCAAGCTCAATTCTTCGACCCTTATCACCTCAACTGGTGAAGCTCTCTTTGGACCGTCTGGTGTATATGACCAAGGACTCTCAATGTTGACCTTGATTTGAATCTTGCCTTGAAGATCTAACAAGTCCAATTCTTCCTTCATATCTCTTCTCATCATGCATCCGTGGTCAAAAGCCAAGTTGATGGTGAAGAGCTTTGGGATCTCTTGAGCTTCACCTGTCATTTTGATGAGCTGCCTGAAGGGAGAAGAAGAGAGAAGGAAGCTGTCAGAATTTGACCTTTTTGAAGCCTTGAGAAAGAACTGAGCTCGATGAGTCACGAGAAAAGACCTTGTGGAACTCTCCTGGGAAAGACTTGAGTAAATTAGACCGCATATTTCTGATTAATTAAATTGTCTCGACCATTACCGAGGCAACACAGACTTCCAAATTGAAGAGTCGGTCAGTCAAAAGTGCTCAAGTTCATCAATCAACAGTTCATCATTTCAGCACTTCAAGTCTCTCGCCTCCATTTCTAGATCTCCGCATCGAGCCTGAAAAGCCAAACAAGAGCTTCGCAAAGATTTTGGTGTTCGTGAAAATCTAAATCCAAGTGCTGAAAAGAGGAATCAATGGAGATCTACTCGTTTCAATTTGCCACCTCGACTGTTTCGATCTCACGTTCAAACACATGGCATCAATGTATCGCTTTTGAACGCTCAAGAATTCAAGCTAAGGTTTGGTTGTTGTTGTGTAACGAACTGAAGATTGCTGAAGGATTCTAAGTCTACAAGAAGGAAGCGAAGGGAGATGGGTTTTGTGTGAGCGGCGATCGAAAGGAATTCGAAAGAAATTCATACCGTTTGAAATAAATGTAGAGAGAAAAGGAATGAGGATAACATATGAAAAGGGAGAATAGAAGGATTGCAAGATGGAGGTTTGATGTTTGAGGTTAGCTATCCTAATCGAAGAAAGAAAGGTGGTTGGTTGATGGGAGACGCCGCGACAGTTTGAACCTTGACGTTGATGTCGATGATCAGCTAAACTTGGGATTCATATCGAAGACGAGAGAAGAGGGAAATTCGGTTGAAATGAGAAAAGAGAGAAGAAGCATTGACAGCAGAAAGTAAATAAGAAAGAGATTCATTGATTCACGTTTTCTGAATCATGTTGACTGATCTTATTGAATCGTTGTTGAAGAAGGAGTAAAAGACTAAATTGGGACTATCGAAACACTGAGAGATCTGTTCTTGTTGGTTGGTTGGTTGGTTGATGATGATGAACGAATGCTGATGAAATCATATTGCTAATGAGATGCTACTAGAGAAGACTATGTAAAACGAAGATAGAGAACGGTTTCCAAAACGATGGTTGATATAGGATGAGTTTTTGAAGTTGAAGGAATAAAGAGTTTGAGAAGAGAAGGTCATGATTACGGATAAAATGAAGTTGCTTTTTTTCGATTTGGAGTATAAGGAGTGTAGGGAACGACAATTGAAGCTTCTTGAAGACTGGAACCAACTCATTAGATTCAAAGATCCAACCAGGTTAACATCTGCTAGAAGACTTTTGACCGTTCTTTATTCTCTCTTTCTCCTTTTGATGAACTTTAATCAACGACGACCACCTCTTCTGGTAGGTTTAATCTCTTCTTCCTCCTCTTCTTCTTCATCATTCTCTTCATAATGTTCTTCCTCTTCATCTTGTTCTTCTTCTTCATCGTTACCATCAGATTCCACTCCCTCTTCATTCTCACTACCGAAATCACCGCTTTCCAAAAGAGCAGACTCTCTTTCGACGGTAGAAGCTCTACTAATCCCATCAACACCTGGTCTCATTAAACCTTGTCTTTCATAAAGATCCACCAATAGAGTGTTCAAATCTTGTTCTTCTTCTTTAGCGATTTCTGCAGCATCTGGGAATGCACCTCTTGCCCATTCGACGACGTAATTGCTTGCTCTCATAAACTTCTTTCCAGCGTACTTCTTGTGGAAATTTGGATGAGCTGTTGGTCTGAGGATGAAGTCCAACATGATCTCTGCAGTTGCTAGCAATTCGGTTTCAGAGTAGGAAGAGTAATGAACCAAGGTTGGAGACCAGTCTCCACGTTCCAAGACTTCACGAGCCATCCAAACTGCTCCAGCAGCGACTAGTGATGGTGGGTGTTCGAGAAGACGATAGTCGACGAGAGAGATTTCCATGCTGTGAAGAGAGAGAGAGAGAGAGGGAGAGAGGGAGAGAGAGAGCGATGGAGTTGGAAGGTGGAGAAACCGTAACGGAGAGATGGTGATGAAGATGACGACGAAAGGTCAGCAAGGAAGAATAACAATGTATACCAAATTTCTTGAGAGGTAATCGAATAAGATCGAGCGCATACATCCTACTTTAGCAAGAGAAAAGACTCGAAATCGACTACTCACAAATACTTGGCTACGGTTCTAGTCTGAATGTCATAATTATCAGCTTTAGAGATTCTTCTCAAAAAGTTCATTGGATTAGGATAACTCAAATTGAAATTGATAACCTTAAGAACGTATCTTTCAGCTCTTAGAATCTCTTCTTCATTATAACCACCATCAGCAACGTAAAGGAAGTTTTGAACCGAAGGACAAATGACCTCTTCATATTTAGCAGCAATAAACATGGCAGTGATTCCAACCAATTGAAGTTTGACTAAAGAAATGGTACGTTGAGTCAAGAAACGATCTACGATGTTCAAAGCCAAGAATAAAGTTTCTGGTAACAAACGGAATTTGGCATGAGTGTCGATTAACCAATCTACCAAGACTCCGCGTAAATCCCATGTGACGTCTGGATGTTTCTCAATGTAATCTCCAGATGGCATGGTAGTGAGCTGATGAAAAGGAGATGATGAAAGAGAGGAAAGGTAATCAGTAAAAGGTGGAGAGAGATGAGAATGTTTTTGATTTTTTGTGACGTCACACGAGTCATCCTCTCTCAATCGTAGATTCCTCCAACGACGTGTGAAGATTTCATACCAATGATGATCAGATCTTTGAAACCAATTTCAATCACTCCTCTTCGTGATAGCGTTCGGTCTATCATTGCTGATTCGATGTTGAATGAAGACCCCCACCGTCAAACACCAACTCCCCTTGTCCTAACCCTCTGCTCCGACCGTGACCGTCTCGAATCTACTCACCTCCAAAGCCTTCATGTAATCAAAGATGTCATTGACATATTCAGCTACCATAAGAGGATCATCGATATCTTCCAAATCCAAATCGATCCAACCTTCATCTTTGGCAGGACCTTCTTCCTCTTCCTCTTCGACTTGAACAAAGTCATCTTCCAAAGGTTCATCTGCGTAATTTCCACCAGTCTTGATCCTTTTGGTTTCTCTGGTATCAACTTCATAACCTTCTCCATCTTCCTCTTCATCTTCTTCCAAAACGCGACCGTCCTTTGCACCACCATGACCATGGCCGCGACCAGCAGCAGCAGCAGCTACTGTACGATTGGTAGAAGCCAAGGCGCGACGATTGGTAGTCGAACCTATTCTAGAATTGATTGAGTTTGAATTGATTCCACCGCGTCTTGCATTCCCATTGACTTCCGCACCTGGACGTCTGATTCCAGTCACTCCTCCAGCACCACCACGAGTTGCGATTCCTCCAACTTTGGACGAAGAGGCGATTGAAGCACCCTTTCCAACCTGAACTTTACCACCAGAAGCTTTTGCTTCTCTTTCCAAAGCCGCCAATCTTTCCCTTTCCCTTCTCTTTGCATTGGTTAGATCGCCAAGGGCGGGTCTCTTGCGAGTACCAATGGTACGTAGACCAGGTTTGGAAGAGGAAGTAGCTACGCTTTGTTTGACGGTTGCGTTTGAATCATCGACGTTTGTGGTTGCACGAGTTGTCCTAGTGATTGGAACTGAAGAGTTGTTAGTGGTTGAGGACTGACGAGCAGTGTTAGCTGCATCTGCAGAAGAGGAAGCAGCAGCAGAACGAGTACGTGGTGGTACAGCGCGTCTTGCCTTTTAGAGATGGATTGGATTTGGAATGAGGATAGGATAAAGGAATTGTTGTTAGAATAGGAGAAGAGGTTTACGAGTAGGGTAGAAGTGGATGCGAGGATAGGAAAAAGGCAGAGAGAAGCAAGCCTGTCTGTTTGGCAATGTCAACTCATCCAATTCTACTCACTGTTGAAGATGACATTGGTTAGTTGAGATGATTGTTCTGATCCAGAACAATTGAAACCGATTCTAAAAGGTAGAGAATGTTGGGAGTAGAGAGGGAAGTGGGAGGTTGAGTGATTTGGTTGGTTGCGGTATAAGACTAAAGAGAAAAGTCAATCCCTCTCTCATCGCCAAAATGGTTGGGCCAGTCTGAGAACCAGCCGCTCGATTCATCTCCTCTTTTGAGATGTGCTTTTCGAATCTTGTACTCTCTCATTCTTACATCTTGAATGTTCTGACTCACCTTTGTTAGTTTGACTTGGTTAGTGAAACAATGGCGGTGACCCGGGATTGAACTTGATTCTTGACTTTGAGGCTTGGATCCAATCGCGAGTTAGTATGAGTATTGAGATTCGAATGGGAAAAAGAAACGAGAAAGGGAGGGGAGAGGAGAGGAGTGTTGGGAGGGGAGTGCTCAGGTCACAGAAACGGTAGTGGAGCTGAGATTGAGAGGACAAGGTTCAGAGGACAGTGGCGATGCGAGAGAAGTGAGAGTGAGATGGAGTTTGGGGAATGTCAATCTTGTTCTTGCACTCGTTTTCTTTATTTCTCTTGATGAAATATAGAAGAATAGGGACAGGTTGGTTGTGGAAGAAAGGAGAGAAGTACTTTCTCGATTTGGAAGTCGATTCAAACCAACACCAGAAAAGACGCGACTTTTTCGACTCTGTCCCTGTGACTCTGGCTACTCTCTCCCATTTTACAAAGAGAATCTTCTAACGAATCTTCAAATGCACTTTCAGAGTGTCGAAAATGATGAGAAAACTCAATCGAGAACTCGTTCACTGTCGATTGGAGCTCTCGTCCCTCTCCTCTGACCTTTTTCGACCGCGTCTCTTCACTTAGATCGCCATTCGAGGTTCAATGGAGCTCGCAAGGGTCGTGATGCTCTGAAGTGATGTTTCAGACTTTGTTCCGAAAGATTTATCGCATTTTGAATAGGAAAAAAAGAAGCGAATAAGCAGTTGGAAGAGAAAGAAAAGGTCGTGGCTGGAGAGCATCTTGATGATTAGGATCAATCTGTGCAAGGGCAATTTCCTAATGAAACGTGTCTGGAAAGTATCAAAGATTAATCTTTGTTATTACTCGGAGCTTCGTTAATGAACAGGATTCGGATGGAGGGAGGTCTCGAAGGACTCTGCAGAACATCTCGAACTCGAACACGCTCTTGACTCTGTACCATCTCATGATTCATCTCTCTCTTTACTCCATTCTTTGAATCGAGTCAGAGCTGGATTGAAATCAAGTAAATAACACAAATCAATCGCAATAGAATCATCAACACGAACATCATCAACCTCCAAGTAGGCATACAATCAACTCTTTTGACCTCGCAGCAGTCATGGCACCATCTTCAAGATCCAATACTCCATCTTCATCCAATCACAACAATCAGAATCACAATCAATCATCATCATCTGGGTATTCAGGATTCTTACCATCGGATCCAAACGTCAATCCATCTCCTTCAGATCCAATCCCTCCCTTTTCCGAACTATCCAGTCTACAATCTCTACTTACAACTCATCGCACTAGAAATGCACAGCGATTGGCTACTTTGGAATCAAACGAGAGGAAATTCAAAGACAGATATCCAGACAAACCTTCATCATCAAGTGGGAATGGGAATGGAGGACACAGTAGAAGTTCAAGTGGGATTGGTGCTTTACCTGACATTCCTTTGAAACAGAACTCGTCTACTTCAAAAGGTAGAGGAGGCAAGAGATCTGGTTCTAGAAAGAGTGCAAATTCAACTCCTGAACCTTCATCAATTGGAATAAAGGAAGATCCAGACGCTATCGAGATTGATAACGCAACAGCAACAGGAGAGTCAAGCAGTGTCCCTACTACCACTTCTAGATCTTCATTGAAGGTCAACCTCAAAAGAAAGAGGGAAAGTACAAGTACTTCTACATCTGCTGAGAATTCAAAGACTGCTCAATCTGGTGGTACAGGTGCAATTTCTACTTCTGGTGGTGGTGCCATGAGTGCCTTTTCAGATGGGGAATCTGCTCTATCAGAAGCTGAAAGTGCCGATACGAGTGCAACTGCCGATCAAAGTGTTGCGAGTGGTGGTGGGAGTAGATCTAGAGGAGGCAACAAGAAGAAAGCAAGGGGGAACTCAAAAGGTAGAGGAGGTAGAGGAAGAAGTACTAGTAGAGGAGTTTCATCTCCTGCTCCTCCTCCTCAATCTTCAACAAACGATCCTCCAGTATCGAAATTATCTCAAACTCAAACCATCTCTCCTCAACAAGCTTCAAATCAATCTTCGCCACCTCCTCCACCTCCAATTCAAGCCCCTCCTCCTTTACCTACAAGTCCTCCTCCTCCTCCTTCGACTACAAATCCAAATCTTTCATCTGTTCCTACAGAAGGAGTCTCAAGTTCGAGTTCGACATCCATCAATCAACAAGCTCAAGTCTCGTCGAGTGAAGACGTCAAACCAAACGTTCATCCTACTGCTGATCCGAACTCGACTTCGACTGGTCTTCCTTCAAATCCTTTAGGCTCCAAAGATTCCGACAATGTTACTTCTAGTGCATCTTCAGCACCGACTACTGGTGGAACTGGTACTGGAAAGATGAAGCTCAAGCTCAAGTTGGCTCCAAGACCTATTGTTCCTCCAGCTCCGAGTCCCAATTCTGCTGGTCCTTCAACTTCCTCTTCGAGAGTGAGTACCAGGACTAAAACTATTCAACAACTCCATTCATTCTCATTCGAGCTTCAACTTCAAAAAACTAACAATTCATGATCTACTGTTCCTTTGATTCTTATTCTCTCTCTTTTCAGCCTCCTCTTCCACACATGTCATCTTCAACCAGATCTTCAGCTCCGATTCCAAAACCAACTCCTCCAATTCATATCCCACCTCAATGGACTTTACCAACTCTAACTCCTGAAACTTTCGTTCCCAAATTGACCAAATCTATTCCTCCAATTCCTGGTCCTACCAAACCAACTCAAGTTCATGACGATTTCGCAAATAGAGATTGGAAGGAATTGGAAAGAGCTAGGATTTCTGGTGTCTCTTCTTCTTCTACTGGGAATAACAATGATGGAAATAATGAAGGTGGATCTAATGACGCTCCTTTGACTGCTGTTGGAAGAGGGAGAGCGAGGGAACAAACTCAAACTCCCTTGACTACTTTTTACAATCATGCAGATGCTTTCTTGAAGACTTTGAGCGAGGATGATTTGGCTTGGTTGAGTAGCAAGGTGAGTCTTGATGAGATTCGGCTTTTTCGAATCACCTGAAATTCCAGAACTCATTTCGAAAGCAATCAATCGTTGACATCTCTCTCTCTTACTTTCTCTCTTTCAATAACAGTCCGATGACTTGGAACCTTTCCAAATGCCACCTTTAGGTAGACATTACAAGGACGTTTGGCAAGACGAAGATGCAGGAATCTCCAATTCTAATGGTCTTCCAAATCCTCATAGATCGATCTCTGGTCTAGGTTTGAACGATGGTTCCAGCTCTGCAAATCTTCCTCCACCACTTCCTTCACCTATCTCTGGAGATATGAATGGTTTGAATTCAATCGGTGGTTCTTCTTCAAACAATCAAATGTTGATCTCAGCTCCTGCTTATCCACCTGAAAATGCAACTAGATTCGATCCAAGACAATTAAGAGACGAACATTTAGGAAATTACGAAATCGCAAGAGCTGGTCCTTTGACTGAAAGAGTTTTGGCTGCTTTGGTCCCTTCGAAATCTCTTCCGAACTCTGATCTAAATATGGGAGTAGGAGATGGTCAAGGTCAAGATGTACAGATGAATGGAATAGGTAGTAATGTTGATAGAGAGAGAGAAAGAGAAAGAGAGAGATTTAGAGAAATCAGAGAAAGAGAAAATCTTGGAATTCAAACTGATGAACATGGTCAAGATATGGTGGAATTTGAAGAGAGGATTAGAAGAGAGTTGAAACATTTGGATGTTCTTGGTCCTGAAGAGGTGAGTAATCGCGATCTCTGTGTTTTTGCTCTAGCGACAAGTGCGATTGATCCGACATGGGTTCTCCACTAACGTATCTCTTTCTCTCTATTCTCCATCTCTCAGCTTGATTGGCATACGAGAACCGACGATGACATTTCAGCTGCTTTACGTTCAGTTCAAAGAGCTTTGCATAAACAAATGAGAGTCAACGAAGCAAGAAAAGCGAGACTTTTTGACATTGCAATGGATAGAATGGCTTATCAAGATTACGTCGCTTGTTTGAATACCGTCGAAAAGGAAATCGAAGCTGGTTGGAACAAAAGACAAAGACAGATCAAGAATAGTTTGGGAAAGAAGAAGAAGAGTTCAAGTACAAACGCGACTGCTTCTGGATCTGGGACTACCTCTACCTCTGTAAACGGATCCTCTGAACAACCTCAACAACAAACATTACCTACTTTTGGTATCAATCCAGGTGCCAAATCTGTTCCTGGAATGGAAATCTTACCACCTCCATCGAATCCGACTTCAACTTCTCAAGATCAATCTCAATCTCAAAGTAACAATGCAAGTTCCGGACAACAATCAAGTCAGAATCAAGCTGCAACTTCCGCCTCTTCTTCTTATGGTCCTTCGAAACCTCATCTTCCAGAATCTTTACTCTCTGCTCTGGAAAGTCGTAGGAAATTGAAATTCGCTTTCGCTCCTATGTTTGAGAAATGTCAGCATGCTTGGAGAACTCCTCATCCTGACGAAGACATTTATGAAGACTTGGGATTGGATTTGGGAGATGATTAATGGGAATGAGAAGTGAGGGAAGGTACGGTTAGGAAGGAAAGTAAGTTGAACTCGAAGGTAGATCTTGCTCTCAAGACTACTCGAAAGTCAAAGTCACGATACTACTGTAGAATCGAACCACATGTTCTGTAATTTTATCAATCGCTGTTTTCTAATTCTCTGTTCGATCGAAAAAAGGCAAAGATAGAACTGTGAGGTCTCTCGCTCGCGCGAGCTCTCCAGCCATCTTCACGATGCACCAATTTCAGTTCCGTTGCAATCACGATCATTAATTTCGTTAGAGGTGGTCATTGAAAAGGAAGATAATAAAGGGAAGAAGGGAAGGATGAAAGAGAATCTGAAGCAAAATTCACGAGAAAGAAGAAATGAACCTAGAAAGACAATAGTTGGCGAAAAAGAATCAACGAGAGCTGAGACGAAGTGACATTTGAAGGGTTACTAAGCCGTAATCTAAGCTTCGACTAGATCCAAACCTGCCTTACCGTTCTTGTCTCTGAAGGTGATGCTATGACCGAATCCAGTTCTTGAAGGAGAGATGATAGGAATTGAGCTTGGAGAAATGGATGAAGACAAAAGAGCTGCCTCACTCATGAGTGTAGATCCGTCTCCGTCTAGTCTTGTTGGGAATCTTCCGTGCTTTCTCATACCATGGAAGTCGGAGGGAGAGTTGCGCATTATTTCCGAAAGGTCTGAAAGGGAAAGGAGTCTGAAGTGGCAAAAGGGAGCGCTCAAGTCAGTCAGAGAAAGAAGCTCTAATCGTTAGCCTAGAAGCCTCCATAACTTTCCGACCAATATTTACCTTGTGATGTGAATCAAATCCGATCCTTTCACGAAAGGGGTACCTTCAGGAAGAGGACGAAGTAGCAAAAAAGCGATGACGAGAGTGATGGAAGACCCGACCATTCCAATAACCAAAGGCCATTTGTTCAAAGAGAGCTGGCTGATGGAAGCGGAGAAAGAGTTGGTGAGGACAAACAAGGTCAGATGATAAGTGATCAGAGAACGAACGAAAATGAAAAGGTGTTCCTCACCTTTGTACGTTGCACAGTCTTCTGCGCAGGGAGAATAAAGTTTTGGAACTTCCGCATGTTCGCTGTTTGATCTTCTAGACCTGGATTCAGCTCTTGTGATGACTTTGCGTTGCGAATGAATGAAGCTGCACTGGATAGTGCAGTTGCAGTGACGTTCTGAAGAGCCAATTCCAATCCGGCGAGCTCATTCGTGTTTCCCTGGATCCCTCCCATTTGAGAGTAAATGTAATGTTCTACCAGAGTAGTCGGATAGCAGGAGTGCATTCCAAAGCAGTATGAGTTTGGATCCGAGTTTTCTTGAGAATTATCAGCAAGTTTGTTGTTTGCAATCGCTGCGAAAAGAGGTGCACCACTGCGTGAGAGAGAGCGAAAGGGGGGAGTAAGGAAATGCAAATTCGCTCCTTTATTTGACTTAAGATTGGTGCTAGAAGAGACTTAAAGACTACTTACTATGGATTCAACATGTCTGGGAAGCGGAATAGCGAGTTGTTCAGATGATCAGGATCGCTTGGTGGCTCGTTGTAGACGCTCCATTTGCGACTCTGAATCTTGTCCGCTGGATTTGGGAAATCCTCGATAGTATTCTCTGGAAGAGAAACTTTCACTGTAGGAACGAAGAAGAAGAAGAACGTCAGGTTCTCAGATCTCAATGGAAGCTTTCCAATCAAAGCTCTGATCAATAGACTAGTAGTAGAGATCGAGCTCGACGAATACTTACCTGGATTTGCCGCTGCTGCTGAAGATGCTGTACAAGCCAGAACCGAAAGACCAAGTCCAAAGTCTTTAAGATTACCTTGAGAGTCACTTGTAGCCTGCTTAGAAGTTGTCCAGTTGTTGTTTGCGATAATGGAGGTGTCGACATTGGTCGAGTTGGGGCTTCCGTATCGATAACGAACAATGAGAAGAGTCAAGTTGACTAGATCAGCTAGAAACGAAATGAAATATCTATTTGTTCCACCCAAAACTTACGAAGCGTTCTTCACGCCGATCAAAGGAAAGAGTTCAATGGTGTGAGCCCAGACACCTGCAGCGTCTCTCAAAGGTTTGCATCCATTCAAGGGACAATCCTGAGGCTTTGGATCCTTTGTACACGAGTAGTGCAAGATGAATGAAGTGGGATGTTCCAGAACCAGAGTTGCTTCACTGGAGTAGACGGCAGAAGTAGTTGGAAGTAGATGGACTCAGAAAAGGTTGGGAGACTTTCAGTCGAGGCAAGATGCTTTGAGCGTCAGAACTTACAGAGAGCTTTGTAGATATCGAGACCTAATAGGAACGAGATCGATGTCGGCCCATTCAGAACTTGGCTTCCAGGGAATCATATCGTAGAAGGAATGGTTGTTGCCATCGATCTGCAAGGTGCCTTCGAGAATGATGGGATATCCTACACTTTTGCCTGCAGTTCAAACAAGCGGGAGAACAAGATGTTGGGACTCAAGATTGGAATGCTCGTTCTTAGCCCTCGTGGAAGCTAAAGCTGGCGACTGAGAACTCACTGAGAATGTCAGGTGCTGCAGACATTTCTAAATCAATGTCATGGACCGATTTACAGGTCACGTTCAAGTCGGTTGCTGGCGACATGACCGTTCCAGAGATTGAAGAAGATTGTGTGTCCAAGTAGGAGTACATTCTGTTGTGATTGACTCCCGGTAGATGAGTCTGGTTCTGAAGCTGATTCGTGTAGACGGAGCTGGCCATCATATTCCATTTTCCAGCTCCGAAGAATCCGTCAGTCGAGATGTTCGCAGATGCAATTTGATCCCAAGGTACCATTTGAGCAAGAGTAGTGACACTGGAGAAGTGAAAGAGATGGGACGTTGAGAAGAAGCGGGTGCTCTAGTCTCGTAGAAAAGCGATCGCGCGCGCAAACAGAAGACTTACGAAGTATTATAGACTCCCAAGGTGAAGATAGAGGTGAAAATGGCTCCCATAAGAGCGCAGAAGATCAAAAAGATAGAGATCAAAGCCAACTCTAACGTCATGCTGTTCTGTTTGACTTGCTCGGTCGCATGATTGATGAGTGATTTCAGAGCTGCAAAAGGTCCTACCCAGGCCGAGAGACCGTCGCTGAGGTAAGTCAGATCTTGTCTACGTTCGAACAATGGATTAGTAGCTGCTTTTTGAGCTAGAGAAGCGATCAAGGCAGTAAGCATGACTCCGAAACCTCCAGTCTGAGAAATGGAGTGGCAACAACGAGTGGCGAAAGTCAGCTCCTCACCTCTTTGCTCGATGACCTAGCAGCTTGTCTTAGACTTACGACTAGATTGATAGCAGATTGCTTGATATCCAGGTTCAGAGGCGGAATCTCGGTGTCAAATCCATACTTTCTCAATCCATTCACTCCGGTCACGATGGAAAAGAAGAGAAGCTGCGTACAGGGAAGGAGGTCGAAAAGAGGTTGCGTTTGTCAACAGGCTTCTTAGAAGTATGGTCAGCCAAATGAACCGACATCGGACTCACTAGAACCACATGAAGGACGATAGTTCCAATGTAACTGTAATTGATTGGTCTTCTTAGATGTTTGACGTCGATGAAAGACTTTCTTAATTCATCCATTGAGAATCTGTAACTATCTCTCTTAGACTTATCATCCGCATAGCCGTTCTCATTTGTGGTGTCGCTCCTTTTGAAGTGTCTTTTTCTCTCTTCGAAAGGGTCACGTTGAGCTTCTTGAGGTGAAGGAGTAGAGGCTTCTGATCGCGGGTTCGAAGAGTAGCCCAAGACTTGGAAAGAGTTACCCCTGACTGAAGAAGATCTTGGAGAGGTGGTAGCTGAACTCGGAGAATAAGTTGGAGTAGGCGGTTCTAGATCAGGTGAAAAACTGAGGCGAGGGGGTTTGTGAAGAAGGAGACATCTTGCTTGCCTCACGGTCGAAGAATGGAAGATGAGATCTGAGAAGCAAGAAGGGAGAAGTCGAAAGAGAAAAGAGTGAGAAAGCACGTAAACAGTAACTATCGTTCTTTATATTGAGCTATGAAAGACACTCAGTAGCAGCTTGCGATTTGCTGCAGCTGCAACTCTGCTGCAAGCGCGTTCAAAAGTCAGATCACTCAGAGACTTAAAACGAAATGGTCTGAAGATCCGGCAGCTTGCACGTCGGCATCAAAAGTACATAGATAGGGGCTCGCTCCAGATTAGACGACTCGAGGGCAAATGAAGGTGAGATTGTACTCGGTTTTAGCACGCAGGTGAAGAGAAATCATCGCGCGATCTCTGAAAGTCTGCACAGTGCCTCTATCTCTCACATGTCATGATAGAGATCGTGTGTTTCGTAAAGTTCGCGGTTCGAGGTAACTACAAAGAACATTCCAAGAGAGGACAGATGAGTCGAGAAGGCAGAAAATAACCTAGCCAACGTTTTGGAATGGAGAAAGAGAAGAACGAAAGAGAGCGAGAGCGGAAACATTGCCAATGCCACTTTGAAGATCAAGCTTCGACGAGATCCAAGCCTGACTTTGCGTTTCGATCCCTGAAGGAGACAGAGTGGGTGAAACCAGTTCTGGACGGAGAGATGATCGGAAGGGTGTTGGGAGCAACGGACGAGGATAAAAGAGCGGCCTCGCTCATCAGAGTACTTCCACCACCATCAAGCCTCGTTGGGAACCTTCCGTGTTGTCTCATTCCGTGGAAACTTGAAGGAGAGGTACGCATTCTTTCTGGAATGTCTGAAAGAGAAAGGAGTCTGAGAAGTAGGGAGCAAGAGCGAGAGCAGCGGAAGCTCAAGTCAGTCCAGAGAGAACCAATCAAAAAACAGCCTCTTCGAGACGACTCACCTGGTGATGTGGATGAGTTCGGTTCCTCTGACGAAAGGCGTACCTTCTGGAAGAGGACGAAGTAATAAGAAGGCAATGACAAGAGTAATACAGGCGCCACAGATCCCGATGATCAAAGGCCACTTGTTCAAAGAGAGCTGAATGGGACGAGAGGCGAGGAAAAGAAAGATATCGATTATCGTCAGTTCGTATCCAGAAAAGAGAAACGAACGCTTTTCTTCTCACCTTTGTACGCTGAACAGCTTTCTGAGCTGGAAGAACAAAGTTCTGGAAGTTCGCCATGTTCGCTGTCTGATCTCCCGAATTTGGGTTGAGCTCTTTTGTTCCGTTGACATTGCGGATGAAAGAAGCAGCATTCGAGAGTGCCGTAGTGGTGACGTTCTGGAGAGCCAGTTCCAAAGCAGCTAGTTCGTTCGTGTTCCCTTGCATTCCAGCCATTTGAGAGTAGATGTAGTGTTCAACCAGAGTAGATGGATGACAGGTTCGAGTGTTAGTGAAGCAATCGAAATTTGGATCAATTAACTCTGGTGGATCTATCGGATTGTTCGGAGTGATGCTTGCATATAAAGGAGCACCGCTGGAGAGAGAAAGACAAAGCGAGAGGGAGACAGAGAGAGAGAGAGGGAAAGAAGATAGAGAGTAGATTCCCGTCAGCTTTGTCTTGTCTGAGCTCCGCATTCCTCACCATTACCTACAGTGGATCCAACATATCGCCAAAACGGAAGAGAGAGTTCGAGATGTCTACCTCTTCGTCACCGTCTTGAGGATCTTGGTAGACGCTCCAGCCACGACTTTGAATCTTCTCATTTGGATCTGGAAAGTCATCGATAGTGTTTTCGGGGACAGTAACTTTGACTACAGAGTGTGAAAAAAGGGAAGCAGACCTGGAGAATCTCAGCAATGTTCGTAGAGCTAAGACCATCAAAGACCCAGTGTGATGATCCATCAGAGTCACTCACCTGAGTCTGCTTTTGTTGCCGTTGCTGTACAGGCTAGAACGGAGATGGCGAGTCCAAAGTCTTCGAGATGACCTTGAGAATCGCTTTCAGTCTGGAGAACGTTAGGCCATGTGGTGTTCTGATCCTTGATGTAGGGTAAAAGCTCAGTGGTGTGAGCCCAAACTCCGTCGCTATCACGCAAAGGATTGCAGCCATTTAAAGAACAACTCTGGGGAGCTGGATCTTTGGTGCACGAGTAATGAAAGAGGAAAGCGGTAGGGTGCTGAAGTGGAATGCGCGATAGACTGAGCCAAATGTAGACAGGGTGGAAAAGAAGAGAGGGAGAAAGCAGAGAGCAGGGTGAGATTGACACGAAGCCCGGCAACGAGGCCAAACCTCAACACGAATTACCCACCTGTTTCCGCCCGCATTTGAGTTCAGAGTTCCAGTACGAATGAGTTGAGCGTCAGTCTCGGCCCATTGAGAGCAAGGTTTCCATGGAATGGAATCCTTGATGAAACGAGCGGTTCCATCAATCATAAATTGAGTTTCTACTATGATAGGATAGCCGTTGAGCTTAGCTGAGATTCACAGATTCAAAGAAAAGAGGTAAGGATCACAAAAGCGAAAGAGATTCATGTCTATAGCACTTGAGTCTCGGACGAGCGCTTGTTTTTAAACTCACAATAGACCAGACCGTCAAGATCGACAGTCCCCACAGTCAAATTAAAGTCGTGGAAAGACTTGCACTTGACATCAACGTCAGTAGCTGGAGACATGACAGAGCCACTGGGCACACAGAGAGCAAGGCGATGAGTAGTCAGTGCCTAATCTGAGCGAATCTTCGAAAGTTCGCGATTCGGCTCTGCAACTCACGAGATTGAAGAAGATTGGGTGTCTAAGTAGGAGTACATTCTATTGTGACTGAACCCAGGAATATGACTTTGATTTTGAAGTTGATTCGTGTAGACGGCACTAGCCATTGTATTCCATCTTCCAGCTCCGAAGAATCCAGCCGTGGAGATGTTGCTGAAAGCCACGAGATTGGAAGGCACCATCGGGGCAAGAGTCGAGATTCTAGAGATCGAAAGTACAGAAGAAGAAGGTGAGAAGTCTAGTCGCTTGCTCATCTGCGAAGGAAATGGACTGTACTTGACTTACGAGCTGTCGTAGACTCCCAAAGTGAAAATTGATGTGAAGATGGCTCCCATCAAGGCCGTAAGAACGAGATAAATCGAGACGAATACCAGTTCTACGGTCAGCTTGTCTTGCTTGATTTGTTCAGTTGCATGATTGAGTAGCGATTTGAGAGCTCCAAAAGGCGAGACCCATGCGGCCAAAGAGTCGGATAAAAATGTCAAATCCTGTCGACGCTCAAACAGACGATGAGTCGCAGCTCTTTGTGCCAAAGTTGCGACAAGAGCAGTCAAAAGGACTCCGAAACCTCCAGTCTTGAGTTTTAAAAGTAGAATGAAAGTGAAAAGAAAAGTCAATGATGGGAAAAGGAGGCAAAAAAAGAAACGAGGGATCCCCAGCTCTCGTTGCCACTCGAGAACCGTCTTCATCTTCACTCACCACTAGATTGATCGCAGATTGCTTGATATCCAAGTTAAGTGGCGGGATCGCAGTATCGAATCCAGATTGTTTGATTCCTCTCACACCAAGAACGATGGCAAAGAAGAGGAGCTTTGTTCGGAGATTGAAGCAAGAAGAGAGCAGCATGTGAGACACTCGAACGTCGATATGGAAGAATCTGCATCATTATAAGAGCACTGCTATGATGACTCACCAGGACAACATGAAGTACGATGGTTCCAATGTAGCTGTAATTGATTGGTCTTCTTAGATCTTTGACATCGATGAAAGACTTCCTAAAATCATCCATGGAAAATCTATAGCTATTTCTCTTCTTCTTCTCGTCTGCATAGCCATTTTCATTGACATTGCTACTTCTTTTGGAGTTTCTTTTCTTTTCATCAAATGACTCATCTCCGACCGAAGTATCTTGAGCTTCTTCCGCGGGAGAAGAAGGATGATTTTGTTGAGGTTCTTGAGGTAGAGGGGTTGAAGGTTGTGACTCTGGATTCGAGGAGTAGCCCAAGATTTGAGTGATTTTTTGAAAAGAGTTACCTCTTATCGAAGTGGATCTTGGAGAGCTGGCAGCAGAATTCGGAGAGTAAGTCGGAGAAGGAGCCTCGAGATCTGAAGGTAGAGAGAGGCGAGGTGGCGAAGGAGAAGACATCTTGAAAAGAGGGTGGGGAGACGAGAGAGAGGGAGAGTTGAAAAAGGTAAGAACATTTGTGAATCTTTTGCTTTATGTACAGTTTGTCGATACTCAGTACGTAGCATGTGTTTTGCTGCAAGTCGATGCAGGTTGATCTCGGGTCGAGTCTACTCTGAGACTCAGTAGAATTTGACTAAAGGCGTCCTCGAGCCCAGCTCTCGCGCAAGAGCTTAAACAACCTTCGAAACGAATTTTTGAATCCCGATACACACATAGGGGTTCTGCAAGGTCAAAGATTTCTGAAATGCGAGAGGAGCTAATGACCGTCTGAAGCGAAGTGAAAGCGGGTCGCCACTCGTGAAGCACCTCTTTCTCCTCTCTCTGTTGCCTTTATTTCTCGAACATAGATGGATACGAACTTATTGTTGAACAGGAAAAGGATGTTGACTAAAGTACATTGATTTGCGGAGTTGTATTTTTTAATTCTTTCTTTATTCAATCTTTCTCGTATCTATTTTATCTATCTTTCCATCTTTAATCCCTACTTATCTCTCGATTCTCAATCAACGCCTTCTCTTTGAACCTTTTCCGAATCCAGCAAAATCTCCATCTCCATCTGCATCCTCATCCGAAACATCAATTTGAATAGTCTCGACGTTTCTCTTATTTCCAGTCTTCAACCTCCCACTTCCTGGTCTAGTGACTGGTTGAGATTCATCCAAATCCATAGAAGCTTTCAAAGTTGAAGAACTAGAGGTTTTATTGGTTGGAGTTGGAGATTTGGTTTGACGTGAAGTGACTTTGGATTTAGAAGTAGTAGCAGTTCTAGCAGCAGGAGCTTTACGAGTGGATTTCTTAGCAGGTTTTGCAAAGGAGAATTCATCTCCATCGTTATCATCACTGATATCCAAATCCAGATTCAATTCAGGTTCTTCATCTTCGTCGGAAGCAGTTTGCAATTCATCTTCTTCTTCATCCGAATCGATAACTCCCTTTTTCTTCTTTCCTTTTCCACCTTTAGCTTTGGCTTTCTTTGCTTCAGCTGCAGCTTTCTTCTTTTGAGCGGCAATTTGAGCTTTTCCAGCTTTACCTTTTCCTTTAATCTTGTTAGCAGCTGTTGAACCTAGACTATCATCTTGATCGTCATCGGATTGTTCCTCCTCCGACCAGTCCAATACCAGATTTCCTTTACGTTTACCTTGAGTTGAATTGGCTTGAGTGTTTCTACCAGTGTTCTTTCTTCCAGCTCTAGAAGCAGGAGCGATACTGAGATGTTCTTGATCCGAAGCTTGAGAGTTCTCTTCTTCCAAATCGTCTTGATCCATCTCGTCTTTGGAAGCAGTTGGCTTTGGTTTGGATCCGTAACCTGAGAGTTCGCGAGAGGAGGAAAACGAAGAAACACTTGGGTAAGTCATTGTGTCTCGAAAAGGGAATCACTTTTCACTCATCGCAAAGGCTCGACTCACCAGGACCAAGACCATAATCGTGAACTTCACTCAGAGACAATGTCAAAGGAACACGTTGGATTCTATCCACCTACGATGAGCACGACAAGAACGCAAAAAGAGAAGAGTGAATGATGAGCTTCTCCTGAACTTTCTCGCCTTCGAGTCTCTCCACGAGCAGCCGAAATCAACACTCACCTTCTTGAACTTCTTATGATTGATTCTACCATTCCATTCTTCCTTCCATTCACCTTTCAAAACACCATCTTGATAATGACTACCATCCATTCTTCTACCTTGTTCTCTTTGATTTCTAACCAAAGAAATCTTATCAACCTTGATGAAATTTCCACTTTGAGTTTTGAAACCTTCCAATTCATCATTGGTCAATTTCTTCCAAGCTTCATATTCTTCATCGACTTCAACCTTGTTCAATTCCGTCAATTTACTCTTTGAAATCCTCATCTTGTTGAAATCCTTATCGAAATCGTCTTGAATGGATCTATTGGTTTTGGCTCTGGATTTCAGAGCTTCCAAAAATCCAACGTCTTGAGCTAAATCATCACCGTCTTCGTTCCCTTTGTCTTGAGTGGCTTGAATCGTTAGACCAGTCTTTGAAGGATGAGTTGGATTGTTGTCTTCATTCTCTCTACGTTTTCTAGCAGTTGGTTTTTGTTTTGCAGCAGGAGTTGGTTCGACTTGACGATTTTGATCTTGATCCATTTCTTCATCTTCGTAATCATCTTCAGCTCTTCTTTTATTCTTTCCATTGGCATTTGGTTGTTGTTTAGAAGGAACTTCGACGTCTTGATCTACGTCCATTTCCGCATCTTCTCCAACAGTTTCCAAATTCGATTTCTTCGAGACTTCATGATTGGTTTTCAATCTCTTTCTAGAACCAGAATCTTGATTGGAATCCGCCATTCCACTTTCATAACTTTCACCCATAGCTTCCCTTCTTTCTCTTTCGTCTTCTTCAGCCAAAAGTCTCTTGGCATAACTTTGAGGTTGAGAAGAACCTTTGAGGTTCGACATTGAACTAGGACCATCTTTAGAAGCGTTTTCAGTTGAAGAACCCATGAAGAAAGCAGTGACATCATCAGCGTTTCTTGCACGACGTTTCAAAGGACCAGTACGAGGAGTTGGAGCGGTGACTGGAGCTTCTTTATCGGCAGAGTTTTCCTCAGCTTGACCACTTGAAGTAGGATCCAAACCATTGTCGACTTTGTTAGTACGAGTACGACGACGTAGAGGAGTCGGAGCAGCTTTTGGAGGTGGTTGATGATTCGTAGGTGGGATTTCATCCATCGGTTCGTCTTGAGTTGGAGCATCGTTTGAAGTTGGATCAGGTTCCGATCTACCAGTTCTTCTGGTTGGAGGAATGGAAGTATCAGAAGTGGAAGGAGCTGTAATTGGATTTGGACGAGTTTCCTCTCCTCTTTCTCCTGGTCCGAGTTGAGTGTTACTTCCGATACAGAGCGATCTGACATCCATGGTAGCTATAGCTCTGAACATAGCGTGCAGAGGTTCTGCCAGACCTAGATCATGGATTTCAAGTCTATGGTTCGAAAGGTTGAAGAGAAAAGACATTGCAACGTCAGTGGACTATCACGATAAGCAATAGAAAGCCTTGCCAAATGTGACTTTGTACTCACTCGGAAGCAGCACATAATAGATAGTTCAGAGTATCATGGCCTTCAGCTGTTCTGATCTCGTCATGAACAGTGTATAGAGGAACCAAAATGAGACAATCAGGTTCTGAACCAATCAAAAGCTTTGATTTCTTTCTTGCTTTTTGGAAATTGTCGAAGGCTTCTTTCTGAATCGATTGTAAGAGAGTTTTACCCTCTGAAACTCCTGATAGTCTTCCATCCATTTGAATCTTGACCAATGCATCTAGTTCACCAGCCAGACCAGCGAATCTTTGACCCTGTTGAGGATCAAAAGTGGGAGGAGAAGATGAGGAGAGGTGAGACGAGGAAGAAACAACTCAAAGGTGCTCAATCGATCGATTTTGCTGATCGGTGAATTCGAAAAGGAGGTGGAGAACAGGCAAAGCGAAGGAAAGGGATCATCTAGACGAACTTACCACTTGCAAAGTCTTCTGATCAATAGGATCTACGACGAAAAAGAAAAAAGCAACACCCTTAAAGATCCCACTTCTATCCTTTTCCTTATCAATAATAGCCTTTTTAACAATCGATGAAATGTTGTTTTCCAATTCTTCCAAATCCGTATGACCTCTTTCTGAATTGCCATCGATTTCTGGAACTTTGAAACTTTTGTATTCCATATCGATTCCAACTCCCTTCTCATCCTTCAATAATTGAGAATTCTTTTTCAAAACTCTTTCCAAATTCTTTAGTAAATCTCTTGAGAAACCAGGTTTGACCATGGTACATTGGTTGACTGAAGCTTGTAAAGGACCAAAGCCTAAATTGATCTTTTCAGTGGAATAATAATTGTATCCCTTTGGACAAACTTTGGAATTGTAAGTGAAGTAGATACCGAACTTCGAGAGTAAATCTTTAGAGATTGAATTCTTTTCTGTTTTGTCTTTTGAACAGATGGCTAGGGGAACCCATTCGACGCTGTGCAAACCGAGGAGGAGATGGAATGAGGGGAAAGAGTAGAGACGAGCGAGTGGCGTCAGTTTCAACTTTGAAGTAGAGTATATGCCTTCATTCTAATCTTAAAAGAATGACTCAGCATACATTGATCTCCCCATCCATCTCCCCATCGTACTCACACAGCAAAGACTGAAGCACTCAAACAAATGACATCACCATCCTTCAATCTATGTTTGTCACCCAAACCCAATTTCAAATCGGGAGTTCCCATCTTTGATATGTCCATCAAGAAATCCTCTTGATTCCCTTCCTCTAAATCTTGGATTAGATCTTGATGATTCATGACCTTCCATTTCTGACCATCTGGTTGGAATTGAGCCTGACATAGATCTATGCCTTTCTCTTTATTACATTCCAATTCCAAGATGGGTCTTGTTGATTCATCGTTTGGATCTGAATCTGGATCAAAAGAACCTACGTTTATGATTCCATTCTTTGATGAGATAGTCTTTACTGGAATGATGAAATTGGGAGCAATGTCTACTCCTTCTTTGGATTTGGAATTTCTGGAAATGACTAGTTGAGAAGAGGTTGAGAGTGGATACTTTCTTGCCACTAGAATAGAAGAAGGAGTAGAGATAGAAGGATGGATGAATGATCAGCAAGGTGTTGCTCTAATGATGCTCTATCTCTCTCTCTCTCTCTCTCTCTCTCTCTCTCTCTCTCTCTCTCTCTCTATCTCTCTCTGTCTACTCACGTTTGAGTTGTTGATAAGATTCAGTTCTAAACTTTTCCGAATCCGTCTTCCAAGCCACGTTCAAGAACCACATAGTCAGTGAGAATGGTTAGTGAACACAAGTCGAAAGTGACTATCTAGTTGGGTCGAGAAGAGAAGAACCTCCAAGGCAAAACCTCTTTGAGCTTCTTCTCCCTTGACCACCATCACAATGACATCTGAAGCTAACTGAACCTCATTTACAACACCAACTACAACATCAATCAGATCCCAGTGTAGATCAACGAACGGACGAATGAATGTATGCGTCGATAGATGACTGCAAGATCGCAAGTTCTCAAGTCTCTCCTATCAAGACAGCTGACGTCTCTCTTCGCTCCTCTTGCTAAACCTTTTATTTCCTCTTCATCAACCTCATCAGCATGGAATTGGGAAATGGACGGCCATCTTGCAAGACGTGCAACTCCCCGATCATCGTTCTCCAAGCCATTTCGACTCCTCGAGTCTCGTTCTCGTTCTGCATACTTTTCTGACGTCTCTGTGACTTTCTACGATGATTCTTCCCAAGTAATAAGCCTACCATTCTACAAGAGACCACAGACTGAACGTTGAAGAGAAGAACGTTGGGTTTGGTGGCGAACAGAGCTTTTGCAGCCTAACTCCAAGCCCAAGTCACTCAAGTCCATCTCTAGAGGCTCAAAAGGCAACACTTCATTAGGAAACAACCTGTAGTGAAATTTGGCTAAAGTTTTGAAGTATATCCAAACCTTACTTTAGGAAAAATTCAGCCACTCAGCTCAACTTTAGCTGTCAGGATGCTTCTATCACTTCTGGCTCTCCATCTCCAAAGGGGGGCGTCGAGCGAAATCCCCTGTTTCTGAGTGCTGTCGTCCGATTCCTTATGGTCACAAGGGCCTTTATCTCAAAGGTCACTTGATGTCAGAGATAAGGAATCGACATATAAAGATCTCATTTCTTTGATTTCCCTTTTGACTTTCTCCTAACAACGATTCTTCAAGATGACCTATGCTCGTATTGCTTCCCTCGCACCCTATCCTTCTCTCTCATTCTACGTCCCTCCTCAACCAATTTCTACTCCAATCTCCTCAAGACCCAATCATCTAGATAACAAAGTCAAGAATGAGAATGTCGATCTAATCCAACTTTTACGTCAATCTGACCATCATCAACTCTCTACTCTACTTGGCCGTCAATTCCATGCTGGAGATTTGGATGGAATCATTAAGAAGGTTGAAAAGTCGATTGGATTCAACGTTTATTCCGCTGTTTACCTCAAGAATACCTCGATTGATGACATCAAAGTGAGTCGAAGCAGAGGTTTCTAATCAATTTAGTCTGTTTTGGGAGAGGCTTATCAGTGTTTTCCCTTTTTGGACAACAACTCATCCATCCACTCTCTTCTCTACTCTCTCCCCATCCATTTAATTCATGACCCTAATCTCTCATGAAAGGATATTCAACTTCAATCAGAAGCAGGTCAAATTCATCTACTAAGAATCGCAGACACTTCCAAAGCTGGTACTCTCAAAGTTGAATTCCAACTTCATTCTTGGATCTCAACTCTCAACTTGGGATCTTCTTTACCTTTCGATAAAGCTGTAGCTTCATCTTGGATTGATCAAAATGAGAAAGATAGCGACTCAGAATTGGGATCGGATGGTTTGGTTTGGTCTCTTTATGAAGTTAGAGGTGGGAATGGTTCGGTTGTCGCTGATTGGAAATCTCTGGATGATGGTTCAAAGGTGAGTTAGAAGGGATGAACAAGCTGTGCTACTGGTGCGACTGAAGCAGGAAGGTGGGAGAGGATTCAAAAGCATCGAAGGGATGGATGGGTGTTACGAGTTCAAGATGCATGAGTTGGAAACTTGGGGTCATCAATCCCTGCTCTTTCAATTGGATTTAAACCTACTCCATTCGTCAAATCTTCAATCCTAGTGGATCCCGTACCGAGCTCGACTCCTTCTGACTCCTGCTCTCCCTTATCCACGCCTTCCATTCCTGCACCAGCTCCATCTACTTTCTTCCCTAACTCAAATCTTAACAACTCTTCATTCCATCAATTTACCTTCATCAATCTTATCAATCCTAGAAGAAGCATCCCAAGATCAAGAATTAGAAATCAAACATTTGACTTTGGAACCTAGATCTACCGAATCTTACGTTTATGATTTCCTTTCCACCATCTTGGACCTCAACACTCATTCTCAAGATGGGAGAAGAGGTCGTCATCATCATGATGCTCCATCATCTGATGATTTGGATTCGAGCTCAATCTCAGACAGTGTCAACGGACCTCGTTCAGATTCGGCTGTCGCTGGTCTTTCGACTTCACCTCAAACTTATCGTAACGAGGAAATGAAGTCGAAATTGAATGAGAATAAATTAGGAAGTTTGAGAGAAGATAGTAGAGAAAAGAAACAAAAATGGCTGGATTTGATCATGGAGAATTTCCCTCAAGATGTCGAGAAGAAGGTCGAGAGTGGAACGGGTGAGTGAAAAAGGAGAGATCGAGTTGACTTCAAAACTCTTGCTCGATTGGGATTCTGACTTAAAACAAATCTCTTTTCTCTTTTTGGGTCGATTCAGCTCGCTTGATTCTGAACCCAGCTAACGTGAGTCTAGTGACCTCTTCGATGTTTCGAGTCAGTCTCTCTCTCACATTCAACTGACTTCTGACCCTTTTCAAAACTCTAATCCCTCATTTTACAGTTCTTCTCTGAAGCTCAAATCTTGATCAACCCTCCCTCGAAGACTGCTTTCAAATCCAAACCTACTCGTATGGTGTCTATTCGTCCTTTCAGATCTCAAACTCTCCTCAAAGGTCTCAAGGTTGAAAAGTTCTAGGTGTCACAATTGTCTTGGTTTCGTTTGTTGATAGGCGGGTATCTGGGTGTTGACGAAAGAGGTTGTCCATTGTTCTCTATTGATGAATGTTATTAAATGATGTTTGTGTTCGAATCAAAGTCTTGAGGTCGAGAGCTTTTGACTTTTGACTTTTGAGAAGAGCTGTAGATTTGTTTCGGTTGCGTTCCCGGAAGTTCGATACGACCTGATTCGTAAAAGAAAGAAGCGAGAAAGATAGAGATCTTATTAAGGAAAACGGAAGAAAGGAAGAAAGATCAAATTGAGCGAGGCTGGATTCAGGAAAAGTTTTGGAGACGGATTCTAGATTCGAAGCAAAACTCACCAAATCTAACCAGCTTGAACTCTAACCTCGTTCTCGAATCTCGAAACGTAAAGATCCGGTAGATTAGGAGCAGTAGAAGCTATGGCTCTACAGACTTGTTCGAGACTGAATTCCTTGGGTTCCGGAGGTACTATAGATATAATCAACGTCTCGAGATAGGGACATCTATAAGTTGTCAATGGAAGCAGTAAGGTAGGAGATACCTCGCTCTTGAAATAGATGCAGAGACTTTCTAGAGCTGGAAATGGAATTGGAAATAGAAAGGACAAACACTCTTCTTTTTCCTTTGTCGTACCATTGAAAGAAGCTTCCTTCAGCGATTTGAAATTGGATTCCATGATCTTGAGGAAAGAGCAAAATGATGCCTGTTCTAGATTCATCTCTTCGGAGCCTTTTTCGAGACATTCCATGTAGTCAACATTTAAGGTTTCAAGGACTCCAAAAGATGCTTGACTTATTAGTTCTAGAATGTGACTCGAACCTTTTCTTAACTGCAGAGACTTGAGTTTCGGAAATGAGCATCCTCTCAACAGTTCAACATCTTTGCCTTTCCTTTTCTTTTTATTTCCATCAATAGTGACATTTACTAAGGTCAAATGGGAACCAACTAGAAGTCTTGCCACATCCTGAACTGAGATTGACGTTCTGTCCAACTCTAACCATTTGAGTTTTCCAAATGTGAAGTTACTAAACAACTTGACTAGATTGACTGATCCACGATGGAGCCTGAGGATTTCAACTTGACTCAACTCAACGACGTCATTGATACCACAAGAAAGTTCGGTATTTCCAAGTCCATAGCCATCTGATAAATGAAGATTGGTGACTGAGCTTTGGCAGAGTTGAAGAATTGGTAAGAAGATATCAGAAAGATTTGGGATTTGAGCTTGTCCCTCTTCAGCTCTAGGATAGAACTGCAGCTTCAAAAGACAAGGGAGGAATGCACCGGAGAATAGCTCATTGAGATGATCCAGCCTATGGATATGCAGCGTCTTGAGACGAGGTAGGTAGAGTCCGTCGGTAGAGATCAATCGGAGGGAAGGCGAGATCCTGAATGCCGCCAAATCAACGTCCTCCAACAGTGGGTTTCTGTTCAAAAGGGTCTTGAGAAATTCCATCGGGATCTTGAGGCTTGGTCTACTCTGATGAATCCTCAGAAACTTCAAATTGGTACCTATCCAACTTGTAAATGAAGGAGACGTCCAATTCAGAGGCAATCCGTAGATGTCGATCCAGAGCTCCTGGAGAGAAGAAATCGAGATTGTGGTCGGGAAGAAGACTTGCTGCTCAAGATCATCGTCTGCTACAAAAGAGAGATGCAGGCGTGAAAGGTTGTTGCACTTGATCAGTTGTCCACATAGCATGAGATTGCTCAACCGTCTCCGTTCCCATCGCTAAGAAATTCAAAGTTGACCTAGACTTCTCCACCGCTGTTAAAAGCTCTTTAAAGACCTCTTGGTTATTCTCGAGGTCCGTAAGTTGTCTCATGCGCAAATTCAAACTTGTCAGACCGCCGCCCGTGAATTGAGTGACCCTTTTGATTAGGGCTAGTAACGAAGGCAGTTCCCATTGCTTTGAGGAGTGGTTTTGCCTATCGCCTTCGAGCAACTTGAATTTCGTCGATTCCCCAGATTCGAGAGAGACCGGCAGGGGCAGCTCCAGAGAGACCGTGTCCAGAATTTCCATCCTCTCATCCAATGTCAAGATGACTCCTTCAGCGATTGATTCAGCCATAGTGAATATACGCCTGTTCTTGGAGGTTCCATCTGATCCGAGTAGTTCAAGTCTACTGAGTTTGCCATTAGTTGCCGATGAGATTGTGGATAGAAGAGAAGCGAACTTGGAAAAAGTGGATTGCATGATCTCTCGAGAAGTAGGACCAATTTCCGTCTTCAGAGCTCGTTCTAAAGTCTTCCAGAACGGCTGTAGAGAAAGATGGATCTCGTTCTTTGGATAGGAGGAAAGAGCGGCTAGACGTTTGACGAGTTGAATGGTTTCATCTTCCGACAGAGGCTTGTTGAGGTTGGTGAGATCTAGGATCCGATTGATGATGACATCTGTCTGGATTTGCGTTCGCCATCGTTTGCAAACCGAGCTGAGGATGGCTAATTCTCGAGTGTCAAAGTAAGAGAAGAGTGGGCTGAGAATTTCGGAAGGGATCGATGCTACTGGATCTGCCATTGAGGTTGCTGATTGATGATAGTCTAATTGGTTGATGTTTTGAGCTGTTCAGAGAAAGAATCGAAGAAGAAGGCCTTGAAGAATCGAGATAGGCTCATTGGATGGTTGTGGTTGATGGAAACGTGGAAAGTCGGAAGAAACTCTCATCGATATCGATTCCACCAACCATCACCTCGATTCTGCGAAATATACTCCTTTCACCTCAAAGTCGGTCTCTATATTCCTTCATTGACAATCAATAACGAAGATCGAAAGAGGAGGCGACTTCTATTGCTATCCATCGATCTCTTGACTCTTCGCTTTCAACTTTCGTTCGTTCAATCTTCTTCGAATCTCAAATCTCATCAAAAGCAATCTTCGACGTTTTGTTCGCAGCTTCAAGCACTCAAAAGGCGAATCCATACTCACTCAGATCTCAAATGGCTCGCTCAAAAGAATACCAAAAAGGTGAAAAGGCCGGCAGAGAGGCTGGTAGAGAAGAAGGAAAAGAAGAAGGCAGAAGAGAATGCCTAGAGTTCCTCAGAAGAGAGGACGCGGAACTCTCTAGAAAGCTGGAAGAATGGCTAGCGGATCGAATTAAAGAGGAGTCAAATGAAGAAGAAGAATTGGGACAAGAAGGAATGGGAGATGGAGATGGAGAGTCTCACGATACTTCGATTCAACCTCAGTCAATCGCAAGTAGACTTCCTCCAGAGGTTCTTTCTATGGCATTCTCTCATTTAGATTCTCACAGACTGATCATGGCTAAACGAGTCTCATCTCAGTGGTATGAGACTATCGATACGAACGCTTCTCTCTTCAAAGTGCTCAATCTTCCAGTCAATTCTTTTTGCGAGTGGGACAACTCGATTCTCGAGTACTTCACTCGCAAGTCTCAAAATCAGTTACAGCAAGCGATACTTCCAATGAAACCAACGGTCCCAGAGAATAGCATTCAAGAGCTCGTGAATCTGCTTTCATTATCAGCCTCGACTTTGCACACTCTCTCCTGTGCTTTGGATATCGCATTTTACGATCCAGTTGTACCTTTGTTCAGTGATATACTCCGTAACCTACAAGATTTCAGAATCTCGTTCCCGACCTTAGCAGGTTTTACTCCTGATTCTAGAGGTCGGTCAACTCCAATCTGTTCTTCAGCGCCTCTCAACCAAGGCTACTCTCAGCCTCTCAGGCATCTAGTCATCAATGGAATGTGGTTCTCTCCATCGGGGAACTATCTCATGAAGATGGAGACTGTAAAACAGAGGCTTTCGACAGTCAAATACTTAAGGCTCCATGTTCATACTGACCTACATGCTCAAGAGAATGAAACGGTTCCTATGCAATCAACCAAGATTTTGGAATATATCCCAGTATCCGGGTCAATTTCCGATCTTTTCTCTCACCTTCATTTTCCGGTCATCAAAACTCTGATTTTCAATTGCTCTAGCATGATGGATCAAAATGAGTTTTGGCCTTCATCGATGGAGGAATTTTGGCTGGCAGTACCAGAAGGCATTCAATTCGATTACAATACCAATCGTCTGAGTTTTATAGAGTCTCTTTGTCCCAGGCTTAGAAACCTCAGAGTAGATTCAGGAGCATTTCCATTCAGACAGCACCTATTAGCAGACCTTCTAGAGAAGAGATTTGACAACGCTGAAGCAGATTTAGAAGTTGATGGTCAACCGATGGTCTTTCTAGAGAAGCTGATTATCTCAAAGAAACATTTTGGAAAGAAGGTGGTCTCAAGATTGGAGGAAGTAGTGGGAAAGGTGATCGATAGTAAAGACGTCCCTGATAGGATCGAGATTGATCTTTCCGAATCGACTTCGAACGAGGTGAGTGGTGAAGAGGTTATTTTCTTTGGTCCTTCTGGCTATCGTCATCTGCTTTTGGGACTGACTCAACCCTTTTTCTTTTGCCTCTTCTCCTTTCAGCAAAGAGACTATCTCTAAAGAAAGTGTCGTCATCTGAAAACCTCAGCCATGACGCTTCTATGATCTGAAGATCGTCTTTCGTTCTACTGCTTCGCCTTCTCCTTTTCTTGACATTTCATGGCTTTTTGCAATAGCTCTAGACTAGTTCTGTACCAGAGAACTTTCATAAACCTTGCACTTGCAGCGTGTGATCCATCCCCTTGATGATCACTCTCTATCGATTTCCTTTTGGGACGAAGATCACTTGAAGCATGCCATTCTAGGAAACTCAGAAACTCCACAGTAGGGAGTAGACCAAGTAGTGATACAAAAGAAGATGTCATCTTTGACCATTCGCAGTCGTGTTTCAAGAGAGTCGTGGAGCACTGGAGAAGATTCTCGTTCTACAGGTCTCGATCTCGCAAGAGTACAATGAAAGTAACCAACGAAGAACATCAGAAGAGTGATCCGGGAAAAGAAGAGAGTTGGTAGCCAATTTCGAAGATTGAGGTGACATGCCTTTCGTTGTGGACGAGAGGGAAAGAAGCCGTCGATCGAAAGAGAAGTGTGATGCTGAACATTGATGGAATTCTCCTGTAAAAGACCTCAAAGGATTGGAAAGAAAGAACCTTGATGCCGAAGCCTGCTGTCGAAAGCTATGAGAAGGCAAGAAGAGACGAGAGATCGATGAAGGTTCCCAAAGCCTGTCGAGAGGAGGACGAGAAAAGATCATTGTCGTAAGCTATGTTGCTCGAAAAAGTTTGCGGAGAAACACAGTTCTATCTTTTTTCAGAACAATATTCTGTTGCTACTCACAATTCTCTCGAATCTAGTATTCTACCTCGATGAATCTTGATTGAGCGTTTCCTTCTACTACCTCTACTAACTCGCTGCACCTCTCCAATCCTTCCTTGAGTTCATCTGAAAGATCTGGATCTGAAAGGCCGAATGAAAGAATCAAGGTCTTGATCATTTTCATTTTGACTCCGTCTACTTGTAAACCAGCTTCAACGTTAGCTTTTCTTTCAATTAAAATCCCTACAACATTCTCTAGCACATGCACATAACCCAAACAAAGCGTTTCCAGCTTTGGAAGTCGGTTGACGATATCTTTTCTCTGGAAGTGTGCGTTCCAAGTCCATAATTCCGAGATCGATGGTAAGTTGGAAACGTCTGGATGAATGATGAGTTTCGCGGTGTCCGGAATGAGAAGCCATTGAGGGATTCTTCCTCCATCGTTTAGCTCTATTACCTCCAGACCGGGTAAGTACAGTGAAGAGATCCCACTGTGATCTTCGAATCTGAAACTGATTCTCAAATGTTTGAGCTTCCTTGAAGGGCCTTCCAAAACTTGTCTCCACTCAGAAGAAGAGAGAGCCGATCCAAAATCTAGAGATACCAAATTGCTGAATCTAGCTATATCCATCTCGAGGATAGATCGACCGAATCCATACCAAAGAACTTTGAGGGGACTGGCAGAGTTCGGTCCATCTTCTTGACAATCACTTTTGTTTGATTTGCTTCTGAGACGAACTTTATAAGTTCTACGCGGACGTAGAATTTTCAGACATTCCACCTTGGTGAATACGCTGAGGAGTTCGAGTTTATTCCGATAATCACCGTAGTTAAAGTAAAAATGTTCGGATGTGAAGTGAATGTACTTCAGTGACTCCTTGGATTTGCGCAAGATGTGGAGAAATCCAGTCACGAAAGGCTCTTTCACGTCCGTCCCAACCTCGACATGTTGCAGATTCGATCCACTTTTCTGATCAAAAAGTTCAAGGATCGACTGATCCCACTTCTTGAGGCTATCTTTTGGTAGGTGAAGAACCCTCCAAAAGCTCTTGTGTTCGTCGATGATTTCTAACCACTGCTTGCAGACGCTTCTGATTCTCGTCATTTGGACGGAGTCTAGACGTTTGAAGATGTTGAAGAGTAGATCCGGAGATAGTGAATCGTTGATGGAAGTCATTGGAGGAGAGGATGATGATTTGTTGAATTTGATGTTGTGGTTTGGGAAGAAGAAAGATTGAAACAAAAACTTCTTCGCTTTTGTCGACACCTCGGTGCTCACCGACGCTCGAACAGACCCTTCAACGCTTTTGCATGAATCGAAGAGACAAAACATAATTTCGTAAAGAAGGTCGAAAAGGGAAACAAAAGAGGATGTCATTTTCGACAGGCGATGTGAAGACGTGAAGTCGTGATTCAGCATAGACGTCGAGACCGTGCTTTTTTCTACAACTCTCGATTTGGCAGAACGAAAATAAGAAGAAGACAGAGGACTTTAAAGCAAGAAACTGAAAAAGAAAGTCAGGAGATCAGGCTCAAGATTGTGGTAAGAACAAAGAAGCTTTATTAACAACTAAGAGTACAAAGTGTTCGCGATTTACATTTCAAAAGCTTGTTGTTTGTGTAAGATCCGACAGAGAATCCGGACACTATGAAGGTGGAGTGAGAGAGAATGGGAATGGGAAGTAAGGACGGAAAAAAGCAGGTGACTGATGAAGAAAAGCAACTCGATTTAGACTAGAAGAGCCAAACCTCCGACGAAGGACAAGGCAGCAACGGCGGAACTCCAAACCAAAGCTGAAGAAGAATTGTCGTCGTTGGCATTGTTGTTGTTGTTTGCATTGTTGTTGGTACCTGAGTCGACGCCAGTGTTTCCGGTAGGTGAGGCTCCTGCTGCTGAAGCACTTGAAGCAGCTTCGTCGGCGGCTCCTTGGTTGGCGGTAGTGTTCTGAAGAGAGAAGAGACGAAGAGTTGAATGAGAGTGGAAGAAAAAGTGGAATTAAGTCGGAAGTCAAGGCGTTGTCGTTTTGAGAAGCGTCAAGAGCGAATGATCGACGCTCGAAGAGAGTTGATGTCGACAAGGATGACCGATCCAAGAAAACTTACCAAAAGAACATTGTTGATGATGTGAATAACACCGCCATTGTAGAGATTGTCTGAACGAATGATTGTTGCACTGACTGAACCTGAGTTGACGAACAAGCCAGTGTCGTTCTTGGTGAACGAAAGCGGGTTACCAGAAGCCGAGGTTGCATTTGTGATTCTGCCGACACTGCGAAGAAAGATGGAGATCAAATATTCAAGTTTAATTGGTACTTGTAAGAGTTGAAAGAAAGAACGCATCAGCAAGAGACTCACTTCTCATTGGCATCGTCATCCTCTGGAAGTTGAGTCGAGTAAACTACTTGATTCATAAGAACGTGATTTCTCAAGACATTGGTTTGTTCTTCACTTGAAGCAGCAGCGAAAGCTTCTTGAGCCGATTCAAGAGCAGAATTCTCAGGTGCAAAGATAGTCAAACCTGGAACATTGCTCAAAGTTTCAACCAAGTTGGCGTTTCCGAGAAGAGTAGCCAATTGCGAGAGTCCTAGCTGTCCAGCTACAGTGGTGAGATTACCAGGAGGAGTCAAGACTTGATTGATAGGTTGAACTCTCAAATTTTGATATTGAGGACCATCGTTTTCAGAAGCGAAAGAAACGTTTCTACCTGCTTCTTGAACGTAAAAAGTATCATTTCCATTGAATTCTCCAATGACGATGACTTGAGAACGATCTCCTGGAAGATTGACATTTTCAGTCAATAGAGTTGATCTGATGATGACGTCGAATTCAGAATCACTATCACTTTGGTTTCTAGGTCCATTGTCATCATCTTGTACCAGCGTCGAGTTGATGACGTGGTAGCGAATGATGTTTAGAAGATCTTCTCCACTTGGCACATTGTTTCCTAGAGCTGCAAAAGCTTCGTTGGTTGGAGCAAGAACTGTGAGTGAGGTCAAGAAAAAGATCGATCAGGATGAAGAGTATGGGAAAGGGAAGAGAATGAGTGAAGAGAAAGATGCGAGTGAGTGGTTGAGTGGGTGAGTGAGAGCAGAGAATCACTAAACAAAACACCTAGACTAGATCTCGGAATAGCTCTTTGTCTTTAAGAGTCTTCTCATCTTGTACTCACCTGTCTTGTTTCCAGTCTGTAGAGCAGAGACCAAGCCAGTGTTGTTTCCGACGATGTCAGCCAACTGACTGAGATTCGAAGATCGCAAAGCAGCTAGAAGACCATCAGCGTAAGAGTTGTCTTGAGCTAGAACGACAGTTGCTGATGATAGAGCTAGTAGAAGAGATGATAGAAAGTTCATGTTGATGAGAGATGGTGGGTTTGGGAGAGAGGGAAAAGTCTGAGAGATGGTTTTGAGAGAGCTCTTTATATGCGCGAGATCGAGAGTCTCGACGATTTCTTATGTAATTTTCACAGCATCTCTTGAGGAAAAAGGGGAGACGAAATCGTGAAGGTCGTCGATTTCGAGGGGCTCGTGCATATTACGTATGGCCAAGTCTCAAGCCACAGATTTTGAGATTCAAAGATCTCTCATCGATGACGAAATTTGAGATGAAATCGCTCTTCTTCTTTTACATGCATTGTACAGAGGAGAGTTCAGCATGCATGGCTATGAAATGAACAGAGACGTCGATTCTTCGTACAAGTGGCAAGACTTCTCTCTCCTCAACCATCCACCTCTTCATTCTCATCCTCCTCTAACAAAAGTTTACGCTGGAATGGAAAGAGGAGTGAAAAGTATCTCTTGGTCAGTCAGTTTCGCAATCCAGGGACAATCGGATCAGAAATCTACGAGACTCAAGAAATGTGGAGACGAGACTCGAGACTCAAGAAACCTCGGTGTCGACGGAGAAAGAAATCCGAGCTCCCACTCACCTTTTTCTTCTTTCCTCTTTTATCCTCTTTCAATAACAAGTTACTATTCAACTGCGAACTTTGAACCTTTCCATCTCCGCCCAATTGGAAAGAAGCTCTCTCCAAAGGCCCGATTTGACGTGAAGGTAGATTTTTGACTCTTCCACTTCTTTGGAAAGATGGTACGGATGAAGATTGACTTTGATCATCTTGACAGACACTTTTAGAGGTACCATTTTGCTTCGAAAATGGCAGTGGTTCTTTGAAAGGAGAGAGAGGAATAGGTTCTTGTTGAACGGCTTCGTGACGAGTTGATGAAGAAGGTTGATGTTGAGGTCTTTGAGATGATGGAGGATCTGGTTGGATTTCTGATTCTTCATGTTGAGGATGAGAGACAACATTATTCTCTCTTGGAACTCTTTGTTGATCTTTGGTTAGAATCGATGAAGTAGGTGGAGTTTGATGACGACGATGACTTTCTGACCCTTCGTCTCCTCTTCTCTTTCCAGACGAATTGATTTCCCTTGAATTTCCAGATTCAATATCCTCTTTTCCTTTGCAACTTTCATGTTTCTTCTCCATCAGATCAACCAGATCTTTCAAAGTGGGTAAGGCTTCAATCCTCTCTAGAATCTTTGTCTGTTGAGAGCCCAGAAGTAGAAGTTGATCCGGAATCAATTCCAAAGTTTTCAAGATGGGAAGTAAAGAGTCTTGATTTGTTTGAATCTCAGTCACTCTCTGAAATTGTATACAGAAAGGAAGAGAGAGTTAGAAGATTCGAAATGAAAAAGAGGGTCAGCATCTCAAGTCGAATCTCGAGCTCGACATGAGAGTTTTGAGAGCTGTGCCAGCCAAGATTACTCACACTCGCGGTAGCCATGATCTCCTTCTCCAACTCGTCCATCTTTGATTTTGTAGAGGCGGCTCCACGAACGATAGTCTGTTCCAATTGATCGAACTTGTCGGAAGTGAGACCAGAGAGTGACGATTCCAAACTGTTCTGAAGACTTGGGATGAGGCTTCCTTGAGGTTCTTGTACTGCGAGAAAGGAAGAAGAGAAAGTGAAAAACGAGATTCGATCAATTCAAGCTCAGCAAAAATGGGGAAAGTGGATGTATGCGCTGTTTCTTTTTGCTAGTTGTCGACATTGTCATCCAATCAAGTCGACTTACGAAGTTTTTGCATTTCATTCTCTCTCTTTCTCTCTGATTGTTCCCAATTGTTTCTCAACTGATCCTTCGATTCCAACAAAGCAGTAGTTTTGGAATCGATTCTGGTCAAGATAGGATCCAATCTAGACAGAGTAGCTGCAATGTGACTCAACATGAGTCTAAGATGAGTAGCAGTGGAACTCGTACTGGAACTTGCATCAACTGGTGGCTGTATAACTTGACCAGAAGTCTGGATTGCAGGTGAAGAATTGTGGTTATTTATGGAAGAAGAAGAAGTATTGGTTCCATTGTTTCCATTTGCGAATCTGTTTTGAGTGTAAGGTGCTTTTGCATCAGAAGGACTATTGACTGAAGGTAGAGAAGAGAGAGCCAAAGCAGCGGTGATTGCCTTTACTTTTGGGTTTGAAGAGATGGAATCATTTCTACGACCAGATAGGAACTCGAGTAGTTGAGGTGGAATGGCTCGGTTTGCATGGTTTTGACTTGAGGATGGAAGATCGACGTTCGCTTTCTCTTGTTTGTTCGTCATCTTGGGAAAGGAACGAGGATTGCGAGATGTGAAAAAGGGAGAAAGAGAGAGAATTTGGTTCTAGAATGTCAAGATTCGAAGTGGCGATTGTCGAAGTTGGAATCTGACTTTGAATTCTGGCGATCATTTCTTCCTTCTTTTCCCCAGCAGTGAATCTGTTTGCTCCCTTCTGCCTCTTTCTTCTTCTCCTTCTCTCTCATCCTCTTACTTTCTCTACTTGAAAGATGGATGGACCTCGATCTCCATCCTCACCAGCACCAGCTGTTCCTTTGAGGCCAAAGAGAGGCATCAGTCGACCAGACCAAGACACTCCTTCAGCCATCGCTGCTTGGGAAGCTGAATCGGTAGAGAGAACTCTCAGAGATCATCAACAAGGAGGAGGATCAAGATTAAGACAAGGTTCAAGTGGTGGAGACAGCAATAGCAGTGTCAGTTGGGCAGATCAACAAAGGATTCCTTCTTCTTCTAATTCTCAAAGAAGTCCAGTGGCTACTTCTCCAGGTTCAGTTTCAAGAAGAGGTTACATCCAAGATCCAGTCTCTGTTTCTCCTTCTTCGACTACTACTACCAACAATCCATTCTCTTCCATCATGAGATCCACATCTTCCAGACCAAATACTGCAAGCTCAGACACTTCGAGATCCAGAAGGAGTGAGAGCCAGGCAAGTCTTACCTCTCCACGTTCACCTAACTCTTCTGGTTTCATTGATTATTCGAGTAAGAGAAGGACTTCTGTAGCTTCTATCGGTTCGGTAGGAGTAGGGAGTGTTATCGGTCATAACGTAGAGGGATCGATGGGGACAAGCCCAAAGGTGGAGACGTCATCATCCTCTTCTCCAATTGCTGCCAGTCCTTCGACTCCTTCCTCTTCGAAACCTTCCTTTTTGGAAGAATATGGCTTGGAGTTGGAAGACTCGAATCGCAATTCACCTTCAAATCCAAACACTTCAGGCAAGAACTCATCCCGATTCAGAGGTTTCATTGGATCAAAAGATAGAAGCAACAGCAATACTTCTTCAATCGTCTCTTCTCCTCCTTCAATCCCAAGAATCAGTTCTCCTCTTTCACCAAGCATTTCAACTTCAAGCATCTCGAATCCAATCTTGTCGACTTCTTCCACTCAACCCTCGTCTTCCGTTTCAGATCACTTTCCAACGACTCAAACTGGTGCTCTGGATAGTGACAACGATATCCATTCTCAACTTGAACCTCCTTCCTCATCAAGTCGTCCAAGACTAGATTCAGATGCCAGTTTCTATCCTCCAGACGATATGCCAATCTTCAAAGGGATCGCTTCTTCTACTTCTAGGAATCAACCTCCTCCCTCGAATCCAAGCTTGAATGGGGAAGAAAGTGTCTCTTCTCATTCTTCTAGTGAAGCCAAAGTCAGAGGTGTCATTTCTACCCCTCAACAGCAACCTCCTACGACAGAAGTAGATTTGGTCAGATCAGCTTTGGCTAGTAGAAGGGAAGGTAGTGGAAGTTTGGATTACGATTATTCAGATCTTGTAGAAACTACCAGTGAATCCAATCATACAAAGGAAAGTTCTCCATCTATATCTTCTTCTTCGAACTTACCTCCAAATCTACCACCAAGAAAGAATCTTCTCTCGGATCCTTCTTCTTCTTCTCGTGGATTCTCCTCTTCCATCGAATCTCCTCCACCTGCTTTACCTAGAAGACCAAATCCAAATCACCAATCCTCTTCCTCTCCTGAGAATTCCATCTCTTCTCATGTGGAAACGAAAGCTGAAAGGAAAGAAAGAGAAGCTAATGAGAAATTGGAAATCAAGAATGAAAAGTTGAGAATCAAAGAGGAAGCGAATGTTGAGAAACAGAGAGTCAAAGATGAAGCTGTTAGAGTCAAGGAAGAAGCTGCAGCCAAGAAATTGAAAGATCAAGAGGATGCTAAGAGAGAAAAGGAGAGGTTGAAGTGGAGAAAGGAAAAGAAAAAGAATGAAGAAGTCGAAAGAAGTATTTTGGAAGCTAGTGTTGAAGAGTTGGAGATTGCTCAGTTTTTGAATTCTTTTGGAAAGGTGAGTCGACATTCATAGAAGATGATGGGATTGTCCATCTCTTCCTCCATTATTTAAAGCTTGTGATACTAACTTGTCTTGCCATCTCGTGCTTTCCCCTCTCAGCACGTAAACCAAGTCAGAGCGATCGCTCCTCTCGAACCCGATGAAGCTATCGAAGTCGAATGGCCAAAACGTTCGGATTGGATGAGCAATGGTGGAGGAATCCTTGCAAACATAGGTTATTCAGCTGCCGTCTTGACTGCTATTGCTTGTTATCTTTCTCCAAGAGGTCCAACTCAAATCACAATCCCAGAAGGCAAATCTGCAAATCGAACTGGAGTTGAAATCCAAGATTCAGAATCAAACGAAGTAGACGAAGCTGAAGAAGCTCAATTCTCTCTGGACGCATTGAAATCGAATGGAGAAAGACTTTATCTAACAGCTTTACCAATGTATGAGAACTTCTTCTCGACTTTGATCTCGTTAGGTAGATGGGATAGACCTTTAATCACTGGATTCTCCTTTTTGATTTATTCAGTCTTCTGGTGGAATGGTCTCTTGTTACCTGGTTTATTCGCTCTGATGATCTTCTTTACTCTCAAGCTGAAAGCTGTTCCAGTCAAACCTGATGCTTTGAGAAAGATTATAGCTCTTCAAAACAAGAGGCAGAACGAGTTGAAAGACTTCGAAAATGGTTTGAAAGATTCAGATGGAGGTAAGGATTTGTTGAACGAAGCTCAAACTCAAAATCAAGAACAGAAAGAAGTAGAGAACAGAAACGAAGCTTCTGCCACTACTCCTCCAACTTCTTCCAAATCTGAGCTAGAGTCGTCAAAGAAAGGAACCAAAGAGTCGAAAGGCAAATACAGTCTAGCAGCCGATGCTACGAAGAAGTATGGAACAATTTTGACTTATCACACTTCAAACTTAGCAGACGTACACGAGAGGATCAAGAACTTCTTCTATTGGAAATCTCCTTCTGCCACCACTAGATCCCTATGCTGGTTATTAATTCTCATGTTTTCAACTCTGTTCTTGTCACCTCAAATTCTCATCAAGATCCCAGGAGCTGCTTTCGGAGTAGGATTCTTTTTCATCCTACCTATCGCTCAAAGGAAACCAAATTGGTTACCAGTCATGGCAAATCCAATCGAACTGCTCTTAGCAGGAGTACCAAATGATGCTCAAGTGGCAATCAATTTGATGAGAAGAAGAGCTCTACATGGTCAACCTTTGATTGGAGATCAGAAACTCTTGATCTCACCTGAATTCTTAAAGAATCATGAGTTATTCGAAAACGAAGGGTTATCCGGATTGAACGAAGAAACCATCACTGATGATCAACTGGATTCCATGTTAGACAAGAATTCAATCAATGGTGAAAATGGAAAGGTTCAAAATGTAGAAGGTAGTAAATGGAATCAATGGAGATCAAAAATTGAAAAAGGTAGAGATTTAGCTATTAAAGGAAGTGAAATGATTAATGGTCAAAGAGGAATCAATTTGGGAAGAATCTCTACTAATCAAGATCAAAATGGAACTTATGCTTTTCTTTCGAGAAATATCAATTCTGGTCTAAGTTATGGAGAGAAATATCATAGAGAGAAATTTGGTTTGAAGAATTTGACCAGTTCTTCTGATGATGGAATGGTTTTGAAAGAAACTGATTTGATTGATCAACCGGATGGATATTTCTTCTCGGTCTTGAATGGGATCTCTGGTCATTTGATAGTTGGGAATCATAAGATTCTTTTCAAATCAATCTTTAATCAGAAATTGTATCAGAAGGAAGTTGATGATGAGCAGACAAATCCAAAGCAAGGAGATGGGAAAGAAGGAAAGCAACAAACAAGTAAGGTTGTCATTGAGGTTAATTTAGACCAGATTCTAATGTTGAGGAAAACAAAGAGTCTGAACTTGGTGGTCTGGAGTACTGATGGTTTGAACATCAAGTTGAAAAATGGAGAGGTGAGTTTCAGAGTCGTAGAAAAAGGAGCTTTGCATGAGTCTTCTCTGAACTAATCACCTCTTCTTCTTCTTTTTAACTTCTCTTTCCATTTTCTAAACAGACGCTGGCTCTCTCAAACATGTTGAAGAGAGATGAGGCTTTTAACCGAATCCTAGCCCTCTCTCCAAGTCACTGGCAAAAGGTCTAATGTCTCCCCTCCTTTTCATCAAAGCTCAGGTCTTGTTTGTACGTCATGAATTGCAACGGATGCTCTCTAGGTCACGCGTTTGAATGCTGTAGTCGTCGCTGTTTCGTCTTTCGTCTCAAAATCTTCGGGCCTCGGTTCTTATCCCCCACTTGTATACTACTCTCGACCTCTTTGTTCGTCTCCTTTGTCTTCCACTCTCTTTGGCTTCTCTCTTTCACCGTCTTTGTATTCCAGATCTTCGAATGATATCTCTCTCGCTCTTGAACACGTTTGACTGAATCTCTTCGGGAGTTAGAAACGAACGCTCGCTGATCAAACCTGATCTTTCACTGCTCTGAAGGAGTGCCATCTTCATTTGAGTTGTTGTGGACTCAAGAGAAATGGTTCTGGCCTGTGAACTCGTGGACAAGGAGGTCAAGTTTGGCGGCTGCGTCCCAAGACATCAAGTAATGAAATGAAGAACGCTCTCTCGTTCGCGACTTGAAAGGAATAGTCACACAATTGAGTCGACTCATCACTTTCCGAGTAACTTTACAAAAATAGGGACCTCCTACTCTTCCCTTTCGAACAAAGACGCTCGATCCCTGTTCTCTGACAAGAAGAGCAGCAAGTCTAGGACTGCATTCTCTCTTTTTCCGTCTTCATTCTCAACTCTCTCCTCTTTCTTCTGCTGCTCTCTGAGAAGAGATACTGCTTCTGGGATGACGAATTGGCCTTTACCTGCTGCGATACTTCCTAGACGAAGAAGCGCCTCGTAACGTTTCGAAGGAGAATCCAAACCCGCTGGCATTTCTGCTGCGTCCTTGCCTGCATGAGTGGAAAGCAAACAAAGATCGGAAAGCATGGAGAAGATAAAGCTCAGTCAGAAACAAGAGTCAGACACATCGGCTCGACGAAAGATGGAAAGCAGCTTCTGCTCTTTCTGGAACCTTTACTCACCGAACGTCTTCTTCTTTTCAGAGTAGAAAGCCTCAGGATCTATTACGCTGTAGACCAGTCCAGTGTCATTCAAGCTCTCCATCATCTCAGCTCTTTCGTCTTCTTTATCCTGAGCCTCGAGCTCGTTGTGGAGTTTGAGCTGCTTTTGTTGAAGAGCTCCCAAAGCTCGACTCGCAAGGGAGAGTAGCTCGGCTGCTGGTAGCTTGACTCTTAGATTTGGTAGAGAAGACATTTGAGTAGAGAATGTAATGTGTGTAGGAGGTGGAAGGAAAGGTTCGAAGCTGATTTCTTTCTGGTTCCTGAAAACTTTTGATTGCTTCCACGCATGAACTGACCGCACCGCCGCTTCTTCGAAACGAAGGACTCTACTGACGTCAGTCATGCATTCATGCAGGGAATCTTCTTATTCATCAAAAGCATCTAGCAGGAAATCAAATCTTCAAATTAGAGTTGGAGCCGAAGCGACGTGAGACCACGCCGAAATTCGAGGCAAGCATGACGCTCAAGTCAGCCAATCCCCTTCTTCGAGAGAGAGAGAGCGCTCTCTCATCTCCACGCACGGTAGCAGAACTTACCACCTGGGCAGAGAAAGTAAATATATTCAGTTCAGAAGGGTCTATAATTGATTGGCTTCCACCTTGCGGGATGAGTTTTCCTGCCCATTCATCTTGCGTCTCCTGCGATCCTTGCCTTCGCTGCCATCGCATTCTCTTCGTTCGCTCGCTTTGAGGTACATATAAGAATGAAGGTACCGTCGAATGGAAATGTTTATTCATTCTCGTCCTCTCTCCCAGATCTCAGATGCAACTTCAAGCTTTTCTCCCCCTTGCTCTCCTAGCCCTACTCCCCTCGGCTCTCTCAGTCCCTCTCTATCGTAATGGTGGAGCTTCAAAGCCTTACAACAAAGTAAGAACTCCACAGGACTACGATAACCCAGTGAACAACGTGATTCCAGCGAATCCAAAGAAAGGAGTAAGTGTTTGACGACGTTTTCTTCGACCTTGTCTTTTCGACTGATCTGGCCGATTACATCCACTCTCTCCAGATGTCAATGAACGACAACAAAGGTAATCTTCCCAACCAAAACAAGAACGTCTGGATGATTGACTCAGAAGAATTGACCACTGGAAGGTTGAACCCAGTCAACGACAACACTTCACCTGGTCACTGGAGTATCACTCTCAAGATTGACACCAACATCGACACTCTTTTGGACTCTATCAACAATGCTGATGGCTGGAAAAAAGTGAGTTCGCTGTTTTGCTCGCTGATCAAGCTTCCAGCTCTCTTGCACTATCAGCATCTGAACAAGGGTACCGTCTGTTTTCTTTTGTCGACCGCCACAGCTCAACTAAGCTCTTTCTTGCTTAATCAATTCACCGCTGTGACTTCACGCTTCGCCTTACTGTCACCATAATTCATCACATGTAATGTTTACATTTCTGGGATGGAATCTACCGTCGAACAAGTGTCATCCTCTTATCCTACTCAAAGAGAGATGGGGAATCATGTCTTCTTCGGAGTCATTCTTTACGTTTGAGATAGACTCTCGACCGTCGAGATAGGTTTCAAGACTCTGTATGATGCTGAGAGAGCTGTGATCAAGCTTTTAGGCTAGCGAGCTTTCGATGAAATCGACGGACTGACACGATAATCTCAGGCGATGTGAATCTTTTCGAATTCGTGATGATGAAAAATGACACGAAGGTGAGAGTTTTGGAAGCATTCATGCTTCCAGTGGTGCTAATCTCAGTAATTCTGAAGAGGAGAAGACATTGAAGGAGAAGAGCATTGGGAAAACATTCACTCGAGGCTCGTCCAATCCGATTCCCACCATCAACCTCGTTCAAACATACTCATACTTTGAAGAAAGAGGCTCGACAAAGTCGATTTTTCATTAATATACAAACCTTTGGAATACAAACCTGAAATCGCTGTCTCCAAAAAAGGTTACTGCAGAGGTGTGAAAGAGAAAAAGAGAGATAACCGACCGATTCTCTCATTTTTACCTGACATTCTCGACCACACGTAAATACTGATGCATAGAATACTAATGTAGAACGTAGAACCTTTCAAACCCAAACGGATCTTTCTCTCTCTTTTCTTTCTCCCTTACTACTACTTGTTCTTCTCTAAGTTCAAAACCTGCCTCGTTTGGCAGGACGATCTCCATAACCTCTATCCGATCCTCCTGGCGGTGGTTGGAATCCCCCTCCTCTGAAGCCACCTCCTCCACCACGAGGACCAGAAGGAGCACCAAAGCCTCCTCCTCCTCCTCCTCCTCTTGCTGGACCACCGAAACCTCCTCCTCTGGGAGCAAATCCACCTCTTGGAGGACCACCAAATCCACCTCTGAACCCACCTCCACGAGGAGCAACTAAAGAACGAGAATCATCATCATCATCATCATCAAGAGAGCAAAGAAGAAGAAGAAGTTGTCAGAGGAGATATACTTATTGAGCTCAAGAGAAGTGCCTTCTCTTCGTCTTTGGTTCCCCATCTTGGTACGAAAACGTCAGCGTCTTTTCAAAATACTTACATCCACCAGGAGGACCGAATCCCATTCCGGGTTCAGGAGCAATTGCAGTGACTTTCTTCTTCCTACTGACTCCTCCTAGACCACCTCCCAATCTCGTAGGTTTCCAATCGTCAACTGTTCTTCCACGTTCGACGTCTACCAGAATTCTTCTACCTTGTAATTTGAGACCATCTGCATCTTTGTATGCCGCTGATGAGAAGATTGTAAGTAAGAGAATAAGAGAGAGAAAGGTCAGAAAACCATCTCAAAGAAGGGGCGAAAATGTCTTTCATGAGAGATTCTCGAAAAAAACTCACTTCGCATATCTCTTTCCTTCTCGTAGACGACGAAGGCGTATCCTCGACTCTTTCCCTCTTTATCTTGGACTAATCTGATTCGTTCGATAGCTCCGTATTGATCGAACTCTCGATGTAGATCCTTTTCGGTTGTGGAATACGGCTGAGAGATGATGAGAGAGGAAGAAAGGAGGAAAAGCAAACGTATCAGCATTGAACTGAGCTCGAAGTTTATCTCTTGTGTAGGAGAATCCACGAGTTGCTATCTTCGACAGAAGAAACGGGAATTACCTCTCGGAGAATCAATGCTTGAATAGTCAAGCCTGAGATTGAGGAATGCGGATACGAACAAGTCTACCAAGGAATAACGTCTTGAAAGGATCTCCAACAGCTTCTGGATCCTTCTTTGGATTATCTGTCCAATTAAAAGACCAAAAGAACGAAAAAGAAAGAGTCAGCAGAAGTAGAGAGGGAGAGATACGAGCATCAGTCAGTAGAGCCTTCCTTCCTGAGCCAAGCTGAGTGCAATCCTCACTCGCTCTCGATAGCCAGCCAAAGTAAATAGAACACTTGACGTTGATCAGGACACGTCTTGACCAGGCATGCATCCAGTCTATGTTGCAGATCCTAGTCGTTTGACATCCAATCTTTCCATTCCCTTTACACTCACATTCTTTCAATCCCCTCTCTCTCCTTTCCTCATGTTGTTTCTTCTTCAATTCCCTTCTCAATTCCCTTTTTGTCTGTTCAGCATAAGTGAATTTCTGATTTGCACTCTGACCTTCTCCTTGATCTTCTTGTTCGCCTTCCTCTCCCTCATCTTGATCCATTGCCTCTGGATCTTCTTCCTTCTTTACCTTTCCATTCAATCCTCTCTTTGATGTCGATGTCGATGTTGGATTTGCAGCTTTTTTGAGTTGAGATTCGAAACCAGTGTCACCTTCTTCAGTGGCTTCACCTTTGTCTGCAGCTTCTTGTTTGACTCTTTCTAGGAAGGAAGCGACTCCAGTCAGAGGAGGGATTTCCTTTCTACCTTTGGAACGTCGGACTGTGTTTGGTGGAGCCAAAGGATTGATCTCATCACTTGTGGTTGGTAATCCAGGCAATGGAGGTGGAGGGACGAAGAATCTGAGTAGATTTGGTGGAAGTAGATGCGTCATCGTTGGATGGTTGTGTGATGAGATAGACAAGAGAAAGTGTGAAGTCGTTTCTCTTTCTTTAACCATCAAGCTCTTCTTTCTCAATTCTTTAGCTCCGTGGAAAAGGAGAAAGTAAATCTAAGCACAGTACACAATCAAGTACATCAGTCGCTTTTGATGAGGCAGTGATCTGTTGAGGGAAATGTCTTTATTGGTCGATCCAGAGTGAGTAGATCGATTGATTCTTGTAGTGCATCCTAATCAGCTCCCTTCTCTCCAAGCTTTACTAGTTGAGCTTAACAAGAGCTGCTACTTGGAATGGTTAGGAAACATAAACATCATGCAGGAAGGATGAATAGCCAGCAGAGATCCAAAGTGGCTAAAGTGGTGGATGATTGGAATAAGAGCTTCGGATTCACTCTTGAAACTCGAATCCCACTGGAGTTCGATTAGTGGATCAGTCCCTGGACTGGGTTGAAAGAGCCAAATCTATTCTCGCTCAACATCTCGCTTTCTCAAGATGAAGAGAGCCTCCCTCGAGCTTCTCCCTCGAGCTTCTAATCGATTCCCTCGCAGCACTTGACAAGGCTTCTCCTACTCGAATTCATTCTAATCTGATTGACCTCTCTTTCCTTATTTCATCAGCTACATCATATACTCTCTAAGGCTCGCCTATCTTCGGAGGATCGACGATCATCATGGAGCAAGAGTCATCACTCTTCCCTCTATCACTACTTCCTCTGATAGTTCGACAATAGCAGCAACAACTTCTGCCGAATTACTAGGTTCCCAATTCAGTTCAGACTCTCACGTAGTGGTAGGAGGCTTGAATAATCCTCAACTTCATCCAGAGATAACCAGCATCCATTCACCGACAGCCCAAGACCCCACTTTCGATTCGAGTGATCTCTCTCACTTGACTTCGACTGTAGGAACTCCTGGTCATCAGAGGAGATCATCTAAAGTAGGAACTGGACTCAAATACACTCAGACCATTTATGGACCTGGAAGGACTGGAGCCGTAGGAATGAGAGTTTCTGGAAAGAGAGCTCCTTCGATGGACCAACTTTCGAGCATTGGAGAGACTTCTGGGTCAAATCAGAAAGGTTTCACCAGGAGGAGCTCAATGCTCAGAACTCAATCTGGAGACGAAACTGGTCTCAATCAAGACAAGAGTCCTTTTTCAGGAGCCACTAGTCACAAGATGTCGCATTCTTCTTCCGAAGGTTTGGTCCCTACCGCCTCTACCATCAAGAATCAATCTGGAATCCCTCAATTTGAATTCCATGCTGCTACAGAGAATTCAAGAGACAATCCTTTAAGTCATGCTAGATCCTTTGGAAGCAATGCCTTTTCAAGTTCTCAATCGACTTTCAAACCTCAAATTTCTTCCTTTTCTTCAAGGAAAGGAAGGCTACCTCTGAGAGCTTCAGGAAGCGATGAGCAAATGAGAAGTAGTAGTCCATTCGATTCTTCTTCCAATCCTTCACCTCCTCTAGAGACTTCTACGAATCGAGGAGTTTTCAAACCAACTCACAAAGATATAGCAGCAGTGGTAGTAGGAGGGAAAAGTGCACTAGCTCAAGTCAGGAGCGGAGGTGGATCTAGACCTAGAAGTGCAAGTGATGGATCAAATGACGTCCTTCCTCGTGGAAGTCTTACTTCTTCTTCTCCCAGATTGGGTCAATCTTCTCTCGCTAGAAGTTCGAGTCTAGCTACTCATCGAGAGGGGACGATTAGCAATGACAGTCAACCTTTCTCTAATTCAAGGATCGGATCTTTGAGGACTTCTCTGGATGGTCAAGGTCAAGACAATAGCTTGGATAGTAGTATAGAAGGTAGCGAAGATGGTACTTCTTACGATGGCGCTGGAACTGATGGAAGAGATGATTTGGAGAGCGACTTCGATGAGTGAGTTTCGATTGAGTGAAACAATCTCGGCTCTACCTTCTCACTGACCATTACTTCCTTTTTACTCTTCTCTCTTTCATAGTACTCAATCGACTTGGCCAACTCGAGCCTCTGGTCCTTCAGCTACCGATCGACCTGGAATGATCTCCTTCTCAGCGAGGAGCGCTTCGAGAGAACGTCGACCTTCCAAGCTGACCGTGGATGGAACTCCAATGAACAGTCAACACTTCTTCACTCCCGTCACCGAAGTTGATGAATCTCATTTCGGCTTCGGTCCCATAGCTCCTACTGCTAGGTCTTCTCCAACGTCAAGTCGAGCTGAACTGTCTCCTCAAGCTCCTGCTCTTTCGCCACTGCCTTCTTTGGAAGCTGAAAGCTTGGTTGCGACCAGTGCAACTCCTCTCAGCGCTGCATCCTCTGCTTCAGTTCTTGCTGGAAGTCTAGCCGGACCTGCGAGTCTCTTCGCCAATTCCCTTCAGCCAAGTCAATCTCCAACTCTTACGACTCCAAGTTTGGAACAAGCCAACTCTAATCAAAATGGATCCCGAACGGAGCTCTCTGGCGATTCTTCTCTCAATCCTGGAGACCAATCTTCTGCTCTGGGTCTCGAAACTGGAAGTGGTATGGAAGTGAGCTCTCAAGACGAAGGTAGCCGACCTGCAGGCACCACGAGATCAAGGAAAGGACTCGATCCGAGCTCAGACGACAAGCGACGAAGGCCTTCTCGCTCTGCTAGATCCAGATCTCGTGCTCCCACAGCTCCTACTCCTAATCCTTCACTTCAAGAACCTTCTTTCGCTCCTTCCAAGACCGACGCTTCCACTGTCGCCTCCAGACACGCATCTCAACCGAAGGTTTCGGCTCTCAGCGCTCTTCTACGAAAGCAGAACTCTGGACCATCGAACTCTTTCGCTCAATTCTACGCTGGAGTCGCCGGAAGATCTTCTGATGCTCCAAGTGCTATCGTCGAGATCTACTTTCCTTTCGCAGAGGCAAACAACAAGCAACCTGCCCCTGGTCAGAATCCAAATAGCAGCGCTCTCACTTTGAATGCAAAGACGAAGAGCATGAAGCTGTGCGTTAGGAAAGATGCTCCCATGGAAGAACTCATAGGTTACAGTCTTTACTGCTACGTAGAAGAAGGTTGGAAACCTGAATTGGACAAGGACACTACTGATGAAGAAGCTTTGGATATCAAGTTGACCACCATTGGCTATACTCTTAGGATAGTGGAAGATGGAGAAGTAGACGACGATTTCCCAGCTATCGATCGTTCTTTGAAGATTGGGAAGTTCGGAGGGGATGAATTCGCAATCTGTGCTGCTACTGCTGCTCAGATCAAGCAACATCTCTCAACTCAACCTGCTAACAAGAAGAGGCAGACGAGCGCTGCTCCAGCTTCTAGTTCAACTACGACTTCTGCAGTCCCTGCTAATCGACCTTCTGCTATGGAACTGACAGCTCCTCTACCTCCTGGACCTGTCAGTCGTCTTACTGGAGGAGCAAACGCAACTGCTGGATCCCTTATTTCAGTTCAAGGGACTCCAATCTTTGCTTCTTCAGCTTTAGGTCGTAGCGTCATGGGACCTTCAAGTGCTAGTATCTTCCTCAGAGTTCTCATCACTCCGAATTCAGAAGTCAAATATAGAACAACTCTTCAAGTCCCTTCAGAGATGTATTTAGCAGACGTTCTGGAAATGATTTGCAAGAAGAGACATCTTGAAAATGCCGACGAATGGGCTTTGACTGCTCCGGATAAGATGAAAGATAGAGACATTGTGGTACCTTTGGATAGAACTGTGGAAAGTCTTCAAGGGAATCATGATCTTCAATTGGTTAGAAGATCTACTTTGGGAGCTCAAGGAGGAGCTGGAGCTCTCAAAGGCCAGAGTACTAATCCGAACGGTGAGTCTTGCTCTGTTTCGTGAGACTTTTTCGATACGATGAACCCTAACACTAACCTTTACACTTTCTTTTCATCATATTGCAGCATCAATCTTCAAGCGATACTCTGAACCTCCAGCTCCTCGTTACAACAAGGCTCTCGACGTCAGTTCGGCTTACAAGGTAAGTTAGAATTAAAAGTCTCATTCTCAGCTCCGAGTTTCTCACAAGGTAGACTCAGGCTCACACCTACCCTTTTGGCTCTTCATTCTTTCTCTGCAGACCTACACTGTCAATCGCAAAATGCCTTTTGTCGGTCGACACGAACGAGTCTTGACATTGGATGGTGATTGGGTTCATATCATGTGAGTGCTCCTTCTCTCTCTCTTTTCTTCTTTCTGTGCCTCCAAATTTCTCTCACCGCAATGAAGTCAGTATTTCAAATCTCTCCTCATCACTTACCAATGCTTCTTGATTCTCTTACAACTTTTCAGGCCCTCGGACTCTCGTGCTTTCCAGACTCGAGCAGCCTCATTCCACATCTCTTCAATTGTCAGTTGCAAGCAGAACAAGAAAGCTGAATCGACTTTCAAACTTGTGGTCTGGAGAGAGACTCCAAGGGATACGAAGAGATATGATTTCGAAGCTGACAATCCTAGATTAGCTGGTGAGTCGTGAGACAGCGAGCTTGATCTTTGCTCTTCTTTCGCAGACGACTGATTTCCCCACTTTTCTTTTCTTTACCACTGTGCTCTTTTCTCCTTCGCTTCTTTCGAACTCTCTCCCTACCTGCCAGCTAACATCGTTTCCGATATCCTTTCTCGTAGCCAAAGAGGATCGACAAGCGACAAACGTCTATAAGTTGCTGCAAGGTTCAAGTCTCCTCCTCTCTTTCTCTCATTCTCGAAAGATCAAGCTTTATTCTCTTCGTTTTCGATCCGACTTCTTTTCCGCGTCCATGTCCCATTTTGTCTTCCTCATTCTCATTGTATTTTTTCAACTCAACGCGTTCACTCTTACTAAAAAGAACCTCTCCTTCTCGGTCCGCCGAAGCAAATCCTTTGATGTTACTCCTAGGGAGTACATAATGAACTGGCAAAAACGGTTCTTTCTTCAAAGATAGCGATACACAGACGAAGCGAAAAGGATTTCCAAATTTCCAACGTCTTCATTCCAGCAAGGGTCAACACGGAAGTATGGAAGGTTTATATACCCACCTCCCACCTGAATTTCCTTCAAAGTGTGCAGCAGCAACGAAAAGGTGATCGGACGAGTTTGAAGACCGAACTTTCTGAAGGTGCCTTGTTTTTGGTTTGAGAGTCAGATTCCGACACTCAGCTGGGTCATTTTCGGTCGTGAAGCGTTGTCTCAAATCTTTACTTGTTGATCGTCCCTATCGGAGTAGAAGCTCATATGAAGCAAATGAAGCCAAAGAGGAAGTTTAAAAATTCAACATGGAAGCGATCGAAGAGAGAAAGAGAGAGGCAACGTCTTTTTCCATCCGCTTGGCCGAGCTGAGCTGAACGCTGAGCTTCTATAACATCTCGATCGTCTTGAGAAAATCAGGTGTTCGGATGTTTGGTTTGTCATTCCTATTCTCCATCGATCTGTAGTGACGACCGACAAGGTACATGCTCGAATTCCCTTCAACTTCAGCTCTGATCTTTTTCTCAAGAGTCGCTGTTCAGATTCTTGTCGACTCTCACTGTTTCCCCAGAGTGGATTCCCTCAAACAAAGCACAATCTTTGAGATATGTAGTACGAAAGAAAATCACGTTGCGTGTAAAGAATAACGATACAGTTTTATGAGAAGCGATTCTGATTTGTGTGTGAGAGAGAGAGACAGAGACACGAGTCGAGTATGAGAGCATTATTGATAAGCAGATAGTCAAAGAGAGACGCAGAAGACAGTGACGATTCAAAAAGAAGAAAAGATTCAAAAATACGAAAAGGAAGAACATGGAGAAAAGGGAAAAGAATCGATGTTCATGAGAATAGAGTCGAAGAAACGGAGAGAAAGAAGATATCTTGATAGTCGAATGAAACTAAGTTTTGGATTTCTAGAAGTGAAAGAAAGAAAGAAAGAAAGAAAGAAAGGTATCGAAAGAGAATTGAAAGGCTTGTGATGATGATGTCGAAGGCTTGAAGTTGAGGAGAATCTATTGGAGATCGTTAAATCATAAGAGCAGGTGAAGAGAAGAAAGTGTTTTAAAGATCTATTAAAATTTCGACAGAGAAAGAGAGACTTTCGTTAAGCCAAAGTACCATGTTGAATTAAACCATGTTGATTCCATTCAAAGGCATCTAATTGTTGTTGAATTCTATCCAATTCTTCCTTTGCTCCCAAACCGTTTTGTTGAGAAGAAGAAGAAGCACCACCATTGAAACCAGCACTACCATTAGAAATACCTCTTCTTCTCTGTCTTTGAGAACCGACATCGTTACCTTCCAATCCCAAGTCATCGAAAGGTCTAACGGGACCTGGAGAAGGAGTGTGACCTGGAGTTGGAGTACGAGGACCATTTGAAGATAGATAAGAGTCTGCATAACCAGTCGAATCGAACGACAATTCACCAGAAGTATCAGCAGACATGTTTGCAATATCTCTATGGTGAAGTAGATGATCATTGTGATGAAGAGATTGTTGAGACATTGATTGACTTCCACCAAGTTGACCGTCTTGAGGACCATTCTCGATTCCATGAAGACCCAAAGCACTAGAACCTTCCTCTTGAGATTGTTGTTGCATTAGTTCAGGACTGGAATGAAGCATGACTTGTTGATGATGATGAAGAAGATGATCGTCATTGGTTTGAGGCAATGGAGCGAAGGAGAATGGAGTTGAAAGTGAACCACGATGTTGTGATAAAAGAGAAGCTGAAGTAGAATCTAGACTCGAATGATGTTGAGAATTCAATTGAAGATGAGATTGTTCAGCTGGAGGTCCGAATGGTGAGCCTAGAGGATAGAGATTGGCGTATGGGATTTGAGCCGACATTGGAGCATTGGAAGTAGTGGCAGCACCGTGATAGTATCCAGCTTGAGAACGAGGTTCGGATGCATGAACCAAGTGAGAAGAGCTTTGACGAACTGGAGTGGAATGGATTGAAGGACCAGATTGTTGTTGCCATCTCCATTGAGAGTTGGCATCGATGACCAATCCGGCAGCAGCTTGAGCTTGAGAAGCAGAGTTTTGATCGGCTATAGAAGCTGTGGAATCCAAAGCTTGACGTTTGCGACCTTCTGAAGCTGTTCTACCCATGGCTGGAGGAGAAGGTCTCTTGCGAGGATTGGAAGAAGAAGAAGAAGCAGTGGTGCTCGGTCCCATCGATTTCGATTTCTCCATTGCAGAAGCGCTCGGAGTTGAAGATTCTTCTGCCTCTGGATTCCAACCGTTCAAAGTACTGACTCTGATTCTCATTGGAGTATCTAGATCGGCACCAGAGTATCTCATGTTTTCCTCTTCACGAGCTACAGCGTAAACGTCCATTAGAAGAGCAGCCTTGTCTGGACGAATGATTCTAGAAGGAATCTCTGCAGTCGCCGTTTGAAGAGCACTGATGTTGGTATGAGGAGAACGTAGAAGACCAATGATTAGATTCTTGCGTTCTGGAAGGAAGAGATGATCCGGTTCACGATGACGAGAACCAGCAGGCCACCAAGCAGGTTTTGCAGCTTCTCCCAACTTGTACGGATGGTAACTCTGCTTCTTTGGTTCGATGACCTTGATCCAAGCCTTTGCGATAGTCTTGCATACCACCGATTGCATTTGTTGAAGTCTCAATTCGAAGAAGCTGGTACGATCGTTGTGAGTTGCCAAGTAGATTTCTTGCATTGGTTCGTAAGGATGATGAAGAGGCATGGTACCGACGGTTGGAGTGTCTGGATTCTCCATTCCCATTCCCATTTGAACCATTCCGTTACGATCTTGATCGTGTTCACGATGATGGATTGGTAGAGGAGCAGAGTGAGGAGGTTGAGGATATTCGTTTGAAGATAGAAGTTGTTGATTGTGATGACCATTTCCATTCCCACCTGCAGATAGAAGACCGTCTCTCTGATAATCCAATAAATGTCTCTGATTGACTACGTTTATATCAATTGGTGCAACGTTTGGTCTTTCCCTTGCTCTCTTCTTTCCTCTTGAACCCTTGATATTTCCATCTATCTCTTCAGTCTCACCATTGATCAAATCTAGGTTCTCATCTCCATCCCCTCTCGACACGACCACCACTGGAGCCACGGTTGCAGGTCTGACCATTCCATTGACTAGTTGAGCGTGAGAAGGAGAACTTGGAGAAGAAGAAGAGGAAGGATTGATGTTTTGGAATCTTGAGTTCATGAGAGGAGGAGTTGCATGGTCCATATGAGATTCAATTGGATTCAAATTGAAGATGTTTGTAGCTTCTTGAGCGATTGACATTCCACCACCATTGCTGCTGTCCTTTCCATCGTTCGCAAACCACCTAGATAGATTTGGTTCGAGGATTGAACTTGCGTAGGATTCGACTTGACCAGAAGGGGAGACTAGCAAGAGAGCGTACTGACTTCCATTCACAAAGCTCGACTGGTTGAGGCTGGTGAGGATAGAGTCGCGCTTGTGTTCGTAGTGAGAAGTTGCATTTGGATGGATTGGCTTGGATGATGAAGAAGAGGGTGTTTGATGATTGGATTTTGGAGTAGCATGTTTGGGAGTGGCGCTTGGGCTCATCTTGTCCAAAGTGTTGTTCTCGGTCTGGATTCGAGGAGAGATGATAGACGGAAGGAAAGAGATGGCAATGAGTAAAAGAGGTTCAAGAAAAGAGATAGAGAATAGGATAGACAAATGAAAGGGGAGTTTCGATCCATGCAAATCGAGAAAAAGGTTAAGGAGCAGGGGATGAGGTAGAACAACAAGGCCCACACGACTCGACTCCTTCTCTTCTACTCTACTCTACTCTACTCACCAATCAATGAGGTTGTGTCTTACGCGAGTCTAAACCAAGGATTGACAGTAGATGATGTTGATGTTTCAAAAGGAGAAGTAGAGAATGAAATGCGATATTAAAAAGGGAAATTATTCTTGTTCTTGAAGAAGAAAGGATCGACGTCCAAGATGCAAGGAGTCGTGTCGAAACCGAGCTAAATCAAGGGATGAGGTCTTTCGCTCGATTTCCGTCCCGTCGTCAAGTTTTGGATGGAGGCAAACAGAGGCACTGTCTGCTAATGGTGGGAAAGGGTAGCAGCAAGAACGTTGGATCGAGCTAGGAAATTAAGGGAAGAGAGAGAAAGAGAGGAGAGAATGGCGAAGAGAGAACTGCCTTCTTTATAAAGCTCGCAGCCGTTCGCAGGGTGCTGCAGCATGCCTTTCTCTCTCTCTCTTGTGCAGATCGCAATCTCAACCTTATTCCTTCAACTTCAACTTCAACCCTGTCTGTCTGTCTGCCTGTATACCTTCCGCAAAAAGAGTTTTCCCAAGAGATTTCGTTGCTCATCTTACCTTTGCCTCACTCTTTCGATTCCAGCTTCACCACCCTCATTTCCAAAGCCTTCACCGATGAGTCTGCTTACGAAAAAAAAGTTGCAGTTCACTCACTCTGGAAATGAATGAAAACAAAGAAAATTTCATAACTCAGCCTCTCGATCAGGTCCTGACAGGATTAGAAAGCCGACCAGAGGTAGAAATGGATGGAAGAACATTGGGGACGCAACGGTCTAATCTGAGCTTGGACTTCTCTCTCTTTCTCTTCGACTTCCGACAACCTTCCTCGATTTTCGAGCTTCGACTTTTGACCTATCGACTTCCATCTGAGATTTTACAGCTCCTATCACTCTGTATGTCTGCACCGAATGGTGTAAGTTAAGGCACATCTTCAGGTACAACGGGTCGGTTTGAGATTTTTTGTTTGGTCTGTGGTTACTCGTTTTGGACTTTCCGAATGACGTTTTCTCCTTCTTACATACGACTTGCCTTTGGAAGAACTACTTCCATTTTCGATCTATCCATGGATACAAAGAGAACCTCAATCTCGATTTCAAAGGGTTCAAGAGAGCGGAAAAGTCTTTCCTTGGGAAACTTTGTTTTCACCTCATGATTCTCGTCGTCGTCGTCTTGCATCAGCGTCAGAGTCAGCTACACCTGGCGTTTGCTCTCTCGTGTGCTCCAAATCTAGGCTCAATTCACAGTGGAAGGCGTCGACGAACTTGATAAGGTTTCGGACTCAAGCCGAACAATTCTAGACCGTTGAAATCGAGATGGAAGGTACAGTTCATCCGAATCTCTCTCTTTCTGTCGAGTTTATCAGACTTTTGTCTTCAGACTTGGTGCTTTTATCTCATCTTCGCCCATCAACCTGCTTAAGACCGTGTCTACCAAGCGCCGCAAGAAATCCCGTTGAACGTATCATTGAAGAGAACAAGGTTTGTTGAGTCGAGCGCTGGAATCTCGATGCTCTAGACTCGAGGCCTGAGGTCTTGAGTGGCTCAAGAAGCTAGAATACTTTCTCTACCATTCGAAGATGATGACAACATTGAGGCAGAGAACAACTTTGAGGAGCTTTGAGGCCGAAAGGGAAGGATAAACTTGCTTTCAAGTTTCAGATCTCGAACCGATCTGTGTGTCTCCTATTTCTTTCTCTCTACCGCTTTACGCCACTTTGAATAGCTTATGACGAGGATCTAGGCTCCATGGCCAACTTCTTCTGCTGAAACATCAACTGGAGGTATAGCCATTCGTAGAGCTCCAGAGCCCCAGGTTTTTGGTTTTTTTCTGAGATTGTACGTCTGATAAGATCTCGGTGCAGCGCGATTGAAGAAGCCAATAAGGTCATAACGACTTGGTTCTTTGGGTAAAATTCTGTTCAGATCGCAACAAAAAAGCTGCGATTTTCTACGAAAGACTAGAAGGAGAAGCAAGTACGAAGACAGTTAGAGAATTTGAAAGGATGTCGCCTCTGCTCTGTTGGCCTTGGGCGACACTTCTCTTCTCTGGCCCAATTCTGAAAGGTGAACTCTTCTGCCAAAACATTCGGTCTGTCACTTTGCTCTTCTCATCCCATCCCTTGATAACGGTACAGCCACCAAGTTAAGAGCTCGTCGATCTCTGATGGGCACTTCGGTCTCAACAAAGCAGAAGCTTTCGTGGCGATTAGTAACACTTTCTCTCTCTTCGAAGTTCGAATTCCAGCCTTTCAAAAAGGTATGTAGGATGAAGTCCAAAAAGAGGAGAAGAAGTTCAAATCTCGAATTAACGGTGTCGTACCTTCTTTCTTTTTGAAAGTCAGTCAAGAGCCACACACAAAGTGACAAGTCCTCCCTCCAAACAGATCTGCACCAGAGATGATCGAGACAGCCATCCCGTGTCTGGCTTGACAGTCAAATCCCATCCAAGAATTCGAGGAGGAAGAAATGGTACTGGTTCTGCCGGGAATTGAGATACTGCAAGAAAGTCGGGGGAAGGAATGAAGATTAGCAAACGCTCAGCGTTAGCTAACCAAAGATTCCCCTACACCTGCCATATCACACGACACTCTAAAAGGCTTCAATTCTCAGTCATAACGATTCTCATGGGGAGATGGCAACGGCAGAAGAAAGCAAAAGCTTGAAAGCTCGATCGTGGACGGCATCAAAGTCGACGTTGTGATTCCAGATCGTACAGGCCTTTATCCGAGCCCGATCCCTCCGAATTATACATCTTTTGATTTATGAAAAGCTGACAAAGTCAAGTCGAAGATTGGGTAACTGTATACAGAGCGAAAGATAGGAAGAGAGAGGGGGGACTCGAGACTCTCAAAGCAAACATCTCACCCTCGTCTTCTCAATGACGTCCATCATCTTCAGATCCTAGCCTTGCATTCCTTCTCCAACCATTTGAGCGCTCTTTCGTCTCCACTCTTCTTGAGGATAGGAGAGACCTTCTGCAAGACTTCATCGTGATACTCGTTGATCCAAGTCTTCTCGGCTGGCGACAAGAGCTCTGGATCGATTAGAGAGGCTTGAATTGGACACATCGTTAGACGCTCGAAGGATAAGAAGCCCTGTTGAAGATAATGGAGTGAGTTGATGATGACGGGAAAAGAGTGGCAGAAGAAAAGAGGGTTAGACGAAGGAAACGACGAGGCTAGAAAATCGAGCTCAAAGTGAGAAACTCGCCTTGTCACCAAAATTGTTGGGCGTGTCTGCTTTGCGAACACTGAGAGATAAGGGAGATTGAGAGATCAAACGAAGATGTAGGAAAGTCAGAACATCGAAGAGATCGTTTACATCTATCTACAAGTAAGTACGCTGAACTTACGCAATCAAGTTCTCGATTCTGATTCCCCACTTTCCATCCTCGTAATACCCAGGCTCATTGGAGATCACCATTCCTTCCTTGAGACTAGTTTCATTGAAGGCGATTCGCTGAACGGACGAGAAAGAGAGATGAGCAAAAGATGAAATGTATGCGTCAAGGTCAGTCGAAGTTTCACCTCGTTGGCTCTCCAAGTCCTGATGGTCTTCAACTCACAGTACCAATTCCCATTGGTCCCTCGTGAACATTGAGGAACGATCTGAAGAAAGACAACAGTATCGAGAAATGAAATCAGAGGTTAGTAACTTGATCGCCTTTCGAGAATCAATTCATCCGAATCTTCGTGTCACTCACCCAACTCCATGTCCAGCTATTCAAGAGAAAAGGGAAAGAGGTAGGTCAGTAAATTAGTAAAAAGCACTCAGCACCACAGATGAAAGTCTCCGCCTCTTCTTCTCTACTCACTTCCATGTCTATAATCCAAACCATCTTCCCAGAGAGCTCTTCTAGCCAAAGCATCTACAATGTATCCGGTGGTACCATTTGGGAAAACCAGCCTATCGATAGCGATATGACCTTGCAAAACTCTAGTGAAAGCTCTGATTTGTTCCTTTGTTGGTTTCCCGAAATGCCAAGTACGAGTGACATCTGTGGTTGAATCGGTGAATTGAGCACCCGAATCACAAAGATAGATTTCCGAAGGATCAATGTTCGGACAAGAATCTGGATCTGGAGAATAATGAATGATAGCTCCATTTGGACCACTGTGGAAAAGAGCAAGATCGAAGGTGGAAACGAACGAAAGAAGATGAGAACGTCAGTCAGAAAGAGAACTGAAACTCCAATAGTGAGAAGTCTCTTCCGAATGAAACTCACGTCGAACTAATGGTAGTGAAACTCAAACCTTTAAACATATCCAGTCTACTTCTGAACTCTTCCAGCTTAGTAGCACCTTGGAATTCATTGATTTTCTCCCCTTTGGAAAGAGATTCCTCCAACCAAGAGAAATAAGAAGCCAAAGCAGCTCCATCTCTGATATGACCTTCTCTGAAACCTTTGAGTTCAGTTTCATTCTTGATGGATTTCAAATCTACGATGATGGCTCTATCGATTTCCACTTTTGATGAACCTCCCAAAGCTTCTTGAACTGCTAGAGAACCTCGTTTACCGATGTAGATCTAAGAGAAGAAGAAAGAAAAGTAAGTCAGAAGAAGCGAAGAGAGTTTCCATGTGAGTTCAAACTTTCTAAAGAGAATACTAAAACTCGAAAAACTATCTGAGTTGTTTGCTCACCCTTTCCCCATCTTTCAATTCAGATCCGATTCTCTTTAAATCATCATAGAAGCTCTGATAAGGTTTAATCTTGACATCATTTCCCAAAGATCCTTTAGAATCCTGATCCAATTTCTTCTCATCTACATAAAGAATCGTTTCATCCAAAAGTACGACAGCGAAAGCGAAAAAGACTGGATTATAAGGAACGTCTGAACCTCTTAGATTGAATAACCAAGCAGTTTCATCCAACATACTCGAAACGTAACCTTTTGCCACCTTGTTACCACCATTTGATTTAGTCTTTTTGTTCAATTCATCTCTCAATTCCTTGATTTTGGTTTGATAACTTTTACCTGAATATTTCTCTTCTTGGATAAAGATTGGATTGATTGGCATCGAAGGACGATCGGAACCCCAGACTGAATCAATCAGGTTCTCAGTCAGAGGAACTAGAGAAGATCCAACCTTTGATAAATCTGAAGAGATGGTGAGGGAATCTTCGGCTGTTATCAAGGTGGAATCCATTCCTACTTTTGATTTCGGTGGGAGGTTCTTGGAAAGGTATTCTGAAGGAGAGAGAGAAAAAGAGTTTCAGATTTCGTCGACACGAGATGAGATCATGCTGATAGGTTGACGAATACAGAAGTCTATAGTTCTTTGATGAATCTCTATCTCAAACTGACCTTGCCAAGTAGGAACATTTGGTTCACCCTGTTTCATCAAAGTCCAAACGCTTGGTTCCAACTGTTGACCGGCTTGCAAGAAGTATCTTCCATCGGTGAATAGAGCAGCTTCCTTTGTAGAGATGACAGCACACCCTGCTGATCCAGTGAAGCCAGTGATGAAGGCTCTTCTGAGATCGCATCTATGTAAGAGGGGGTGAGAAGGATAACAAGGGAAGGAGAGAGAGGGACGAGCAGGAGTGGGTTGTCAGTCGAAGCTTGTCACGCTTGTTAAGGAAAGAAAGGTTAGAAATTCGTACTTACTCAGCTGGGTATTCACTAGAATGGGCATCTTCACTTGGCACGACGCTGCGAGTAGGCGAGAGAGGGCAGGTTCAGAAGAGAAAGAAGATAAGGCAGCAGATTAGAGAAGGGATCCATTCCACTCTTGTTCGCTTGAGCATCCTTTCAATTTGATACCCATTTGCTCATCGATCATCTTGTTCATCTCATATCCAGCAATGGCTGTCATTCCTTTGTCTCTCCTTCTTCACATGACCTTTCTTCTTTCCCAAGTTGTACTCACTAAGCGTCCAAGCCATTCTGCTTCATCAAGGATCTGAGTTGTTGAACTCTTTGAGTAGTGTCTACTTTTCCAGTTGCAATCGCACCCATCTTTGTCTTTTCAGAAGTAGAAGGAGAAGTGGTAGAGAAGAAAGAAGAAGTTGTCGTTGATGCTCTTGTGACTGCCAGGGATCGGTAGAAAGGCCGAACAGCGATTGGACAATAGAAAGTTCGCTTGAATTGGTTCAGTTGATGATGGGGATTAGTTACTGACTTTGATGAAGTTGAATTGAGTCGAGTTAGTGCAATTCCAGCTCGATTCATCAAATGGCGAGAGAGAGAAAGGACAGAAAGTTACGATAATTGAAACTCTCGTTCAATCTTTGCCATCGCCTCCATCATCCATTATTCGAGAAACTTCTCTGAGATCAGTTGATAGAGATCTTTTCAACCAAGTTCACAAGATCAACCTCCTCCAGACATCTTTGTCGTAGCAGCTTCGATATCCAGTCGTTGAGATGGCTTCTTCTTCTTCTTCTTCCACTCAATCCTCTCATCTTCAATCAATCGTAGATTCTCTCCCTCCAGAAATCGTCTCTACGATAGCAGCCAGTCTAGATTCACAGAGACTAGTGCTCGCTAGAAGAGTCTGTCCAAAATGGTTGGATACTATAGACGCAGATCGTTCTCTCTTCAAGACTCTCGATCTGTCATCATCAACTATCAGGGGGTGGAACAATGGGATTCTTCAACTCTTCGATCAAAAATCTCATTCCAAGCTAGCTCAGGTCGAGCTTCCTTTCAGAATCCAAGTGCAGAGGGAGGATCTTTACGAGTTTGTCTCGACTCTACGCAAGTCTGTTTCCACTCTCTCTTCGCTCTCTTTCTCTGTCAATCTTTCCGACTATTCTTTGGAGGATGACAGGGGAAAATCTCTTTTCTCTTTACTGAATGGGTCATCTACCAACCTTTCTGTTCTATGCATCAACAATTTGAATCGACGTTGGAAGTCTGTGCTCCAAGTCTCTAATCAGAACAACTTAAGATCGCTACCAGATTCTCCAATTTTCCTATCTCTGAGCGGATTCACTCCGGGGGATACTCTGCAGGATTTTTTGAATCAAATTTTCAAGTCGCCTGGGAGGCTAGGGTACCTTCACATTAGCTTTCCGAGAGAGCTATCAGGCCCAATAGAGCAGTCGCCAGTCCAATTCAATCATTTGAAAGTTTTAGAGGCATCTTTCCCATGGGATGCACTCTCCGTGACTTACCGTATGTCCGATGCTTATCCAAAGCTTATATTGTTCATTCAAGATATTGGAGGCCTCTATTCCATGTCTAGAGTCCCTCCCTCAACCAAGGAATGGTGGTTAAAGGTTGAGGATGGACTTCAACTCGATTACAATTATGCTAATTTGACGCCCTTATTTAGATCTGGTCCTAGGGTCAGGAACTTGAGAATCGATTCAGGCATATTCCCTTTCAGACAAATCTTACTGGTAAAAGCACTGGAAGAGAGGTTTAAAAGTGTAGGCTCAGAAATCGATGGTGAACCAATGAGACCTCTGGAGAAACTTATCATTTCGAAAAAGCATTTTGGGAAGACATCGGTGTCGAGACTAGAAGACGTTGTAGGAGAAGTAATAGATGTCAAAGATGTGCCTGATAGGATTCAGATCCCAATTCCAGAATCGTCGGACAGAGTGAGTAACAAGAAGTCTCTGTTTTGCCGAGTTTCTGGCTATCTACAAGCTACACCGATACTATCTGACGATCCATCTGTTCTTGCTAAACCTGGTTGCTTTTGACGGTTGCAGGGTGATTATCTCTTGTGAAAGCCTTCGTCTCTATCCTTTTGAGGTCTTTGGAGAGGCATACATTGGTCTTCATGCCCGCTCGTTCTTTCGAAGCGATTCTTTAAGTCTCCCTCTGGATATTCTCTTCAAACTACTTTCTAGTTTAGAGCTCTCTCATTCCCACTCTTCGTCTTCTTTCTTTTTTTGTCTCGATTCCATTTGATCAGTCGAAGCCTTCGACTTGAGTTTTGATCTTTTCAAACCATGTTGATTCTTCTCGCTTTTGCTTCATTGGCAACTTTGCCACTGAACCACACAAGTGTTAATCTCTTTTTGGTCTGTGCAAAGAGACCTCGAACCTTTCGAGAAGTAAAAAAAGTGCGATTGGATGTGAGATTAATGTGTCAGTGATGTCCTACTACAATGACAGACGAAAGACATTGCGAATGAAGTTGATGACAGGCTCTCGAGTTGACAGTATCGACCGACCGAACGAGAAAGAAGTAGTTAGGGTACCGTAAGATTCTACCAAGAAAGGAAAGTAGAGAAGAGCTGAAGGTTGACATGAGAAGGTAAGAGAGATTGACCACTGTCAGTATCAGAAAGACAGAAAGAATCACAATTCCGTCTTGATCTTGATGGAACTTGAGAAAACCCACTGAAAGAATCAGCATTAGGAACTCAGGGTCTCTTCATCTAGCTAGACTCACTTTCCTAGCCGACCTAAACTTCGATGTCGATGAACCATGACTGAGCATCCCCTTCTACCACCTCTACGAGTCCTCTGCACCTCTCCAAGAAGCTCTTTGCTTCCTTTGAATCACTATAATACCCCAGCTTCGATGGAAGAACCAGTTTTTGAATCGGTTCCATCTTGACCCCATCTACTTCTAAACCAGCTTCGACGTTGATTCTTCTTTTGTTCAAGATGTTCAAAAGAGGGTCCCTCTGATAGGCCTCTTGGAAGCGGGCCACCAACACAAGAGTCTTCAATCTTGCGCAGCGATCACTTAACTCCTCTTCCATGAAGTCCAAATCCTCTGCCCATAATTCTGAAATTGATGGTAAGTTCGAAAGGCCTGAATGGGCGATGAGTATCGCAGAGTCTGGAATGAGAAGCCATCGAGGGAAATTCCCCCCATCATCCAGCTCCAATACCTCCAGCTTTGGGAACTCTAGGGTAGGAACTCCACTATGATTTTCCTTATATCCATGCTTGAAACTGAACGTCAAATGTTTGAGGCTCCCCGAGGGGCCCTCCAAGAGATCTCTCCACTCGGAAGAAGAGAGGCTCGCTTCAACATCTAGAGATACCAAAGTCTTGAACCTAGCGCTGTCGATTTCGAGAATAGATCGACCAGCTCCGTACCAGAGAACTTTGAGGGGGCTTGTAGTGCTTGAACCATCTTCTTGAGAGTTACTCTCGATTAAGTTTCTTCTGAGACGAACTTTACATGTCTTAAACCAATGTATGACTCTCAAAGATTCAACAACAGAAAAAGAATGGAACAAATTCTGCAAATCAGTTGGAGAGGGAGGTCCAAACTCGAGCAGAAGATGCTTGAGGGTTGCCTTGGATCTCTCCAGGATGTCGAAAAACTGAAATTGAAGCTCCTTTCCCACTTCCACTCCGATCTCGACATCTTGCAAAGTCGAGTCACTTTTCTTGTTGAAAAGTTCCAAAATAGAAGGATCCCACTTCTTGATGCTTTTCTCTGGAAGGTGAAGAGTTCTCCAAAAGCTCTTGTGCTCGTCAATGATCTCGAACCATTGCTTGCAGACCCTTCTAACTATCGTCGTTTCGATGCAGTCTAGGCGTTTGAAGACGTTGAAGAGTATATCTGGAGATAGCAAGTCGTTGATGGAAGTCATGATTGGCTGGAGTGCTGAATTGTCCGATTTTGACTGGAAAGAAGAAAGTTTGAACGAAAGTTCTCTTCGAGTTTCTCAATCTCGGCACTCGCCGACTCGCGAACAGACCCATCAAAGCTTCTGTATGAACGAAAGAGACAAATAATACTTTCACAAAGAAGATCGAACAGTGACACAAAAAAAGACGTCATTTTTTGACAGCGAATGGGAAGTCGTGACTCCAGAAAGTAAGGGGGTCGTCGAGAAGATTCTCTTTGTACAAGTCTCGATCCCGCAAAAAGACAACAAAAAGAAGGTAGGACACGTCAAAAAAGGATCTAGAGAGGTAAGAGAATCGAAAGATATGACTGAAGTTTGAGGCAATGCGTCTTTTGTGGTGGATCGACGAGAAGAAAAGAAGCCGGTGATCGAAAGAGAAGCCAGGATTCTGATCAAAGAGAGAAACAGAATTCTCCAGTGTGATTAACCTTCTGACAGGCCGTAGCTTGGTGTGAAGGCAAGAGCGACCGATGTTTCCAAAGCCTTTCAAGAGGTATACGGAGAGACGATCATCGTCGTAAGCAACGCTGATTTCAAACGCTGATGCAAGAAAATCATCATTCGATCTTTTTAGAAGAAACTCCCATTGCTACTCACCATTCTGATGAGTCTAGACGTCTATCTCGATGAACCTCGATTGGGCATCTCCTTCTACCACCTCTACGAGTTTTCTGCACCTCTCCAAGAACTTCTGTGCTTTTTGAGAATCGCTGTAATCCTCCAGTTTCAATGGAAGAACCAGCTTCTTAATCTTTTCCATCTTGACTCCATCTACTTCCAAACCAACTTCAACATTTTTTTTCCTCTTTTTCAAGATGTTCAACAGAGCTCCCCTTCGATTGGAATCATCGTGAGGACCAACCAACACCAGAGTCTTCAATCTTGCGCAGCGATCCGTCAATTCCTCTTCCATGAATTCCAAATGCCTTAACCATAGTTCCGAGACTGGTGGAAGTTGGCCACAGTCCCAGCGAATCAACAACTTCACTGAGTCGGGAATGACAAGCCACGAAGGGTAATCGATCTGGTAGTCATCTAGATCTAGGACCATTAAATTCGGTAGTTCTAGAGTAGGAATTGTACCTTGGAAAAACTTTTCCTCTCCACCAAATTCGATTCTTAAATGCTTGAGTGTTTTTGAGGGACCTTGCAGAAAATTTCTCCATTCGAAGGGAGACAGATTGTCTCTAGTCTCGAAAGAGACGAGATTCTGGAATCTCACTGGGTCTACTTCGAGCATCTTCCGATCGGAACTATACCAGAGTGCTTTGAGGGGACTTGCTGCTTTTGGATCATCTTGAACGACTCTTCTCCTCAGACGGACTTTGCCACTTTGATGCCAATACAGGACCATCAAAGACTTTACGTTCGGGAAAGCTTCGAGAAAGTCTGTTCTTTGAGTGTAATTGTTCTCATGCAGTGAAAAGTTGACGAAGAGATGCTCGAGAGACTTCTCAGATTTCTTCAACAAGTCAAAGAACTGCTGTTGAAGTAGCTCGCCTTTCACCGGAACCCTTACTTCCACCTCTTGCAAAGTCGAGCCACTTTTCTGATCAAAAAGCTCTAGAATTGAAGGATCCCACTCAAGGCTTTTCTCTGGAAGATGAAGAGCTCTCCAAAAGGACTTGTGAATCTCGATGATCTCCAACCATTGCTTGCAGACCCTTCTAATTGTCGTGGTTTCGAGGCAATCTAGACGTTTGAAGATGTTGAGGATTAGGTCTGGAGATAGTGAATCATTGATGCAAGTCATTGGAGAGGAATGTCGTTTGATGGTAGTGTTCCGGGAAGAAGAACCGAAGGAAAGAGAAGCGCAAAGTTTGATTGGCTCTTCTGACTTGCTACCAACCATCATCATCATCAACAAGTAACAAGAAATAGCATTCGAATCAAGAAGGGTAGGATCGAGATCAAGAGACACTAAGCATTCCAAGAAGCATCGGATAGAGATAGAGAGAGAGAGGCATACATTCACTTCTAAACCCTTATACTCCCTTAACCTCTGCATCGGCAGCTTTAAATCTCCTCCTTCTATTCTCTATCTCTATCTTCTGATGACGATGCCTTCCTTCAGATCCAAGAGGGATTCATCTGTCGGCTTGACTGCTGAAGAGACAGATTCCAATTCTACATCTCCATCTCCATCCAAATCCAAGATGTTGACTCCATCGAAATCCAAAAGGAATTCCTTCTTTTCAAGATCCAACAATAATTCTCCATCTCCATCTTCAGCCAATCCTTCTTCTTCTCCTTCCACAATCATTTCAAAAGGTTTACCAACTGTAGAATTGAATGGAAATGGTTCGCAGCATGAGCATCAAGATTCTTCCTCTTCTCCCCAACCAGATCAAAGTTTGAAATCCAACTTTATCCCAAATCAAGTCTCGAGCAGAGCAGACATTATCAGCATCAATGGTTATGAGAATGCAAAGAGGGATTCAGATGGTATGAATGGAATGCTAGTCAATGGAAACCATGAACGAGAGAATGGAGGAGACAGTCCAAATGAAGGCAGCAGCAATTCATCTTCCCTACCTCCAAGTTTGACCACGGCTTCCACTGCTACTTCCGCTTCCATAGAATCATTGGAATCCATCAAGTCTCAAAACGAAAGGAGAGCATTACAATTGAAATTGGATAGAAGTCTAGCAACAAATCAAAAGGAAGCTTCCAAACAACCCATTGCTCAATTGATTCCTCCTCCTACCTCAACCACTCCTCCAACTTCTCACGAATCAAGTTCAGATGGAACTGATCTATTACATCAAGAATTCGGTTATTGTTCGAACCAATCCTACAGATATACTTCCCAACATAGAATAGGAGATTCCTTACCCAATCCAATCGAAGAAGAACCTTCTTATTTCATAGTCTTATCAACCTATGTTTCTTATTTGATTCTAATAGTCATTGGTCATATGAGAGATTACGTTGGAAAAAGGTTATTCCCAAATTCTTACAAACATTTGGTAGAAACCAATGGTTATGCAGCTTTGAATAGTGATTTTGATTCCTTTTATACTAGAAGATTGAAAGCTAGATTGGATGATTGTTTCTCAAGACCAGTCACTGGTGTTTGTGGTAGAACGGTTTTAACTCTCGATAGAACTTCAAATGATTATTTCGAATCTTTTCAATTGACTGGTACTAAAACTAGAGCTTTAAACATTTCTGCATACAATTATTTAGGTTTCGCTCAATCTCATGGTGGTTGTGCAGATTCAGTTGAAATCTCTTTGAAGAAATATGGAGTTTCTAGTTTTGGTAATCGATTGGGGGTTGGTAGTTTGGATTTACATTCTCAAGCTGAGAAATTGGTGGCTAGATTTGTTGGACAAGAAGATGCAGTCATCATTTCAATGGGTTTCGCTACCAATTCAACTACCATTCCTGCTTTGGCTGGTCCTGGAACTCTAATCATTTCAGATGAGTATAATCATTCTTCAATCAGATTCGGTGCTAGATTGAGTGGAGCTAGTATTAGACAGTATAAACATAATGATATGAAGGAATTGGAAAATCTTCTAAAGGAATGTATTAGTCAGGGTATGCCTAGAACTCATAGACCCTGGAAAAAGATTCTTTTGTTGGTAGAAGGTCTTTATAGTATGGAGGGAACCTTGGTCAATCTACCGGAAGTCATGAAGTTGAAGGAGAAGTACAAGGTGAGTCGAGAGAGTCAGAAGGAACGGGGGAGAGGAGAAGTGATGGCTATGAGTGAAAGGGAAGCAACAAAGGAAGCTGTGATGATATCGGACAATTGGAAGAGGTCTCGCCAGATTGCTGGGAACCCTTCTCTTCCGTCATGGATCGACAAGAGTGGAAGCAACGTCGTCTGCCCTCTTATCTCCAGCCGATGCTCATCGCGGACATTTCCTGACTTGGATTTCTATCCCTTTACATCAATCAGTTCTACCTCTACGTAGACGAAGCTCACTCCATCGGAGCCATTGGACCAAATGGAAGAGGAGTTTGCGATTACTTTGGAGTCGATCCAAAGAAGATCGACATTCTCATGGGCACCTTTACGAAATCCTTTGGAGCCTCTGGAGGTTACGTCTCTGGATCCAAAGCTCTTATGGATCGAATCAGATTAGCCAATCATGCAAATGTCTATGGAGAAACGTTGGCTCCTCCAGTCTTGACTCAGATCATTTCCTCAATGGCTTCGATCATGGGAGTTGGAAATGATCCAACTGAAAAAGCTTTACTACCAAGTTGGATTTCTTTACCAAACAATTTATTAGATGGTTCGGAAGGAAAGGAAAGATTGAGAAGATTAGCCTTCAATGCAAGATATTTATCTTCTGGTTTAAGGAAATTGGGTTTCATAGTTTACGGACATAGAGATTCTCCAATCGTTCCTTTATTGATTTTCAATCCTTCAAAGATGCCAATGTTTAGTAGAATGATGTTGGATCGTCAATCAAGTTTACCACCACATGAAAGGAGATCCTATTCTTTGTTGAATTCTTCATCAGATGATGATAGTGAAATTACAAAGGAAGAGAAATTGGCAATGGAAAGAGAAACTCAAAGTTTACATGATCCAAACGCTTCTGGTCAATTGACTTCAAGACCTCCAATCGTAGTGGTTGTGGTTGCTTATCCTGCAACTCCTCTGATTTCTTCAAGAGTTAGGTTTTGTGTCTCTGCAAGTCATACTAAAAGTGATATGGATGACGTTCTTAGAGCTGTGGATGAAGTTGGAACTATGCTTTCGCTCAAATTGGGTAGTGGTGGTCCTGGTGGAAGATGGGATGTAGAGAAAGTCATTAGGAATCCAGAGAAATTGGTTCAGTGGAATGGTGAAGATTCGATTTAAGGAGAAGGCAATTCGATTTCTTTCTTAAGGTTGTTGATAACCTCTTTTCAACATCAAATGCCACATTTAATCATCAATTGTCTATCTCTCTCTCTCTAGACATGATACAATTTCCTTAGAAAACGAAAATCACGATTTAAAAACTTCAAAACAAAACAAAATCTAATCTTAAAACATGCAATCTCTACTCTTCTACACTTACATCACAACTCTCTGGCCTTTTCGCTTCTTTGTAACGACACATTATTCTCTCCTCTCATTTTCTTTTCTTCTCATTTCCTTAACCGTTTCCTTCTCGAAGAAGGCGGTTTTGTTCGTTGACTTCTCACGTTAAATCAATTGGAATTTTCATCTTTTTTCTACACCTTCCCTTTACTTTCACGCCGACATTTCTTCATCATCATCTTTTTCTCTACTCTTGCGTTTTACTTTCTTTTTTCTTTATCTCGAACAATCTTCATACCGCTTTTGGTGGTACTTTGCGTATGCCGTGTGGAACGAGAAATATCGACGAGCCCGCAAAAAAAACTTCTTCTCTTTCGACCATCGAATTCATCCATCCAACAGCGCCAGGAGCGCCCCCTGAGCAAGTACGTTCCAATAGATCACAAGTAGCTTTGCACTTTGTAATGGACTTCAAAGGTGTCTGTAAGTAGAGAAGCCAGCAAAGGACGAAGACATTTGCTCTTTCCAACGATTACGCTCCGTCTTCTGATCCCCCTCCTTTTCGATCACATACACAGATCCATATGGGAACTTCAGAAACTACTACAATCTGAGAAAGCATAGACCGACGGCTGCTACTGCTACTGAAGAAGGAGAAGGAGAAGAAGAAGAAGCTCAGGTTTCCACTTCTGCTTCTGTGTCGAATGGGAATGATATGCATACGAGCAGACGGACAGACTTAGATCCCAGAGTGCTTGCTCTATTGAAATGGCTGCAATCTAGAGAAGAATTGAATCAACCATTCGAAGGAGGAGAAGATGAAGTCGCAGCGAAATCAAGTTTAAAGAAGAAGGAAAGTCAAGACATTCCACTCAAGAGGACATTCGATCGGATTCTAGACATTGGAACCAATTCAGGAAAAGTAGCTATTGAGATGGGTAAGATTCATCTGCGATTACGTCGCACAAATACAGTCGGGAAACATCAGTCTCACTCCAATCGAAAACCGAGCTGAATTTCTGCGTCTTCTCTCTCTCGATTGCATTATCCCGTCTCTGAATTCTTGCTCTACAGCTCAAATCGTATCTCCAAGTCCAACGTTGGTGATGGGTATCGATATAGACAATGAATTGATCTCGAGTGCAGATTTCGCTCTTCGTGGTGCTTTTACGACTTGGGCTCCTCGACCTTCAAGCTCTCCCCTCAAATCATCTACAAACAGCACTTCCAATACGAAAAAAGAGGAACCGAAGCTACAATCGCTCTCAGAGACGCGGCAGAATAGAGAGATTGCTCTACCTCCCGAGGCAACTTACTTCCCTTCTAGCTTTTCGACTCTTTTCGGGGCTCTGCCATTACCTCCTCCTGACTTTCGAGGCTCTGATTTCCCTCAAAATGTCAGGTTTCTGGCTGTGGATTGGATGAGAGAGATTCAAGGAATGGATCTCAAGGGTCGTACTGCTCAAAATTCGTCAGGCGAGGCCGCTTCTTTCGAGATGAAGACTGAGAATCAGCGAGGTTGGGATATGATTCTTGGGTGAGTTCGAACGTAAATATGAGAAGCAGTTTCATTTCAAAATCTGAATGCCAAAAGAGAGGTGCTTTCATCTGTGAATTCTCCTGAACTCGTTGCGAGACAGACAGGAGACTTACTCATTCACTGATCCTCGTTTTCTTCTGCCTTCTCTTTTAAAACTCTTCTATATCATCCACTCCTTTTCTTCTCAGACTATCAATCACGAAGTGGATCCATCTTCATCATCGAGACCTAGGAATACGAAAGCTTTTCGCCTCCGTCGCATCCCTTCTCTGTCCAGGAGGATGTTTCGTTCTCGAGAGACAGAGGATTGGATCTTATGCCTCTTCCAGAAGAGCCTTGGCAAAAGAAGGTTATCATTTAGATGCCAATGGTTTGAAGCTCCATCCGGATGATTTCGATTTGATATTGACGGTAGAGATGGGTTTGATAGGTCCGATTAGAGTGGGAGAGATCATTGGAAATGGTGAGTGCGAAAGAGTCAGTGTAGATTTTGGTTTCGTGCGGAAAAGTATTGTGAAACTCAGTGGTATTTCTTTTCCCTCTTTCTATGGTATGGAAACAGGTTTCGTGAGACCTTTGGATATCTTTGTTCAACCTCTCACACCTCCCTCTCAGAGCGTCGTCGACTTTCGAAAGGCTTGTCTAGACGCCCCTCCCGCAAAGCCCAAGTCTCAAACCCCGATCGTAGATGCTGAACCTTCAGAAACGGCTACTACTGGCCCTCAGTTGAAGGAAGGGCAGGTAGAAAAGGACGCGTCTCCAGTGCAAGAAGGAAATGAAGTGCTGGTTCCTTGGGTCAAAAGGAAGTGGAAAGTGAAGTGATCCGAGTCGAGTCGAGTCGAGCATTTGATAGACAGGCATACCAGCTGGTTGAATCATTGCAATTCATCGCAGGATGTGACAAACTGTCTTTAAAGCGAAGAACGAATGCCACTCGAGGCGAAGCTCGAAACCACTTTCTCTCGTTTGACGCGAATGTCGTGTGCGAGCGAACATTCTCATGAACTAAAGACGATCTCTAACTTGTTTATCGATCTGGAAAACACAAAGGGAAGCGCAGAAGATGGGAAGAGAACTGAAAGATGCGAACGAAGGAGCGCGACTGACTTTTGACTCTGTGCTTCTGAACAGCAACATCTACATCTTTCCATCTCCCCCGTCATAGGTTCACACTTAGTGGATTGAGACCAAGACATCAAATCAATCCAAGCAAGCAAGATGGCGTATTCGCGACCTTCAACTGTGCCAAACACGAACCCAGTCTCTTCTGGAGCATCGTCGTCGATGAATTCTTCACTCAATCCGAGTCAGAATGGCAATCCATCGATTCCACTTTCTGAACAAATCATGCAACACGACCAAGCAATCACACTGATGCTCCAGGAAATAGACGCTAACTTTGCAAGAGCTCATCAGACAATCACGGCAAGAATCCTACCAAGCGTAAAGAAGTACGGAGTGGCTAGCGCTAGAACTTGGCAGGGCGCAAGGGTGAGTGCATACAATGCTAGGTTGCAATGGATAGAATAGTTGGATGGTTGAAGAGAGCAACAAAAGGGAGAGAATGCAGCTGAGAGAGAAAGCAGAACAAGGAGAGCAACACTTGCCATTCGAGTTAGCAATCCATCTTGACCAGACGCGTTACTCGTCGTTTTCACTCGATCGATATCATCTGCAACATGATAAATTCTGTTTGCAGCCTCTATGATTTGACGAGGGAGAGCTGTTGTTGCTCTGCCGTTTCTGTCTTCCCTTCCTTCTCTTCCTTTGCTCTAACTGTTCTCACGCGTTCCATCCCCAATCCTCCATTTCCACCTTCTCTTCTTTCAGTTCTGGAAGCATTTCTTCGAAGTATCTGCAGACGTATCTCTAAGCAGTCACGCAGATGGAGCTTCCACCTACGATGAAAACGTAGATCAATCTAGGGAATACGCAGCAACCGAATCTCAAGCAGATCCGAACTCTCCCTCTTATCATCATTCAAACGCTAACAACGGAGGAGGAGGAGAAGAAACCTTAGGAACGATCCAAGCAGATGGTGATGATTCACTAGAGCAAGCATTGAATGCTGGAAGTAGACATTTGAGAGCAAGCAGTCCTCCAAATAGAAATGGAGGGAAATACATTCAAGAAGAATCTCCATTTGAAAGACTGAAGAACGAAGTTCAAAGTGAATTCGGAAATTATCAACAACAAGGTGACATGTCATCAGTTTCTCAAGTCGAATCAATCATTAATCAAAATCGTAGAGAAAAGGAAAAAGAAGATTGGAATGATGATAATGATAAAGGTAAAGGTAGAGATTTGGGTGATTATTCCGAATCTGCAATTGATTCTCCACCTCAGATTTCTGGTCCTTCTAGAAACAACAGAGTAGGAGGAGTGGGTAGAACTTCATCTAGTCCAAAGAAACTTTTAAACAAGGTTCTGACTGCAGAACAAAGGAAAGCGAGTGGAATAGGAGCTTCAAGAACCGGTTTACCTACCAAGATTCAAGCTACAACTCCTAGAGGACCTGCAAGAATCGATCGTAATCCATTTACAAGTCAATCCAATAACAATGGTGGGAAACAAAGTAGAGATTCTTTGGATTCCAATCCTTCTCCTAACAAGTGGAATGGAATTGCAGATCTTCGTAAAACTCCTTTGACTGGACCTTCTACCAAATCCAAATCCAAAACCAAAGCTTCTTCTCCAAAGAAGAAATCATCAGCAGCAGCAGTAGGGAACGAATGGGATTCAGATTCGGATGAAGATGGTAGTTTGGCTTGGCCTCCTGGAATGTCTCCTCCCGTAACGATGCAATTCTCTGTCCCGAGATCTAAATATCTCAAAACTCCAGCAAAGGAAGCTGCTAAAATGGTGGTGGAAGATTTGTTGAGAACTGTTGGTGGTACTAGTCCAGCTCTTAGAGAAAGAGAAAAAAAGGAAAAGGAATTGAAAATGAGTTTGAGGAAACCTTCTAATAATTTCAATGAATCTTCATCAACTTCTTCGAGATTGTTAACAACTTCTAGAAATCAAGATGTAGGTGGAAAGAAATCTTCAGCTTTCCCTTCTGGTCCAGTCAATACTCCATTGAAGAAATCTACCAAAGAGAAAGTTAGAGAGATTAGGAATTTGGATTCCAATTCAACAAAAGGGAATGCGAATAGGAGAAGAGATTCAATGCCCACTCCACCTTCTATTACTAGACATATCTCGGTCAAGGATTCTGAAAATTCAATTTCTAGTTCGAGTTCAAATGCTCCTCGTCAATCTACTACTCCTTCGGTTGCTCCTGGTCGTCAAGCCTCTGTGGTTCCTGGAAGTGTGGCAAGTAATGCTGGATCTTTGGGTGGGAAAAGCGCTTCTTCAAAACTCATGGATCAGGATGAAGATGGGGCTGATGACGATGATGACGATGATGAAGTACCGGAGAATTTGGGTACTAAATTGAGTAAGGTGGCTTTGGGTACTAGCTCTGCTGGTGTGGATAAATTGTTGGAATATGGAAACGTGAGTAGAGAAGATTTTCCTTTATGTATTTGATTTCCACACAAGGGAGAGAGAGAAAAGTTCTGTGACTTGATTCTACTCTTTCTGCATAGAACTTCTAACATCTTTTCGTCCTTTCTGTTTCTACTTTTCCCTCTTTTTCCTTTCTCCCATCCTCCTTCTCTTTTGCACCAGGATTCTGATGAATCTTCCGATTCGGATTCCTCTGATTCTGAAGAAGAAGAGGAAGAAGTCGTTCCAGCTTCAGCTCCAAGACAAGTAGGATCTAATGCAGCTCTTTCGAGTTCAATTCATCAACCTCAATCTCTAGATCGCTCTCGTGGTTTCACTGGTTCTTCAGTCGCTTCTCATACCAATAGCAGTCGATCCGGAGGAGGGAAATCTATCGACCAGGATACTTTATTCGGAGTCAAGCCTCCTTCTTCCAACTCCAATTCGAACTCCATCAGTGGTGGTGCAAATGCAGCTTCACAAGTTGGGGGTAGGAATGGAAATGGAAATGCAGACGTTCAAATGCTGGGAGGCAAAATCGATTCCACTTTCTATGGTGGAAATTTGACCAATCGAACGGAACATGATGAAACTTTCTCTCCTGAAAGTCCAACTCCTGCTGGACCTGCGGTTTCTGGGAAATAGAAGAATCTAAAGGGAGTCGAGAATTGAGAGAAAGTTTAGAGGATTGTCTGTCAAAAGAAAAGGTGGAAATCGTGAGGGATGGAAAATGGGAGATGTCCAGTTGCGCTTTCTTTTAATTCGCTATGTTCTTGTATGACTGCTATTCTGTATACCTTTGCACGTGCTCGTGAACTTTTAATATTGATTCTATGTATAAGGAGACACGCCAGTAAAGTCACGTCGTCAACCAACTTCCTCTGTCAGTCTCTTGTCCTCCCTCGTCGATCATCTCTCTCGTAACAGATGAGAGATCTCTCTTTTCCTTCTTCAAGTCTCACCCTCATCTCATTTGGATCATACAGCATCCCAGAATCCCTAAGCATCGTTTCTCTTTTCAATTTCTTCCTCTTCATGGCCTCTTCTCCCTCGCCTTCACTTGTATCCTTTTGTCTCCATCTCTCCCCGTCACACGACACTCCATCTTTTTCACGAATTCCCACGACCGTCCCTTTTACGCTGAACTTTTAACCGATTTCTCAAAGATAGAAAGACCTCGCGTTTGACTTGCATGAGCCCCTTGTTGGACTTGGCCGCGGCCAAGTGCAGGCGTATTCTTGTGGCCCTATGTACCCAAAAAGGGATGAGAAGAGAAAGAGTCACAACTTCCTTCTTCCCTTCAAACAAACAAGAACTCATTACAAAACATGGTATCAAAGAAAAAGAAAGGAGAAGAACAAGATCCAAAAGCAGAAGATCTTTATTCATCTTTCTACTTCTACAAAGAAGAACAGAAGGATAATCCAGCTTTCGACGAGGAGAAATTCAAGGTCTTCCTTAAAGAAAGAGAGTTAGAATCAACATCCGAATCCAAAGAGATCCAAGAATCAGATTCAAAGTCAAAAAGTGGGAAATTAAAAGGGGATGAAAACAAATGGAGAGGAATTGCACCAAATGGTCCAGTCCTGGGAGAAGAACAGCAAGGAGCTTATCACTTCAAGGAATCCAAATTTCAAGTCATTTGGATCTTATTCCTCATTAGTTATTTCTTTACGGGTATCTTTACTTTGGTTGCTGGAAAGGTCATTTTGGACGAATTGGACGATTGGGAAGGGATTGAATTCACAGATTACGCAGTGAGTTCTCAGAGACTTCGTTCGAGCTCCGCTCTTTACTCAAAAGCTTATCACCCTTTATCTCCTTCGTCTTATTCCTTCTGATTCTCAGGATTCTCCTTTCAAGAAACCTCAAGCTAAATTGACTGGTCTAGTGATGGTCATCTCTTTCGGTTTTCAATATTTGACTATCATTTGTGATTGGTATTGTCTGGCAGTCATGGTGAGACCTCGCGAGGTTTCGAAGTGTCTCTTCTTCTTCTTCACTTCAGAAGAATGTTATTCTGTTACTGACTTTCTTCTTTACTTTCATTTCCTTGTCTTTAGGCCATCGGGCTTCCATTCTTTGCTTTTGGAGACGCAGCGCCAAAGATTGCTTGGAAGAGAGCGTCGGTAGCTAGCAAGGTGATGCAAGTCATCTGCTACGTCAACATGATTCCACGAGTAGCTTTGACAGTGATTTGTGAGTTGAAAGAACTCTTTTTACTTCTCGCAAGCAAATCACGAGAGAGAGAGCTGCTCAACCAGATCGATTCTGACTTGACTTTCTCTCGCCTCTTTCTACCTCTTTCTTTCAGCCATCTACCTTGGAGTAGCCTACTCGCCATTTGTCGATCCAATCGATGGGGAAAAAGAGACCTTTGTCACGGGTGCGATCTGCATCACATGTGTCAATCTAGGTTTCGCACCGTTCTTGTCACTCATCGTCTATCTCATTTACAACCTTCCAATCACTGCTTCGAGAAGAAGAGCAAGAGCGGATAGAGAAAGAAGAGGAGAGAGAACTTTCGTTTATGAACCTTTCAGAAATCTCAATCTCAACGAAAATGCTTGGTCGACCGGTCTAACCCCGTCGGTTGGTGGTTCGTCACTTGAAGAAGAAGAAGACGAAGACAATCAAGTCACTTCAAGAGACCGTACCTTTGCAGATAGAGTCCTGAGAAGAAGAAGAGACGGTTTTCATTCAAATCCAATCGCTACTAGACCTGCTAATCTGATGAGAGATCTGATGGAAATCGAAGAGACCTTGAGAGAAGTGGTAGACGAGTCGAATGGAAGTTCAAACGTTGGACCTTGTAAAGAATATCAACTGGGATTGATTCCTTTGTGCTACTATCTAGCAATGGATGAGAAGAAGTTTGGAGAAGTAGGTAACTCGAATCAAGACGTCAAAGCAGTTGAAGAGGGCAGAGTCAATAAGAGAAAGCAAACAGTCTTCATGAATGATACTATCGATTTACTCGGGATTGAACCTCTGAGAGAAATCGAACTTTCAAGCAACTCAAATCCTGTGAATCATCAATCTCATTGGTTAAATGACATCGAAGAAGAAAACGAAGGTCAAGCTGAAGCGACATCAAAGGATTCAATTGAAGTTGATCAAAACAACTCTGAGCTTTCCAAAGCTGAAAGAGCAAGATTGAGACTCATTGGTATGGCAAAGAAAGGGAAAAGTAGAGCTAGACCTGCTTCTCCAAATCAAAATCAAGAAGTAAAAGGAGTCACGTTCAGTGAAATTGTAGGCAATGCATCAACTTCAAGTACCAACCCAAACCCTTCCAACTCGAATGAATTCAGAATCAGATTAAGACCTAGACCAGTCAATTCAACTTTGAAATATCCGGTTTTGGAACTTCCAGAGAATCAAGCTACTTGTACCATCTGTTTGACGGATTATAAAAGTCTGGATCCAATCTTGTTGGAAGTTGAGAAGAACGGAAGCTCGAGAGATGACAAGTCAAGAAAGTCGAAAGTTAAGGTGGAGATGAAAGAGTTGGACTCTATGGAACCTTTGAGACTTTTACCTTGCAGACATACTTTCCACGTGAGTGTCGCGCTTGCGAGCGTTGTTTCATAGAGTGGCGAACGAAGTGATGAGCGAGAGAAAGAGCTTTCGCTGACCTTCTTCTCTTCTTTCTCGGCCCATTTTGTTACCGTTTTCCCCTATTTCCCTCTTTTCAGAAATCTTGCATCGATGAATGGATGACCAAGTCTTCCGCTCGTTGCGTCATTTGTCAGGCAAGAGTTTTCCCAAAACATTACAAGTGACGATGGCTTCGCAATCATTCATGATCTATCTACGAGTTTCGCTTCTTCCTATCTTGTACTCTCATATCTAAATGGATCAAGCGATTTTGTTTCCGTTTATCAAAAATCGCACAAAGCACGCTGAAGATTCACGAAGAAGTGGAGTGGGTGGATGTGCTCAAGATCGCTGTTCACAGTGAAAAAAAGAGAGAAAAGGGGAATATGATAGGAGAATTGCAAGAGAAAGAAATCGACACGATGATGAGACATCTGGTCGGATGAAACGAAAGACGATAGGAAATGGAAGAGAAAGAACTGACCTGACGACCTAGCACCTGCTCTGAAGCTCGGAGACTCGAAGAGTGGATACGGCTCAAAGAGTCAGGGAACAATGTAATGAAGTTAGAACAAAGTAAATACCCAGACATAGGACATCTTATTGGATCCCACCACCGCCATGACCTTCGACTACCATAGTCTCTTCTGTTTCAAGTTTGAGCTTCTTGACCATAGTCTCTTCTGTTTCGAGTTTGAGCTTCTTGACCTCCAAGCCACTGTGGTTGTGGAAAGGTACCTCTATGAATCTATCTTTATCGTATTGGTTGGTGATTTGATATTCGATTATGTCTTGGGGGTCTTTTGGATTTTCCCAATAAAGGCTGATAGTCTGTCCAGGTTTGATTCTGATGTCCCAACCTGACTCCATATTGTGATGTAACGTTCTTAATCGTTAGAGTAATAGAGTTGAAGGAAAGTTTGAGATCAAAGGATGTGTTGATTGAGAGAAAGGAGCGGATGGCTAACTTTCGCTTTGAGTGCCTTCATCAGGATGAGTCATGAAGGACCTTGCGGTTGAAAAGAAGTGGGTCGATGCGTTGTCGACTGCTTGGTCTGTTGAACGAAGAAGAGAATGAATCGAAAAAGGAATCAAAGAGGAGGAAGCTGAGGAGTGGATCGATGGATGGAGCAAGAGGACAAGAAAGATGAAGAGATTGCCATCTTTGAAGCCATCGTTCGATTCGTTCAAGCTCTTCTTTGAATGAATCGCAAGATGACCTTCTGTGTTATCACCTCCAGCAGATCAAGCAAGAGCAATATAGGCGGCACATCGTGTGCAAGGTAGAATGGAGCACGAGCCATACGGCAAAGAAGGATTGGAAAGTTGGCTCTTCTTCTCTTAAACCATCACAACGTTATGATTCTCTCGAGGTTGAATCTCAATCAAATTCCATTCAAATCAATCTCAAAACAAGCAAGGACATTCTCAACATCCACATCTACTTCTTCTCTAACTTCAGACTTGACTCTACCGACTCTTCGGAATTCAAAAGGTTCTCTACTTTCTCGAGTCAGTGGATCGACTTCCAAACCTCTTTCAAACCAATCTTTGGGTCAATGTTGGGATTCATTGGTGTCAAAATACGGTCAGAGACAAGCTTTGGTGGTCAGACATGAACCTGCAAATCAGCATTCAAATTCCTTAGATCGGAGGCGAGGAGTAGCCGACGATGAGAGTTGCATTCGATGGTCCTTTCATGATATGGACGATCACATAAAGAGGATATCTAAAGGTCTGATCGATTTGGGGGTGAAAAAGGGAGATGTAGTCACTGTTCTCATGATGGTGAGTGATTTGAAGAAAGAGTAAGAGAGTGGGGGAAGAAACTTCAAGCTTCGAGGTGAAGTGATCGAGATGATTTTGAGTTTCAAGACTCGGATCATTTAGATGCACTGTGATTGGAATCCGGAAATCGGTTTATTCATCGAAGCGAAGGTCTAGAAAGAAGGAGAAGATAAAACTGATCTCTCTCTCTCTCTCTCTCTCTTTTGAACATTCTCGTCATTCTCGTCCCTACTGCTTCAGAACAACTCTAGCTATGCCGCACTCCAATGGGCAACAGCAAAGATTGGAGCAGTACTAGTCACTCTGAACCCAAGTTACACCCAAAAAGAGCTTCAGAAAGCTCTCAATCACACCGGAGCCTCGGTTCTCATATGCGTTCCATCACTTCGAACCTCAGACTACATTTCTCATCTAACAACAATGCTTCCCAGCCTTCAATCCTCCTCTTCAGATCCAACAATCATCTCAGACGAATCAGTTCCAACTCTCAAAAGGTTGATCTTGGTCGACAATTTATCATCAAGACCCAAGAATTGGGAAAGTTCAAGTTTCCTCGCAAATCAGAATTTGGGAATCGATGTAGCTTTGGAAAGGTTGATCGGTAGAGTGATAGAATATAGAGATCTTTTGTCTAGAAAGGTTGAAGGGAAGGAATTACCTGAAGTTGATTGTAATGAAGTTGTTAATTTACAGCTTACTTCTGGAACTACTGGTTCTCCAAAAGCTGTCTGTTTATCTTCTTATAACCTTTTGAACAATGGAATAGCTATTGGAGATCAGTTGGACCTTCAGCCGAATGATATTTTGACAGGTAAGTTGATCTGCAAGCTCTGTCGAAAGGATTACTCTCTCTTACCTCGTGTTTCTCTCGCCTTTTCTATCTCTCTCCTTTTCTATCCCCATTCTCTTCTATCCCGAATTTTAGTTCCAGTTCCACTCTTCCACTGTTTCGGTCTCACACTTTCAAATGCTGCAGCTTGGAGTCATGGTAGTTCAGTCGTCTATCCTTCCGAAGGTTTCGATCCTCTTCGAACTTTGAGAGCTACTTCCGAAGAAAAATCTACTGCTCTTCACGGAGTTCCATCAATGTTCGTCAGTCAATTGGAGATACTGGATGGAATCTCGAATCATCAAAAGGATCCTCAATCTTTCCCACTCCCGAATGGAGTGAGAGAAGGTGAAAAATTCGAATTCAATTTGAGAACTGGTTTGACTAGCGGTTCTACTGTTCCTATCGAACTTCAGAAGCGGATCATTTCAGTCTTTGGTGCAAAAGAACAGACAGTCGTCGTGAGTTTCGATGAGTTTTTCGGGGCGCATGTATTGACTATTTGTCTTTGAAAAGAGGTGATGGAACTGATGCTTCTCTTCTGTTCTCTCCTATCTTCTCTCAGTACGGAATGACTGAAACTTCTCCAGTTTCATTTGGAGTAGCGAGGACTGCCTCTCTAGAAAAGAGATGTCAAACAGTTGGAACTATCTATCCACACTGTCACGCAAAGATTTGTGAGCCAGACGATCCAACTGGTCAACCTTTACCTGTCAATACTCCTGGAGAACTTTGTACTTCAGGTTACATTGTAATGAAAGGTTATTGGAAAGATGAAGAGAAAACCAAGGAAGTAGTTCAAGTTCACAAAGACGAGCTGAGTGGAAAGGAGGTTACTTGGATGAGAACTGGAGATGTGGCGGTCATGGATGAAGAAGGTTATGTAAAGATTGTTGGAAGAGAAAAAGATGTCATCATTAGAGGTGGAGAGAATATCTTCCCAGTCGTGGTGGAAAATTCTATCGAGACCTTGGAAGGAGTTGGTTCGTCTGCTGTCGTAGCTGTCCCAGACGAAAGACTTGGAGAGGTGAGTACGAGTCTACGGGCCTGAGTTTCAGATCTGATTCGATAGAACCATTTCGTTCAAATTGAACAGTCCTGCTGACTTCGTCCTTTCTCTGTCGTCTCTTTACTTGGAACTATCACAGACTGTCGGAGCTTTCATCTCTTGTCCAGGAACTTCTTCACCTACTCCAGAACAAGTTCGAACTCATGTCAAATCTCAGATATCCGCTCAATCAGCTCCTGAATACGTCTGGATACTTGGAAAAGAAGGAGTAGATGGCGAGTTTCCAAAGACTGCTTCGGGGAAGGTGAAGAAGAATGAATTGAGAGATTGGGCAAAGGACTTGAAGGAGAGAGGAGTCGGAAAGGTCAAGAGAACGTAGTACATCTTAAACCAATCTATACCAAGTCACAATCATGCTTCATTTGATTTCTTTGCTTTGAGTAGGGACGAGGCGATCTCGTCATTGGACGCGCGAGAGACAAGAGGCCTTCTATAGTTCTTTGCGGAAGAAACAAAAGCAAAAACAGTGGAGAACAAAGAAATAAAGAACATAATGGCCAAGAGTTAAGACATGACGAGACCTAGAAGGTGGTCTCACATTCTTCTACGCGCAAACGTCCGAATCTTAGAGCAGAGTGAGATGCTCATTCCATTACAGTGATAAGCACGAGATGATGACAACAGTCTTCTACGAAAAGGAAAAGATATCTATAAATGAGAATCAATTCGACGTCCAAAAGAGTTTGGCTTTCAGATCTCAGCATACGCCACTGATGTTACCGTATCCATCCTTTCCTTGGAACCAAGAGTTTGCTAGACCGTTTACGTAGTCCAGGTTTTGACCATCTGGACCACAAGTTCCACTTCCAACCATTCCTTGGTACCAGCCGTTGTAACCTATAAAGAGATTGAGAGAGAGCGAGAGGTCAGCGTCTGAAACGAAGTCAACACATGAGACGACAGAAGAGAACTCACCTCCTAGTGCTAGAAGAACGTTTCCACCTTGAGCATTGATCTGATCGTTCAGATAAGAAGCCCCTGTTTGGATATTGTAGCCTGGGTCGTAGCAGTTGACGTTTGGATCACACTTGTCGTTTGTAATCTGCATGATTCCCACTTCGCCTCTTTGGCCTGTGACTCCAGCATTGCAAGAGCTTTCTTCCATGGCTATACTCATCAGTACGACCAACGGAACGCCAGTGCTTTGGCTTGCTGAACGAAATTGATCAGCGTATTGAACACAGCTTGAGAAAGCTGAGGACGAAAGAGCTTGATCGTCTGAAATCAAATTGAGATCTGAAATCTGAACGTAAGCTGGAGACCATCCAGAGCCATCGAGACCACAATTCAACCAGTACTTCTGCCCGTTTGGAGCATCACCGCCTGCGTTTGAGGCTCCACATTGATTTGAAAGATTGGCCATATCTGAGGAGAGAGGATCGGAGAGTGAAGTCAGTGAGAGGTGGGAGGTGGCGACGTTTTGAGACGACAGGCAATGAACTTGAAAGTCTCAGCTAGAAATTCGGTCGACTTACCTCCACCATCTCTTCGAGAGATGTTTCTATTAGAGATGCTTGCGGCATTTGCTAGAGAAGCTGTTAGGAAAGAAGCGATTGGGATTGAGAAACGCATTTTTGAAGTCGAAAGAACTTTTAGGGTAGGACTTGGATTTGAGAAAGAGAGTGTGTGAAGACAGAACCAGTCTGTTTGACAAAGGAGAAGCTTGAAGAAAGAGCAAGAGCGAAAGAGAAAGTTGTTGGGAAATGAAAACTGATAGCAAAGTCTTGCCTATTTTATACCTCTTCTTCTGAATACGTTGCCCGAAAGCTCAACATCATCCTTCGAGACGCTCACCGCTCTCTATTCAGCCCATATTCGAGCAACTCGGGATGGAGAGCATGCATAAAACTGGCCCTAAAAGCTGTAAAAGTTTGCTCAGAGGGCCAGAAATGACGAGGTGGTGTATCGTGACGAGAATGGGTGAATCTTCAGCCTTCAAGGGATAAAGCGAGAACATCAGCGCCCTTTCCTCGGATGAACTTTTCCAGTTCCTGATTCTATGTCGCTTCATTTCAAAGAATCGCATGAAAACAGCTCTGTGTCGTAATGTTGGAATCGACTCGGTGACGATAGGGACGCCATCGTTAGACGAACGAAGTCACGCACGAGGAATCGACGCCGACTTCATTTGCATGAACGACGATTCGAAATCTTGATGAAAGATTTGCCGCTCTCAAACTCGTTCAGGCTTTTAGCATTTCAATTTTTAAAAGCCATAAGATTTCAAGAAAAGAAAGAGGCGAGGCAGCAGTACGAAAGACAGTCTTGAGGACATAGAAGCTTAATTGCTGAGGTTTTGAGACGACGACACTTTTTTCAGAGATAGTCTCTTTGAGCCTGGGAAGACAAAAGGTAGAAAGAAAGGTCCTGATTCAGTCTAAGAAGTAGATGTCAGCAGCAAGAATGACTGAGGGAAACTTCGACACTCACCTCGTTCGAAGTCGATTCTGAAAGATCGATCTCGATCCTATCAGGAACGTCTTTACTATCCACAACCTTTCCCGCCACCTTTTCCAATCTTGCAACCATCTTTTTTCCGAAGTGCTTCTTCGGAATGATCAGCTTCTCTAGAAAGACCATCGGTTGTCCATCAACTTCTAAACCTGCCTCAGCGTTATCGAACCTCTTCTCTAGAAGCTCTGCTAATAAATGTGTTTTGAAAGGAAATGCTCCTGAATCTACTCTTAGGTTTCTAAGTCTGGGACAACAAAATGCCAAAACGATCAGATGATTGATATTGTAGTCGAGTTGAATGCCTTCTGGTACTGCTAACCAAAATTCCTCCATCGAAGAAGGCCAAATCTCGCCCAACCACAACACGCCAGTGCAATTGAGAATCAAGAGCTTCAAATTCGGGCAGGGAAGATGAGACATAAAGCCCGAGAGACCATTCCGGTTACCGTATCCTTTTAGAGCAACATCCAAGATTTTGATCGAGCTCAATGGAAACGCTTCATTTCCCAGAGCACGCGGTTCAGAAAAAGCGTAGATGCTTAGATATTTAACGTCTGAAAGCCTTGTCTTTACCGTTTTCATGTCCGTAAGATCATTTCCATACGGCTCGAAAATGATTCCATTGATAAGTAGATGCCTGAGATGCTGAGACGAGCCTTGCTTCAGAGAGGAGGCTGAGGAAGAGGAAGAGCTTGCGGATAATCGAACCTGATAATCAGGGTTGAAACCTGCCGATTCTGGAAACGATATACTCAGACTTTGTAGATTACGGAGTGTATCGCTGAACAGAGGTGCAGCGGAAGCGTATGTTGTAAAGTCCAAAGCACAGGAGAGTGTGTGTAAATGTGAGTCTGATAATGAAAGCAGATTCACGAACCTTGGAATGAACTTCTCTAGAATCATTGGTTGCACTGGAAGTATAACTTGCTCTAACTGATTTTGAGACTTGCGAGTGAAGTACTCGAGAATTGAGTTGTCCCACATTCCGAAAGAATTGAGAGGAAGATTGAGCACTTTGAAGAGAAAAGCGTTGCTATCGATAGTCTCATACCATTGAGGCGATACTCTTTTCATCATGATTAGTCTATGAGAATCTAAATGAGAGAATGCCATAGAGAGAACCTCTGGAGGAAGTCTACTTGCGATTGATTGATGTCCATTCGACTCTTGATTTCCCATCTCCTCTTGCTCTCCCAAGTCTTGCCTCTTTTCTTCTTCTTGATCTTTGATAACTGATTCCCCTTCATTTTGATCTTTCAACCATCTTTCCAGCTCTTCAGAGAGTTCTGCGTCTTTGTTCCTTAGAAAGTCCAGACACTCTTTTCTACCAGCCTCTCTGCCTGCCTTTTCTCCCTTTTGATATTCCTTTGAACGAGCCATTCTAATCCAGAGTGAGATCTATTGGCCTTGAGGATGAGAAGACAGAGTAGAAGATTGCGTGCTTGATGGACTGAGATGAGAAGAGAACGAAGGTGGAAAGTGAAAGAAGAGAAGAGCGGCTTGCGAGAGAGATTGCCTCCTCCTATTGGTTTTGATGCTGATTGTTGATAATAGAGATCAACTTTGGCGAGAAAAGAAGATGGTCTTCAAAATCAAGTTGTTGGTTGGTGGGAAGACCTTTTTCCATCATCGAGTTTCCGAAATCTTCTTCTTTTCCACCCACTGCATCCATCGATTCTATCTCGATTCTTCAAGACATTCTTCTTCGATTCTTCTTCGATTCATTCTCTTACTAGCAGTCAACTCAATCAACTTCCAGCCAACGAACAGGAATCAACATGAAAGATCCAGTAGAAACCTTTCCATCCAAAGTTCTGAGTGCTTTCTTCGCTCTCTTCAACACCAAAGAACTGGCCATTCTGAGCGCTGTCTGTAGATCTTGGAGGATACAGATTCAGACAGACATCATTATCAATCGTATTCTGGATCTCACACACATAAGAGTGGGTAGAGACTTATCACAAGATCAGACTATCGAGCTCGTCCAACGTCTAGCTTCTCTTTCCTCCTATCCAAAGAACGAGATTCATCTCTCTCTAAAGCCTTTCTTTGACGAGGCTTTTGAAATAGCTCTGAAGGTTCTGATGAAGGAGAAATCTCTTCCCGCTTTTGATGCGATCATGCAATCCACTTCCACCAAATTCACATCTCTTCTAACCACAATCTCGTCTGCAACCAAGGGCAAGCTCAGCAACCTCAGGCTTATTGGACCAATTGGAAGGCCCAAAGACAAGATTGCGTTCTCTATAGCTCAAGCAATTATCGATGGAGTCTTTGCTTTGGATCGAAGGATGGAAATTCTCGACACGGTCTCTCTGCTTGTGCCCCTGCCCGTGTCTTTAGAAGCTCAAGGAGGGTCAAAGAGTTTCAGTCTGTTTCGGAACGGTCTCCATATCGTATCCGAACATCAATGGAATCTGGCATCTCTTCTAGCTTTCATCAAAAAGGTCATTCTTTTCACTGGCGGCGGTTTGAATAGTTTAGATTTCGCAATCAGGGAATTTTCAGACGTCGAGAATCACTGCGAGGTCTTGAGAGAGGTTTTTGCAGAGATGGAGAAGTCTAGGTCAACTTTGAAGGAATTGGATTTGGGCATGGACACGCTTGAACAATCGCAAGCGGCTCTGGCTTGTGTAGTCAAATGCCAACATCTCTCGAAGTTGAATCTCTCCTTTGGAACAAATGAATTTGAAGAACAGGTCTTCTTTCCAACCACGGCTTCGATCTCTTCTCTCCAGGAGCTCAACATCTCCCTATACGGGCTACCTCTGAATTGGTCCTCTCGTTCACTGGCGAGCTGGATGGGTACCAATTTGAAGACTCTAAGGATAACTCAAGAAGGGTCAAGTGTCAAGATTCCGATGGACTTTCTCAAGATTCTCATGAATCGCAACCCGCTTCTGGAGGATCTTAGCTTGGCTGCATTCAGGATCTCACCTTCCCCTGGATCGGTCTCTGCCAATGTACTCTCTCTACCTCGTCTCAGGAGCTTGATGATACATAGACTAGATCATCTCCAGGAGCTCTTATCAGGTGCATTCCTTCCTTCTCTTTCAAAGCTGCAATTCTTTCCCAGAGATGAAGAAGGACAAGCTCAAATCCCAAATCTTTCCGATATCTTCCTACCAATTCTTCAACTCTGCCAAAGCTCAGTCAACGATCTTCAGCTATCAGATTACTTTAGTTTCGAAAATGCTGAATTACCTGGTCAGTCCGGTGATGTCGTTGAGCTTGATCAAGTTGCAAGCCTCCTCTTATTTCGTGGATCAGTCAATCTAGTCAAGTTGGTCAGTCACTTCTCATTCAGAATACTCAAATCGTTAGAGATAGACAGAACATCAATCTCAGCTCAAGATGTCGCAAGGCTTCTAATTGGATCCCATTTGACTTTGGAGAGTATCACCTTGGGTGGAAGTAAAAGGAAAAGGAAAGGGAAAGATGTCGGACTGTTGAAAGGATGTCCATTTCCAAAGCTCAAGCTTCTGAAGTTACGAAAAGGATCAAGTATTATGTTGGAACTCTTTGGTCAAGTGCTACTTGCAAACCTCCAAAATTTGGAAGTGGACTTTTTCGAATCTCTGGAACCTCAAGGCAGCGACGATTCGAATTTAGAACAAGCCTCTTTTTATTCTTTTATGAATCTTATGAGGCTCAGCTGCCGAACTCTAGTCAAGGCTACTTTTAATGGTTTGGCAAAAGATGAACAAGAGGCTTCTGTTAGTCGATCATTTGTCAGGCCAACCTCTTTTGCAAGACTAAAAGAGCTCGATATTACTTTGCACAACAATGACGCTGCCGTTTTAGAACCTTTTACAACAAATCATCTATTCCTTTTTCTTCGCAAGTTACGAATTTCAGTTGCTCTTCCAGAACCCGAAGACGGCACTTTTGAAAAGGTTTGTCAGAAAATAGCTTCTACCTCTCTCTCCATAAGCAATTTGACAAGAACCAAATCTGACAAACAAATCACTTTTCATTCATGTTGAGGAGATTGAATGGTGAGTAGTTCTTCAACCCAGTTGCTTCTTTGTGCATCTCACTCTAAAGCTTACGATCTCTTTGATCTCTCTTGATCCTTTCTTCTGGTAGAGCTCTGGAGAATCATCGTTGGCAATGCTCTACCACCTTTGCCCGGTCTATCAATTCTTCAACGTCAGACATCTTACAGATCTAGAGTATTCCATCATTGATCCAGTGTCACAGCTACTCTTACTTCTCCAACTTCTTTTCTTCTCGTCAGACTACAACAAAAGACACATTTTCTCAATATTCAGTCTCGTCTCCCAACTCTTTCTAATTTTCAGCTTCTTATTTCTTCAAGTGATTTCATTGTCATTTTTGTAGTCATTCTGCGAGATTGAGAGTCGTTGAAAGGGAATCTTCTCGACGATCCTGCTGGATTACGACTTCACAGTTCAGAACGTCTGTCGAAAATGACATCTTCTTTTGTTACACAGCTTGCCCTCTTTTATGGAAGGAATCGCTGTTTCTTTGACTGGTACAAAAGCTTTGATGGGTCTGTTCGTGAGTCGGCGACTGCCGAGTGAGCGAGAAGAAAGTGAAGAGATTTTCCTTCAATCTTCTTCTTTCCAACCCACAACATCAAATCGACTCATCACTCTCTTCTTCAATGAGTTCCATCAACGATTCACTTTCTCTAGATCTACTTTTCAACATCTTCAAGCAATTAGATTGCATCCAAACAACGAGAATTAGAAGGGTTTGCAAGCAATGGTTCGAGGTCATCGAGGTACACAAGTCATTCTGGAGAACTCTTCATCTTCCAGAGAAAAGCGTTCAATGGAGTCCATCAATCTTAGAGCTTTTCGATCACAAGAGTGGTTCAACTTTACAAGATGTGGGAGTGAAAGTACCGGTGGAAGGCGAGCTTCAAGAACAATTCTTCGACACACTGAAGAAGTCTGAGAAGTCCCTCGAGCATCTCTTCGTCAACTTTCCATGGCACCAAAAACGTGACTCCCAGAGAAGAGATTTTCTTGAAGCTTTCCCACACGTCAAGTCTTTGATGGTTCTTCATTGGTATGAAAGTTCCAAAGTCCGTCTGAGGAGAAGAGTCGTCCAAGATCCAGACGCAGCAAGTGCCCTCAAAGTTCTCTGGTACAATCCCACTCGGACATTACTCGAGTTCGACCAGATGAGATTTAGAAATCTTGTTTCTCTTGAGACTGGAGATGATCTGTCTCCCTCTCAGTGGAGGACATTTTTGCAAGGACCTTCGAAAACCCTCAAGCATCTAAGAACCGACTTTAGCGCAGAAGTAGAATCTGACCAAGATACAATCCCTACTCTAGAATTACCAAATTTAATGGTGCTAGACCTAGATGACATTAATTTGGATTTCCCTCAGTGGCTTGTCGTTCCTGAATCAGTGAAGTTGTTGATTCGCTGGGAATGTTCCAATCTCCCACCAGCGTCGGAATTATGGTTGTGGTATTTCAGGGGCCACGAAGATGAGGTGAGCTATCGCTGCCCCCGATTAAAGACTGTTCTCCTTATCGAACCCGACCTTGACCAGGATGGATTCTTGGAAGCCTTAACGAGAAGAAAACTCAACGTCGAAGCTGGTCTAGAAGTCGACGGAGTCAAGATGGAGATGATTAAGAAACTGATTCTTCCATCTAAATTAGGAGCTTATAGTCATTCAGAAGACACAAAGAACTTCGTGGAAAGGTGCAGAGAACTCGTAGAGGTGGTAGAAGGAGGTGCTGAATCGCGATTCATCGAGATCGAGGTCTAGGATGGGCTGGAAAAGTGAGTATAGGTAAATTATCTCCCTTGATCTGACTCTTTCAGTGTACTTTTCTGGTTTCGTCAAGATGGAATCATGATCTTTGACCGTCACTAACAATTGTGTCAAATCTCCCTTGCCTTCTGGTGTCTGTCAGTCTTTCGGTTCTTCTCTAACTCTCTCTCTTTGTCGAAACTACCGCTAGTGTCTCTCCTTTTCCCTCCATTCGATCACTATTAATCGAAGAGTCTCCCACAGACTTTCTTCGCACTAAAGCTTCAATCGTCTGTCTGTTCGAACACTCTCCTCATTTTGCTCTCCCCGAGCTGCTTAAAATTTCAAATATTGAGAATTGTGACCCCTTTTCAGCTCAACGTATACACAAGAGAACGAAACCGATCATGAAAAAGATGACAAAGGAAGAAGTCTCTGTCAAAATTTGTTCAGCGCTCTGCTCGAGGTCTGCCATTCTTTGAACCCTCTCTCGACTTCTTTGGCTCCCCTTTATGAATCTGGAATGATATCTTGAATCTGCAAAAAACCTCGGATGGAGCGCAACTCTCTGCATCCTTCTCGCAGAGACCAAAAGGACTCGATTTTCTCTCAAGCCCGCAAATCGTATGTCGAGATTTGGACTTTTTGAAAAACGGGCCCAAAAAATCACGTTCTTTCGTCCTTCCTCGCCTTCCATTTCGATCTTTCCATCGTTTTATTCTCGTCTGGAAGTTTCCAGAGAGTCTTTTATTGACCTCTCCTCTTGAATCTCCATGAGTCTCATGCAAGAAGTGGCGACGAGCTGACTTCCAAGAGCAAACTCTGTTCTTCGGACTCTCTTCTCATTCACTCGAACGTCAACTTCTGTAGCTCATCCGATCGAGTTCATGAGATACAGTCCAGTTCCAGCGCCGACTCGAAAGTCTGCCGAAACTCTCGATAGCTAGCCGTGGCCAATGACGCAATGACGACGAGATTTCTCTCTCCCAGAATCCCTCCAGAGTTCGCCCAGCGTTCGAAAAGCGTCTAAAAGAGACCTGGAAGCGATCGGAAAGCGAGAAGGAGAAACCCAGAAATGTGTTAAAAGTTTGGTCCTGGCTGGGAATCGAACCTGAAACACACGAATGTGATGTACTTTGATAAAAGTTGGTTGCCTTTTGTATTTCTATTCAAAATTGTTTTCCAAAGGATTGATCAATTTCGTGGATTTGCTCGGTAAAGTACGTTGACGTCTCCCTGACTCTTCAAACTTGCTTTCGCCCTATAGGGGCCTCCAATTATGTTGCATCTTTCCTGGATCGAATCGCCTCGTTGGGGGTAGAATAGTCCTAAAGGGGAACAGATCTTCCCCGTTTGTAAGGAAAGCGAAAAGAAAACAATTTTCTTCGAGACTGCCTCTCGTGCTGGTTAACAGCCCCTTATGCGATATAAGTGGCTTACCCTAGTATGCTGGTAGCGACGATGAATCTAGATTTGGCTTTCCCTATAAAGAGGTCCAACGACTATCTACCGCGCGAATCAGTTTTGATTTGAGCGAGTGAACGAGTTTCATCTTTCCATGAGCTAGGCATATTCGATCATAGTATCTAAGACCTAGTATTCTGGATCAACCTAACTTTTTCGATTCTTTTTTCGTTTCGACGAAAGAAGGATTGGAGAATCGTCTCTTTTAACAATTAACGACCCTAACGACACTATACCCAAACCGCTGTATTCCTAGTATACCCCATTACTATGTATTCCTAGTATACCCATAGCTGTATTTCTACTATATACCCATAGCTGTATTTCTACTATRTACCCCTAACTGTATTTCTAGCTAGCCACGCTAACAACGAAAGAAGTCGACCAGCCTGCTACTCTGAATGAGCTTAATTCGTCTCTAGAGAGTGRYAGGCTCGAGTCTAATAACTATAAGCCTCTGAATGGGCCTCGACCCTAGAGAGGCGAAACACATACTCTAACAAAGCCGAGATGATCTAGTATCTTCTCATCACTCATGGGCGCGACCCTAGAGAAAGACTGACGAACGAAGAAGCAAGCCTTTCAACCAAGACGCTAGAGGGCAGCCGAGTAGCTGCAGCTCTTTTGTCGAAAAGCTCCACTGTGCTAACCTATCAGGGAGAGTGCCACACTTTTCGGGACTTGGTGGTATTTCGCTCGAACTGCCAAAGGTCCTTCGACTCATCGACTCTTTCCGACTCGCTCTCACCTCAAAAGACTCTTTTTGAGCCTATCCAAACCATTATGAACCATTTGGCGCTTGGTCAGTTTTCATCATTCTTGCTCTACTCTACTCTACCTTGGCTGGCTCCGTCCTTGCTCCCTGAAGAGAGAAAGCTCCCTGACTCCCTGAGAGAGAAAGCTCGTCACTGACTCTTACCCCGGTGTCCTTTCGCTCAAAAAGGCTCATTTCGAACCGAATGATGGCTTCATGATAAATTCAAGTCTTGGTCCTTTCCCGCTCCGATTTTTCTTGAAGAAGGTGGAAAGAGAGGAAGTCAATGTCTCCGCGCTGTTTTCTAGATCTGTCGTCTTTCGAAGCCTCTTTCGGCTCTGTTCACGCTTCAGTTTGTATCTTAAATGCTATTTTAAATCTGAAAAAATATTCCGTTGGAGCGCAACTCTCTGCATAGTCCTCGCAGAGACCAAAAGGACTCGATTTTCTCTCAAGCCCACAAATCGCCTGTCGAGATTTGGACTTTTGGAAAAACGGGCCCCAAAAATCACGTTCTTTCGTCCTTTCTCTTCTTTCGTTCTCATCTTTCATCCGTTTTATCTTCATCTGGAAGTTTTTAGAGAGCCTCTTGTTGACCTCTCATCTTGAAACTCCATGAGTCTCCGGCAGCAAGTGGCAAACTGGCTTCTCGCTTCTGAGAGCGAAATTTCTCCTTCGACTTCTTCTTCTCAACCACCGGAACTTGGACCTTCGTACCTCATCCGATCAGATCCCTGGAGACAGATCAGTTCCGACGCCGTCGCGAGAATCTGCTAAAGAAACTCTCGAATGCAAGGAAGCAAGCGTTCCCTCCGACCTTTCTTCCTTTCTCCCAGGATCGCCCAGCATTCGAACAGCATTGTTACCAGACAGGACAGACAACAGTAGTATAAAAAATCTAATTCTAAAAGCATTTACAAACAACCAGCGTTGCCACAAATTCTTTTGACATCCCATCCGAAAAAGTTCCTTGAGTTCCATTGAATCTATGCCTGACGATGCTTGACGTTGACGAGAATAGGATCCTTGGTGATGAGAAAGTAGTCCCTGATCGAAGCTGTAAATACAGCGGGATGAAATTCAGGCTGTTTGGGAGTAGCAAGAGAGACAATGGAGAGTCAACAAGGATAGTCGTCACCAAAGATTTCTCTCGATCTTGAATGGAGAAGCGAAAACTCACAGCGAAAGTAGCATCGAAAGTCTGAACAAATCTGGCAATAAAGAGTCTGAGTTCCATTAGCCCCAGCTGTCTACCAACACAGCCTTTTTGAGAGAAGCAAAGGGAAAAGCGAAAGGAAATCAGTCTTTTGCTCACATCTCTCGATCGAACTCGACTCTGCCGAGACTAGGGACTCACTTGTAGGTCCAAAACCAAACGCACTGAAAGCCTTTGAGTTATGAACCGTTTCCTTTGAAGATTCCATCCACCTCTCAGGTACGAAATCGTTTGGATGACTGAAGTTTCTCGGATCTCGATGAAGAACGTAAGTCGGTGTCGAGAGAACCACATTGCCTGGAATGTGGACTCCCGACTTCAGGATAAGCCCTTCTGGAGGCGTTAGACGTTGTAAGCCACTTGCAACTGAGAAAAAGAAGTAGAGAAAGTCGAAATCAGCCTCTGTCGCTCGGCAGCCGGTGTGAAAATCAATCTTTCATCAACTCACCTGGCGGCCATAGTCTCAATGTCTCCTGAATCACCGCATTGAGGTATGGGCATTCCTTTGCCAATCTATTGAAGTCATCGGCGACTGAACCTGCAAAGCATTGCTCCACTTCGTGTTGAACTTTCAGATAGGCTCCCGGCTCATGAATGAGATGGAACAAAGCCAGCGAAATCGTGTTAGATGAAGTATCGGATCCACCTACGACTATCAGTCCAGACTCCGCTTGCAGCTCTCTGAAGGATAGCTTCTTAGTATCTAGGCTCTTGTTCTCCTTGATGAGATGAGAGATGATATCGGATTGATTGTCTCCAGATTCTGGAAGCGTCTCCAAACGTTCTGTCAAAGCTCCTGAGATCCAACTGTCCAAAACGAGCATCGGATTTGGAAGGAGACGGAGCAGATCTGCTAGATATGGGAGATTTCCGATCTGAGTGGAAGAAGATGCCATTTTGGAAAACACGAAGAAGAGAAGGAGAGACGAATGAGTTGAAGACTTGAAGTTGTTCGCAGTCAATAGAAGAGAAGAACAAGACTTACGGCCATGGTCATGACGATTGCTTCTTGAATGAGCTGCAGGTATAGAAACGGAATGAAATAGGGCCAATATTTACAGTCAATGGAGGCAGAATGAGATCTTCTTCTCGAGCATACCTTCTTGATCATCGCCCTTCATCGATCACTCTTCAAATCCGTATACCAACCTTTATAGCTTTGACAGTCTTCCCCTCTTTGAGATTGCCAAAGCTCTTGTTGAATCCAAGTTCACCCATGACATCGAAAGCAAACCAAGAGACAATCTCATCGATCGCTACACTCTTTTGATCTTTCCCAAAGTTGGAGACTTGAGAAATCGCCAGCTCCACATTTCTACTGAGGCACTCTTCATACCCTTTAAGAGCTCGGATTGAAAAGCTTGAATCCCAATTCTTACGTAGACGAGAGTGTTCGGCCATCGTGTGAACTGTCAGAACACTGTTGGAAGGATTGTGACCTGAACTTCTCATGAAGTAGCTGGAAAAGAGGAGGAAACGTCAAATTGAGAGGGATGAGAATCGTAAGATAGAGCTCAGTCTTCCATGTTGATGATTTGCGGATTCTAATATCAAAAGAGGATCAGATATACTCACTACAATGGACCTTTATCAGCTTTGGCGCCTGCTCCATAAATCGAAGACAAATCTTCCGGGTCGTTGATGGAGAGTTCTCGAGGGCCGAATCTGACGATATTGCCGTGTTTGAGATGTAGCTTTTGCATGAGATAGGGTCTCTGAGGAGAAGTCAAGGGAGAACGTCGAAGGTACAGGGGTAGAGAAGTGGAAGATGAGCTAATAGATTTGTACGAACGTTCGAGGTCTCTATCTATCTGTCACTTCCTCATCATCTCCCTCATCCATACCACTTACTTGTCCTCTCAGATCTATAGGGACCATAGCCCATTTAGAAGCGATAAGACTCTTTGGACCAGGGAATCTGTTCAAACGATGGAACCCAAGCCTGTAGACCAAGATTGAAGAGAAGATCGTCACGAGAAAGATGGCGGAAGATCTTGAAGAGTTGTAGATAGCTTCGAGAATGGATTGATTGAAAGAGGTGTAGAAGAAGTAGATTTGAAGCAAGTTGAAGCCAGTGAAAGTGATGAGAAATTCCAACGAAGTGGGCTCCCTAAACTGTGTTGCTAGATGAACAAGCAAAGCCAGACCGATTGCAAAGGTCTCTGTTGAGACATCCAATGAGAGTTCTTCAATCATCGCTTGAAGATTGGATGATTGAGAGTGGAGAGAAAGGAAGAAAGGAAGGAAAGAAGCATAAAAGCATCATACGTTCTCATCGAAGCTGAAACGCCGAGACGCCGATCTCTATAGAGTCAGAAACGCAGAAACTTTTTTCTCCTTTCCATCTAACTCATCATTGGCAGATTTTGCTCTCAAGAATCAGTCCATAAGTCAAGCCTATAGATATCCTCATTGCAACAAGACTCTCTCGCCTATCATGAGCACGGAGTCGACAACAAAAGTCCACCTTCCCTTATCCGAGCTACTTTCTCTAGCCATCCGAATCCTCTACCCAGTCTACCAAAACCAAATCTCGGAGTATAATAGATTGAATGCGATGGGAGAAAAGTATGACGACGAAGCGACAGCAGTCCTCGAAGACGTTCAGGACATCAGCCTCACTTTTGCTGCGCTAGATCCTGTCGCCTATCGTCAAGACTCTACTCTTCGAATAGGTGGGTTTGGCAGTCTGACTGGAGATTCGAACAGAACAGATTCTCTCAAAATGTTTGTAAAGAGTGAGCAGCCTCGACTCATGACATATTGACATTTGCTCTTCTTCTCATCTTTATTTTCTTCGTCCAGGAGAATGGCCATCGACGCTTCCCATGCCAGAGGGTGCTGATCGATTAGAGACGATATATCAAGAGCTTCTGGGACTCGGAAAGATCCCGAAGGCCTTCTACGTTATGCCTCGAGCGGTAGAAAAGTTTCGACGAGAGCGAGAGACGGGAGAAGATTCAAGCTCGCAGGAGAGGGAAGATGCACTGTTGGACCTGCTCATCTTTCTCTCCAGTAGCAGGAATCAGAATCTTTTATTTGAGCTGGTAGAAGAAGGGGGTTGAGGATACGTTATACGAAAGACAAGGCGAGCTCAGACTTGGGTAGGACGAAAGAAGTAAAAGCTATGTGACCTTGCAGCTCTTTTGTTAAGCAGAAGTGGGACCCTTTCTCTTGATTTGAGTTCCCAATTTGCGAAAATGTTATCATCTTGAGAAATCAGGGGTCGATTTGTTGTGTGGCAAAGGAGTGAGAGTGGAAAGCTTTTTTGTCCTTCGAACCTCTACCTCTTTCCCAATCTTTAAAGTCAAGATGAGAAGCAGTCAAGCAATACTATTAAGATCTTCCCGATCAATCCTAGCCTCACCTTCATCCAACAATCCATTCGCAGCCTCACCTTTACCAATCACCAATGACAAACCTTCCCCTCCAAATTCAAATTCAACTTCAAGTTCGAGTAACACAACGAATGCCACCTCACCCTTAGCCAACCTAGCAGATTCACTTTTACCACCATTGACACTTTATAGATCTCTACTCCGAGCTCACAGATCTCTACCTGCAGACATGCGATCTTTGGGTGATTCTTATGTAAGGGATGAATTCAAAAGACATCAGAAAATAGACAATCCTTTACAAATCGTAGCTTTCCATTCTCAGTGGCAAATGTATTTGGAACAGTTCAAAGGTGGGAAGGATGGCATCTCGATAAGAGGGAAAAGTTTGGAACCAGAAATGTTTGATAAGGTGAGTAAAGAATGTGGTAGATGGAAGTTGGGAAGATACAGGTCGAGTCGAGCTCTGCTTCCCTCTTCTAGAAGTGGGGAATTCAGTTATCAGTCAAAGGTGTATTTGTAATCTACTGAGGCTGGATCTTGAAGAAGAAGAGGTGGAAAAGATTGGATCAAATGCAAAAGATTGCCAGTTGCATCTCTACGTTCTACGTCCTTATCAAAGATCACTTCTGAATTTACATTCGATTCACCTCTGAAAGTACAAGTTCTGATACGATCCTTCTTCATCTCTTTCTCTACTGGTTCCCCTCTCCAGCTCTCGGAAGAACAACTCTACCAGTTACACGAATTCATGATGGCAGCTAGAGAAGCCTACGATCCAGAAAAGGCTCAAGGTCAACCTCCTGGAACGATACCTCCTCCAGCTCCAACACCTCAGAAGTCGGAGTGAGGGCTTTCCAAGGAGCAGGCTATCATCGCAAATCGGGCGAGAGAGACAGGGCGCCCATGTCGAGAAGGAAAGACGGGTCTCGAATTCTTTGTATCATCATAGCATTTTAGGGTTTCGTTAATCGCATAGTTTCATCTACACTTCCAACTTCTTCCGATATATCATACAAAAGAAGTGATCGAGATTGCTTAACCGACCATTCTCCGACGAGATGGAGAGAAAGTTGAGAAATTGTAAGAGCTACTATCAAGAAAGAATGCAAGTTTGAATGACCGGGATGGGAACGATCGTCTCCCTCAAATGCTTTGCCAGGAAGAGTAGTTTGACCATTTCTGACACTTCAAAGTGCGAGAAGAGAGAACTGAAGTGAGGAGAAATAGCAATGAGATGTCGAGAATCAAAACTTCAACACAAATCCCTGGGCTTCTTCTTTTTCCACAGACAATCGGATCGACAGAGACTTTCTTTCGATGAGAGAAAGATTAAAGCAATTTCCTAATTCCCAGCATGCAGCCTTTATACCCTATTCTACGATTTTACAATTTGTTTCTCCAAAAACTCTTTCCAATCGTCAGCAGAGAAGGAAGAGCTGATGGAAGGCTCGATGAGACCGTTCCAAACAGCAGTTGGAGTGACATGAACTCCCGTCTGTCTTCCCAACTTGACCTGTTTTTTCAAGAAAAGAGAGAGAGAGGAGGATAGCGTAGAGAGTGTGAGGATAGAGAAAGGATGAGATTAGCATACGTGCCTCGCTAGATCACTTGCTCCCCGTGTTGAAAGATGTAAGCTGTGATGAAACAGGTATGATCATGACCATTGTCTGATCCAGTTCTATCAACTCGACTGAAGAGATCTTAGAGAGGCTATGCTACTCGACTGGTCCCTAATCATTCCCAATCATCATCGATCCACTCCATCTCTATGCTCTTCCTTCTGTCCTCTCTACTCACACAATATTTCAATTCTGGTACGACCGAGCTACCACCATTTCCTTCCTTTTCGACTCTAACCAAATTCTTAAAAGCCTGACCCAAAGGAGTTCCCTGAGGCAAAACGACTGAAATCTTTTCCCTAGCATTCTTTGGTTGTTCACCCAAAAGAGCTATAGCCTTACTTGCCAATTCGGCTCTAATCTGATCTGCATTCTTAGTTCTTGCGGGACCATCAAAGTAAGCTTCTTGATCTTGCATCAAAGCCAAAGAGTAAATCCAAAAGGCGTTGGTTTTTGGATCTACCAATAATTCAGGCTTGGATAGTTTTGCTAAATTTGCGACTGCCAAAGCAGATTCGTGTAGAAGAGTGCTACTGGAATGCCATGGTTGAGGATAGGGACGGATGACTATCTTTACTGAATTGTGAAAGGGTGAATCCGAAGGAAGGATTAATGGAAGTAGATCTGAATTGACTCCCTTGAGTTGCTTTGCTGAGAATGGACAGAGGTAATCCAAATAGAGCTCTAAAGTGTTTGGTGCAGATGGTTCTCCGATGCACAGTGCTTTCAGTGAAGGTGGAAGAGCCATGCTTGTTGGTTGACGTTAGTTGAGAGTGAGAGAGTTGTGGAGAAGTGGTGATGCTCACTCAAGGCGAACTCTTCGATCCGAATGACGAAAGACAAGACAATCCTTCTCATTTCTCTCTTTCCAATGTCGAGAAGATAAAGCTACAGACTATCAATCCCATCCAAGCTTTTCAGAACCTTTCCAAGTTCAACATTACCTCCCGACCAAACGATCCCAATCTTGACTTCTACCGCCTCATCTCCCTTTCCTCCATTCTCGATCAATTTCCTTCTCTTCTCTTTCACTATCTCTTCCGCCAATGTCTTCATCTCCTCTTTAGGTTCCAAGAGAGCTGCCAATCCAACACAAGCAGAAGGTTCCACGATTTGTTTCATCCTTTCCCAAATCAACTTCATAGATTTCAAGACTGACTCTTCAGATACCAGAGCAATCAAATCGACGTTTTTGCGAATGTGTGAAAGAGTCAAGGGAGATAGAGCAGTCAATAAACCATCGCAGATTGAAGTTGGAGGTAGAGGAGGTTGAAGGATTCCAGAATGAAAGGATCGATAGGCGTCGTCTGCTTCTAAGGATTGGAGAGGGTCGAGAAGAATGGAGAGAAAGTACATTTTTTTCGTCTGAACTAAGAGGAATATCTGAACTAAGAGGAATACTGACATAAGTCAATTCAAAAATGAGCTTTTGAATCGATCTTCAACTCACTTTCAGGTTCAGCTCCCACAACTCTGACTCTACTATCCAAACCTTTAACAGCAGTAGACACCCCACTCATCATCCCTCCACCTCCTATTGGAGCTATCACGACATCTAAAGGAGGTTCATTTTCCACTTCGAAGTTTGAAGAGTCTCGATTAACGATTGCAGCTGAACAAGGTTTTCGATTTTGTCCTCTTCCCCAAATCGATTTGGCCTGTTCCATCATTTCCAAAGCCAAGGTCCCTTGACCTGCAATGACCAAAGCTTCATCATAAGGATGTATGAATCTAACTACCAATCCTTGAGATTCCAATTCCTTGATTAATTTGTCTGCTGTTTCTTGTCTTGCTGAAAGAGTCGGTTCGCATTCTACCACTCTGGCTCCATAACCTTCTACGGCTTCTCTTTTGGTCTTTGGAGCAGCTGAGAAAAGGACCGGAAAAGGCATGTAGAAGTAGAAGTTTTCAGAGTTCAAAGGGAGGGCTTCTCGTCCATTGTCAACGAAGAGCGTAAGACACGAGTCATAGGACAGTAAATCTTCAACGTCTCCTTCTTAACTCACTTCTAGGCATGACTACAGCAGCTTTACATCCAAAAGTCTTTGCAGCAAAAGCAACTGCCCCAGCATGATTTCCAGAAGAATGAGTCAAGACGCATAACTTTTCTGGATCGAAGTCGTCTTTCAATTCTTCTTTTGCTCTTTCTAGATGGATTTGAACGGCATTGGTTGCTCCTCTTGCCTTGAAAGCTCCAATCTTTTGTAAATGTTCTGCCTTGAAAGCTATCGTTATCCTAGTGTTTGATGCTGAAGGAAAGAAAGTTTTGGTGACGATTGAATCGATTGTCGAGTTGGTTAGAAGAGGTGTTCGATGGAGATATGGAGAGATCAAAGAGTGAGCTGTCTGGATTTCTGAAAGAGTGACTAGAATTGAATTTGCATCTTTTGAAGTCGACATTTTTGGAGAAAGTTGGTTGGTAGAAGTGTAGAAGAGAAGGAATTCAAAGTCAGCTTGATGAGCTTGAGCCTGGCCGTCTTCTCCTTTCTTCTCCATTCTATCCTCTCCCTCTCCTTCTCCTTCTGCTTCTCTTCCTCAGTCGTCCCCTTTCTAATGACGTTATTCTCCACAGCAAAGTTCTTATTCAAGTTATTCGCGGGAGTGTTCGTAGTAGGATTTGGAGCTACAGCGGTTCTATTATGGAAATATCAAAGAGTTCTCATTTATCCTTCTTCCTTTCCAACTGGAAGTAGAACCGAAGTTGCAACTCCAGAAGAATTCGATCTTCCTTATTCGACGGAATGGTTGAACACTCCAGATGGAATCAAGCTACACGCTTATCTCATGTTGCAGGAGAAGGCTAGCGAAAAGGAAAAGAATAGAGGAGAAAGTTTGGATAAGGATCAAACTGTAAAGAGGAGACCGACTGTCCTTTTCTTGCATGCTAACGCTGGTAACATGGTGAGTAGACAGAGAATATAGTATAGTGTTTGGATCATTAGTGGTAGAATTAGAATCTAAGGGGACGAGATGAGGTGGCAGAGATGCAAGGATAGAGAGAGAGACTCATCCCCACCTTTCTACTCACTCTCACAGGGTCATCGATTACCTCTAGCTTCAGTCTTTTACACTAGATTCGGTTGTAACATTCTGATGCTTTCATATAGAGGCTATGGTCTCTCTACTGGTTCCCCTTCAGAGACTGGCATTCGCATAGACGCTCAGGTCGCTCTAGACTTTATCAAGAAACATCCTCTACTCAAATCCACCCTTATAGTCCTCTATGGTCAGTCCATAGGTGGAGCAGTGAGCATAGATCTGGCTAGTAGGAACAAATCATCAATTCATGCTTTGATTCTCGAGAATACGTGAGTAGGTTCGGATGAAGATTGGAGCGCAGCTTCCACTTTTGAATCTCACTTTTCTCTCAATTTCCTTGCTGATGACAATTCCCTTTCTATATACTCTCTATCTCTCTCTTCTCTTTCCAATCTACATCATCGCAGATTCCTTTCGATTCCAGACATGATCCCACACGTCATTCCTCCAGTCAAGCCTTTCACTTTCCTTTGTACCGAAATCTGGCCCTCTGTCAAATCAATCACAAGAATACCTTCGACGACTCCGGTGCTGTTCCTCAGTGGTAGGAAGGACGAACTGGTACCACCGGCTCACATGGACAAGCTTTATGCTCTTTGCAAGAGCGAGAGGAAAGTTTGGAAGAGCATTCAGGATGGGACTCACAGTGAGTGGAAAAAGAACAACGTCCGAAACGATTCGAAAACCTTTCTGAACCAAATAGTAATGAACATCTCTTTTGAATTTCAATTGTTTTCCTTCCAGACGACACTTGCATCAAATCGGGCTACTTTGAAGCTATTTCTTCATTCCTTCTATCTCACGTAGTGCCCTACGCTTCTGGAGTTCCTCTACCGTCATCCTCTTCTTCTTCTTATCAAACTTCAAACGATGGTGCTAGGTCAGCCGAAATCTTTGCAAACTTATCTTCAAGAGGTCCAAGGAGAAGGACTAGAAGTGCTTCTAGTGTCTCTTCTACAAGTTCTCATCATTCTCAACAAGGTGGTGGTGGTCTTCAGAGACCTTCGGCTGCCGTTTTGGAAAGCGCAGCTTTGGCTGCTGGTTATGCTTCTGGATCTGGTTCGAGCGTTAGACCTCAATCTCCTGAAGAGGATTGGATAGAGATGCAAGCTGAGGCTGAAGAAGAAGAGAGTGGCAATAGTCTGAGAGGTGTTGGAGCTGGAAGTTTGGGACCTAAAGGTTTGGCAAGAAAAGCTGTGGGGGACCTTTGAGTCTTCATATAGGTTCGAAATCCAAAATCGAGATTCAAAATCGAGCGACGGTAGTGTTCGAACGACTCTACCTTCGCGATTGTCCTTTCCCCTCTTTTCTCTACTCCCTTTTCTTCAGACTCTCACTCTCTCCTTTGGTTCCGGAGCATCTTTCCCTTATTTCATTGATCTCTCTCCTTCAAAATGTAATCTAAAAGCATTCTCAAGTTCAACGCTCAATTGACAAAGTTCCCAATCTTCTATGACGTCTCCAAATCGCGTCTCGAAGGCCAGACGAAAGAGAGAAGAGTCAAGATTCGTTCGAAGCAAGGGCCATGGCCTCGAGGATGACTCGCTCTCACCTGAAAAAGACTCATTTTGATCGATCTTAAAGTCTTCGAAGCCAGTACCTTCCCAGACGAGACTCGTGCTCGGTACTCACAACCCTAGGAAGCAATCAAAACATTTTAGAGAGGCCTGTTAAGCCCGATCCTCGACGTCTCTCCTCATCGCTTCTCGAGCTCTCGCCGGTCGCCTTCCGAGGGGATTTGTTCAGATCCTCGCGATTACACGAGTTGATGCTCGCGCCTTGTCAGGTTGAGAGTCTCAAGCTCAGGTCTTTGGTAGGTTGTAACATTCGGTATTGAGCACACTGAATGTACTTCTAGTACGAGCCACAGAAAGAACTATTCTTTCTGATTTGTTCCCTTTTAGTACAGGGGTTAGAGACTCTGAAATGGCTCGACAGAACGATCTTACAAGATCTGAATCTGACGATCTGAAGATTTGAAGGCACTGGACCTGTCAAAGAAGGCTTGGGCAAGAGCGTTTAGAAACAGAGATCCGGATTGAGACCTCCTTTCGACGTATAAGAAAGTCAGATTTTCCAGACTCATTCAAAATTTCCCTTTCTCTCAAACCTCACAACCTTTGTCAGATACTCTGTCGAAATGCGCTCTCTCTCAATCTTCGTAACTTTAGCTCTCCTAGCTCTTTCTATCAAGGCAGCTCCTTTACCAGGCTCTGTCAAAAAGGACAACCTGGCTATGGATACAGATGGCCATCAAATGCTTTCAAGAGATCGCAGAGGTGAGTTTGGGGCTTGACCGTGGCTGAACATTTTCCTAATTGTGTCGTCTCTTCATGAGCAAGGGCAGTGACCAATCCTTCAAATCCTTTCATATGGGAATCTTGTATTTGGACGGAACTCATTTCATCCCTGCAGGATATCCTGATGACCCTCCCTACAACGTGAGTCTCGTGTTCCGTCGTTCGCGCACAAATCGAGAGGCAGAAACTTATCTCTCTCACTCCCTTTCTTGCTACTCTCTCAATTTTCTTCTGGATCACAGTGGGGTGGACCAGATGGATCATAATCCTATGAAAGACTTTTGGAAAGACGAGTATGTGCGAAGAAGAAAAAAGAAGAGCTGGGATTAGAGGGTGATTACTGAATCTATATCTCTCCTTCGACGCTTCTTCTGTTCTTCCGTCTTTAGTTCTCGGACTTGTGAGGTCATACCAACACATGAAAGACTCGAGTACACGTCTTCTCATCTTTGATCCCAGCTTTCTCATCAATGTTTTTCTGCTTTCCAAGTTAGTTGGCGACCCATTTTCCAAATCCGTTCTCACTAGCTGTGTATCAGACCTAGCCCTACTCTCCTACGAATTTCATGATACTTCATTACATTACTCTATCCTATAAGCTACCTCGTCTCTTTTGTCTTTGGCGCGACTACGCGAACAAGGTTGTGGAAAGATCTCAATTCAGTCCAACAGGTTCGCGCTCGAGATTCAATCTATCGAGACTCAATCTGTCTGCCCCTCCACGTTCTACTCCGGTCCTGAGAGACTCAATCTGTCGCCGAGAGTCGAAAGACAAAGCTGTTCAGGAACGGAACAACCGAATGAGACCTTCTTCCAAGATACAAAAAGAGCCGCGTCAAAACCTTTTGTTCATTCTCGACCACTCATCTCTTCCTCCCAATCCAATCCAATCTCATCCTCTCAAATTCTCCTCAAGATGCGCTCTATTCTCTCAATCTTCGTAACTTCTGCCCTCCTAACTCTCTCTGTCAATGCAGCGACTCTCAAGGAACGTAGAGCCATTTTGGCTGCTCGTGATCTCGAGAACACTCCTTTACCTGCCTCAGTCAAGAGAGACATTATGACAAGGGATCCAGACGAATACCAATTGTTCCCAAGAGCTGCTGGAGGTGAGTCCGTTGAAGCTTTTGAGTTTGAGTCGACTCAGTCATTCAGTGGATCCAGGCGTGACTCAATCGTCCTTTCTGCTCTCTTTTTTTGTGCTTGTTCTTTTCAATTCGATCATTACGAAACCTTTCTCTGAATCAGATGGAATTCATTTCAATCCTGGAGGACCTGCTCGCGACAACGAAGACAACGTGAGTCTCTGACGTCAACACCGACGAATTGAGAGGCGAAGACTTATTTCTCTTCCTCTCTTTTTCTCTTATTTTCTTGCTGATGCCTTCGATCGCTTTCATCGCAGTGGGTGAACGGTCATGTAAGTGTAGAATTGCTAGGGGAATGTGGTGCTTCGCCTTGTTGTGCTGAACCATAGCCATCGATTCGTTTCTTCTCAGGGCCCTGGACACGGAAATTGTGTTTACGGAAAGGTAGCTCTTACCTACGATGACGGACCTTACCTTTGGACCAAAAACGTTAGCGACCAGTTCACTGCTGCTGGAGCTCATGCAAACTTCGTGAGTTCGCCCGCGGTGGCTGTTTGTTCTCTGCTTCGATTCCAAACTCTCTCTCTCTCTCTTCCTCTTTCTCTCTTTTATGCAGTTCTGGAATGGCAACAACTATAGATGCAGTTACTCAGATGAAGAAGTACAAGGAATGAGAGCTGCAGTCGATGCTGGTCGTGAGTGCCAACACCGCTCGCTACTTTGAGTCGCCCTTCTGTCTCGTCTCACTGACTTGTGCTCTTTGCCTCTTCGCTATCAGACACTTTCGGTACTCATACTTGGGGTCATGTGTAAGTTTCGTCTGTCAGAAGGTCTACTCTTGACTTTGTATTGCTCTCTAACTCTTGTTTGTTTTTCTACCTCCCGAAACAGCAACCTGACCAACTTCCTTACTCCTGAGCAAATCGACACTCAAATCGAGCTCATGGAAGAGCTCACTTGGAAAGTTTTGGGTTTGGTACCAAGGTAAGTCTCCCTACTCTTTCAACGTTCCTTCTGAGTGGCTATTTGTCTGACAGTGCTCTTCAACCTTCGGCTCTCCCGCTCCCTCCAACAGATTCATCAGACGTGAGTAAAGGACTAAAAATGAAGCACTGCTTTCGTTCCCAGTTGACAAGAGACCATTTCTTCTCTCTTTCGCCCATTTTTTCTATCAGCTGTGAGTAGGAAGAGAGACGAATCCGAGCAAAGGTAATAGAAAGCGGGAGCTGACGCTGTCGTCGTATTCCTTCGTTCCTCTGAAACAGCCTTACGGAGAAACTAACAATACCGTCATCAAGTATTTAGAAGAAAAACATGGGCTGTTTGTCGTGCAATGGTCAGGAAAGTTTCACCTTCTTTCTTTCATCTCGAGCTTTACGTCAGTCACTTACCTTTCATTCTCTTTGCTTCTTCCCACCACTTTCGGACCTCTTCTCTTTCTGCTCCTTCTTTGATCAGACAACAACGTGAGTAATCTTTAGATACCTTACTTCGTTTTTCTCACGATTCTCTCCCTGACGCACTCTCTTTTCGTAATGTCTCTCAATGTCCTCAGGGAGATGCTGATGGCGACAGTCCAGAAACCTCCATTGAGATGTACAAGGGCTTCAAAGCTGGTGAGAGACATCTCATTCTAGGTCACGAAGTCAAGGAGCCAACCGTCGGGAAGATTATTCCTTTCGCTCTTGACTACTTCAAAAAGATGGGTGTCACTCCAGTCTCTCTTCAAGAATGCACCAAAGGTCATCTCAGTCCATACAAGGCCATCGGAAAAAGACAAGAAAGAGACGAGTGAGTGTAAGAAGAAAAAAGAATCGAATTTGAGAGACATTGCGACTCACCACTGTTCTTCTCTTTCCCATCTCTTTGCACTTTTCTCTTCTCTTTCATAAGCTCTTGGACTTGCGATGGTAAACCAGCACCCGGTCAAGTTTCATAAACGCTTCTCTTCATCCCTGATCCAAGCTTCCGGATCCAACGAATGAGAAGTAGATTTCCTGCTATCTAAAGTTTCGCCACTCTGCCCCAACTTATTACAAATCTTCCTAACTAATCGTCTCTAGAACTCCGTTTAGTAAATGTTCTTTTCGCTTGTCCTTGCTCAGTTTTACTTCCTTAATCTATTTATTTAATCGTTTTTGTCTGATTCCAGAATCGAAAGGACAAAGAACAGCGTCGTCGACGAACCTTGTCATAGCTGTGGCCGCCCAAAACCCCAAGTGAAAAGAGTGAGAGAGGATTCGGATCGAGAGAGAGAGAAGGGTCAGCATCTTCAAAAATAATAGTCAAGAGCTCAAAAATCAAGAGGAAGGTGATAATAACGAGCAAACCCTGTGCGAGCAAGCATCAGAGACAATATCGAGTCTGAATGTCGATGAAGTCCTCCTCTTCGTTCGATCGATTAAACCTTTATCATTCAAGAGTGAACAATGAAAAGTCATTCATTCTGAAAGCGCTCTGTATGATCAAATATGCAGATAAAGACGTCCCGCGAATTGTATTTTTGTCCGACCAAGCTCTTTCGAAGGAGAACGCACTGCTATTTGAGCTCTCTTCTTTTTTTGTTTATTTCATGCTTGGAAACAGTTCTGTTTACTCTCAATTAAAAGTCAAATCTCTCGCATACTCGTTCCACTATTGCCTTTGCCGCAAAACCATATTTGCCACACTGTCGACATCGCGCGCGAACGGCAGAATTACTTCCATTCTCTGGCTCTCGAATAACATAGGCGCATTCCTCTCTAAATGCGATCTTTTCTGCACTTTTTTTACAGCTATAGATGCAGCTGCTCAGATGAAGAAGTACAAGGAATGAGAGCTGCAGTCGATGCTGGTCGTGAGTGCCAACACCGCTCGCTACTTTGAGTCGCCCTTCTCTCATCTCACTGACGTCTGCTCTTTGCTTTTTGGCTATCTCAAGCAAAACCACTTCATTTCTTTGGCTCTCGAGTAACGCAAGTATACCTCTAATGTGATCTCTGGGGCTTGCGTCTCTTTGTAGCAGCTCTTGCGCCTATGCAGAATGATGATTGACGCGGAGAGACCTCGACGTCCAGGAGATACTTACCTTTAAGCTCAGGGGGTGATTAACGAGCAGAATCTCCATATGCCAAAGGAACGCTTAAAACATTTGCTCTTAAGCCTGGTCCTGGGTTATCTCGGTCTCCAGCTCCAGGGAGCGTGGTCCGGTCAGATCTCGACGATGTGGTGGAGCCTCACTTGCGCCCCCTCCAGCTCTGGAGGGAGAATGGTTCTATCGCCGAGGTTTGAAATTAAGTCTGATCAGGACCGTAGCGATTGAGACTTATTCTCACCTACAAAAGGAGCCAAATTTTCCATTTCTCTTATCTTCCCTCTTTCTTCTCCCATCGTCTCCTTTTCTACCCTCTCTCACCCTATCCTTTCCCTTTCAAGATGCGTTCCTTCCTATCAATCTTCGTAGCTTCCGCTCTTCTACTGATCTCTGTCAATGCAGATCTCGAAAAGGCATCAAACAACCACTCTTTAAAGCAACGTAGAGCTGTTCTAGCTGCTCGCGATCTTGAGAACACTGCTTTACCTGAATCCGTCAAGAGAGACATCATGGCTATGGATCCAGACGATTATCAACTATTCCCAAGAGCTGCTGGAGGTGCGTTTGAAGTTTTGCTCACCGTTTCGAAGGCGTCGTTTTCAGGAGTCAGGGGCTCTCTGGAAGGGCCTCGAGAGTCATTTCTCCTTCGGTTCGTCTCCGTTCTCGTATTGACGTTCTTCTCGAAATCCGAATCTACAGATAATGTCAAGTTCAACCCTGGAGGAGCTGCTCGTGATAACGTGAACAACGTGAGTCTCTCTAATCGTCTCAAGCGTCAACACCAACGACCAATCGAGAGGCAGAAATTCATCTTCTTCTCCCTCTCTCGTATCTTTCTACTTCCTTCGAATCTGTGTTCTTCAGTGGGTTAATGGTCATGTAAGTGTTATGCAACGGAAGGTTTTGTACGAGTTTGTTCTATCCCACTGAACCGTTTTCATCCTCGAAATCTCGCTCTCTCCTTACAGGGCCCTGGAACTGGAAATTGTGTCAATGGCAAAGTAGCCCTTACTTACGATGATGGTCCTTTCACCTGGACTAAGAACGTCAGCGACCAATTCACCGCCGCTGGAGCTCATGCTAACTTCGTGAGTTGCTCATCTTCGACGCGCGACACTGCTGCTCACTTCTACTTGCTCTCTGCTTCACTTCTAAACTCTCTCTCTTTCTCTTCCTCTCTTCTAAACAGTTTTTTAATGGCAACAATTGGGGTTGCTCGTTATTATCACCTTCCTCTGATTTTTGAGCTCTTGACTGTTAATTTTGAAGATGCTGACCCTTCTCACTCTCTCCAAATCCTCTCTCACTCTTCTCACTTGGCGTTTTGGACGGTTACAGCTATGACAAGGTTCGTCGACGACGCTGTTCTTTGTCCTCTTGTTTCTAAATGGTTCTAATCCAACATATCGCTCTCAACCTTTTTTCCACTGCAACAGGTCTATGTCCAACAAATGAGAGCAGTGCTCGCTGCTGGTCGTGAGTGTCAACACGAGCTTGTTTTCGTTACTCTACTTGTCTCGTCTTGTTGGCCTACTTCACTGACTTCTCTTTCTCTTCTCATTTCGCACTATCAGACACTATTGGAACTCACACCTGGGGCCATGTGTGAGTTCGTTTGTCAACGAATGCCTAGACGTTGTTTGATTCTCTGACTCTTCTCTTTTCTTCAACCGCGACACAGCAACTTGACCAACTTCGTTACTCCTGAACAAATCGATACTCAAATCGAGCTCATGGAAGAGCTACTTTGGAAGACTGTTGGAGTTATTCCAAGGTAGGTAGAAATCTCTTTTCTTGATGTTCTGTTGACTTGGCTCTTGCTGATCATTTTTCACCTTCGTGCACGCCATTCTCTTTTTCCTTTCCCTTTACAGATTCATCAGACGTGAGTGCTTTCGTCTTACCTCCTTTGCTTTGAACTCTCATCAATGTTGCTGATACTCCTTTCATCGCAATCACTCCATTTCTCTCGATTTCTCACTTTCAGCGTGAGTAGAGAAAGAAAAATGAGGCGTCGATTCCTTCAAGGAACTCTAGCCGCTGAAAAACGAAGGACTTACTTGAGAGAGGCCCAAATCCAACTGACTTCGTTTTCTTTCGATGCTTTGTCTCATCTACTAAACAGTCCTTACGGAGAAACCAACAAGACTGTCATCAAGTACCTCGAAGACAAACATCATCTCCACGTCGTACAATGGAGCGACAACAACGTGAGTGTCTTTTTGGACTTTGTTCGAACTGTTTTCAAAATACTGGGAGGCGTCGATAGAAGCATCTCTGACGCTTTATCACCTCTTTTCGCCGTGTCTCTCAATCTTTTACAGGGTGACGCTGATGGAGACACTCCAGAGACTTCTATCGAAATGTACAAGACCTTCAAAGCTGGTGAAAGACATCTCATCTTAGGTCACGAAGTCAAGGAACCAACCGTCGGTCAAATTATTCCCTTCGCTTTGGACTACTTCAAAAAGTTGGATGTCACTCCAGTCTCTCTTCAAGATTGTCTCAAGGGACACCCAAGCCCATACAAGGCTATCGGAAAACATCAAAAGAGAGACGAGTAAGTGCCATGAAATAGAGAGACTCGAAATTGGAGAGACTTGACCACTGACCCTTTCTTCTACTCTCTCTCCCTTTCGTCTTCTTCTTTTCAAGTACTTGGACCTGTGCAGGCAAGCCAGCACCTGGACAAGTCGAATAAGAGACTTTTTCTCTCATCTCCGTACAAACCTTTTGATCCATGCACGATGAACAATGTTTTCGCTTTTTAAAGTTTCGCTGCTCTTCCCAAACTTTTTCCTAGCTGTTCGCAACTAGAAGTCGGTCTTACTATCGTATAATCTTCGTATTACCTTATTCAGTCTTGATATGTTAGTCTTATTCTCCTAATCTATCTATTTAATTAAATCTTTCAGCGCGTCTAGTGAACAAGGCATCAGATCATCTGAGGTTGGAGTGTATGAATGTTGATGAGGTCTTCCTCTTCCGCCAGCCAGAAAGCTATTAGTCAAGATCTAGAGACTATATACTCCTAAAGTGCTACATTCGATGAAGAAGAAGCGATGCTACTTCTCGAGAGTTGCGTTTTAGTCTGACCAGGCTCTATCGAAGGGAAGTATACTGCTATCAAAACTCTCTCTTTACTTCTTTTCTGAATTCAAGAGAACTAGATCATCTTCGAAAATAATCAATAAGAGCAGATCCTTCGTAGAACGTTCTCTCTTTTCCTTTTCTTCGAAAACGAGAGCCGCCGCAGTCTCAACATCGCTCGCAAAGGAAGTCAAAATTTCACTTCGTATCCTCTTTAATTCTCCACTTCTTTTAGATTTTTCAAATAAAATTTTCAAATGAACTTCACCCTTTCAAAATAAACGGAGAGTGGGTGAGGTGCACCACGTGGAGATCCTTGCCTGCAGAGAGAACTTCCACCAAAAATCTCCAGTCGAAGTCGAAGAAGCATCCTCAAGACAACCTCAAAAATGGCTTCAAAGCAAAGTGCGTCACCCATTATTGCAAGATATATCCAACAATTCAATCTATTCACTGACGTTTATATTTCTTCTAACTTCCAACAGCTGTCAATGTCAGAGGAGCAGATGGTGCCGCTGCTGGCTCTCTCCCTCTCCCAGTAGTCTTCACTGCTCCAATCAGAACCGACGTTGTCGAGGCCATTCACAGTGAGTAGACATTCTAGAAAGAAATATCGAAATTGAATCAGAGGTCAGAGTAGAAGGAAGGACTGGAATTCGATCAAGAGAAGGCAGGCCAGCAACTTCTAGAACTCGAAATCTTGAATTTCAAAGCCGATTCTCAACTTCATCGAGAGACTTCAAATGTAATCGTAATCTCAATATCAATACTTGAAACTTTCAACTGTATGATTAGAAGATGGGAAATGATTGGAGGAACTCAGGTTCAAGTGGTGCTGCTGATGGATGGAAATTCGAAGTAAGATGGATGATTCAAGCTAGAAAGCTTCTCTCATCAAGCTCTCTTTAAATCAAGCAAACTGAATAAATAACAGTCTCAAGATGTTATTTTCGAGGTCTACATCGTCAAGAAGTTATTGTCAAATCTCGAAACCTTCAATTCCAGTCCCTTCCTCTCGAAGAAGTTCACTTCCCTCTTCAACCTTCAACAACTTCTTCCTCTAACACAATGGCTCTCATTCTCCTTTCTCTCGCATTTTCTCAGAGAACATGGCCAAGAACAAGCGTCAACCATACGCCGTCGCAACCAACGCTGGTCATCAAACCTCTGCTGAATCTTGGGGTACTGGTCGTGCCGTCGCCCGTATTCCTCGTGTTGGAGGAGGAGGTACTCACCGTTCTGGTCAAGTGAGTCTCGAATCGGATTGAAGTCTCGAAGGAGAAATTGGGAGGGAAGTAGTGATTTGATCGGACGATGAAGGGAAAACAGAGGTGGAAGAAGATTGTGAAGAATCTTCAATTGGAAGCAAGAACTGCCGATAGCTCCTCAAGAAGTCTGTGAATCAGAATAGTGGGATCTGATTTGGGATCCAACTCGGATTGTCAGAGTTGTTCTACTGCCAGCTGCTGAGAAAGATCTAGCTGGAAGGAATGGATGGTCTTCCTCGAATTCTAGGCAGCTTTAGAAAAGTGATTGTATGCCTCCTCCTAGGAGTCTACAAACCACTCACTAGAATTTTAGGAGCATCAATTCAACTGGGAATGCTTCAAGTCGAGTAATTCTGGTCCACGAGCAGATCTGGAGCAGCACTTCTCTCCCTTGCTCTCTACCTCGAATGCTCATCTTTCCTTCCCACCCTCTCTCTATTCTCCCTACTCCTCTTTCAGGCCGCCTTCGGTAACATGGCTCGTGGAGGTCACATGTTCGCCCCAACCAAGCTATGGAGACGTTGGTTCATCAAGTCCAACCAGAAGCAAAAGCAATTTGCTACTGCCTCTGCCTTGGCTGCCACTACGATGCCATCCCTCGTCTTGGCTCGTGGTCACCGTATCGAGCAAATTGAAGAAGTCCCTCTAGTCGTCTCTTCTTCTGCCGAAGCTCTCACCAAGACCAAGGAAGCCGTCGCTCTTCTCAAGTCCCTCAAGGCTTACGATGATGTCGTCAAGGTTTCAAACTCTCGCAAGGTTCGTGCTGGAGTTGGAAAGATCCGTAACCGTCGTCACACTCAACGTCGTGGACCATTGATTGTCTACAACGAAGACAAGGGAATCGTCAAGGCTTTCAGAAACATTCCAGGTGTCGAGTTGGCTTCGGTTCACAGATTGAACCTCCTTCAATTGGCTCCAGGTGGACATGTTGGAAGATTCTGTATTTGGACCGAAGATGCCATCAAGCAACTCGATTCCATCTACGGAACCTTTGAGACTGGTTCTTCAGCCAAGACTGGTTTCGCTCTTTCTCAACCAAAGATCTCCAACACTGATATCACTCGTCTAATCAACTCTGACGAAATCCAATCCGTCGTCAGACCAGCTGGACAATCAAAGACCAAGAGACCTTTCACTCAAAAGAAGAACCCTCTCAGAAACAGAGCTCTTCTATTCAGATTGAACCCTTACGCACAAACTTCCATCAGAGCTGAAATCAGGAACCAAAAGGCTAAGGCAAACGGAAAGGGTGCTAAGAAGGACAGACGTGAGAAACAGATTCCAGCTGGAAAGGAATTCCTGGAAACTCTTCACTCTGCTTAAATCTTCGCAAGTCGATTTAGGTTTTCTCAAAGTTTCTTCATTGTTTATTCATTTTAAGAGAAGATTGGGTTTATGGAAAAAGAGTTGGAAGGACAGGGAATCCGGTTTACCATTTCTCGAATCAACGGTTTCTTTTCTTTTCTCTCTTCACTAGATTCTCAATCTTCTTCAATCACCATCCCCAAAATTATCTAGGAAAGGCTTCATCATCTTCCCTTTATCATTGCATTCTCACCCTTAATCTTGGCCTCTTACAGATTTTTTTCTTTTCAATTTCCATTTTTGTATCATTCTCTCTTTTCAATTCTTTTGGTCTTTTCCTCCTCTCTCATCCGTGCATGCTTTCAATAGATTCATCCTCTTTTCGTTAGCCAGCTCAGCACATCTCTATCTCACACTACTATCTACATTCTCATCGTCATGCTTATGCACAATCCAACAACACTCCTCCTACCTTCTCTCTTGTATGGTCTTCAATATCGGTCTATCAAGACCAAACCCAAAAAATGCGCAATTGTTCTCGATAACGACTCTGTTCTTGGTCTGTGGTGTGCGTCGAGAGAGTTTGAAAACCCGTATTATATGAGATCGATAGTAAGGTGAGACGAATCGATGACGACTACCTCCAGCAGGTTGTCTACTGTCTCTTCTCGCACAAAGAAGGTCAAAAGACTGACCAAAGCTCAAATGGTTCATAATGGTCTATATCGACTCGAAATGAGTCTCTTGAGGTGAGAGCGAGTCGGAAAGAGTCGATGAGTCGAAGGACCTTTGGCAGTTCGAGCGAAATACCACCAAGTCCCGAAAAGTGTGGCACTCTCCCTGATAGGTTAGCACAGTGGAGCTTTTCGACAAAAGAGCTGCAGCTACTCGGCTGCCCTCTAGCGTCTTGGTTGAAAGGCTTGCTTCTTCGTTCGTCAGTCTTTCTCTAGGGTCGCGCCCATGAGTAATGAGAAGATACTAGATCATCTCGGCTTTGTTAGAGTATGTGTTTCGCCTCTCTAGGGTCGAGGCCCATTCAGAGGCTTATAGTTATTAGACTCGAGCCTRYCACTCTCTAGAGACGAATTAAGCTCATTCAGAGTAGCAGGCTGGTCGACTTCTTTCGTTGTTAGCGTGGCTAGCTAGAAATACAGTTAGGGGTAYATAGTAGAAATACAGCTATGGGTATATAGTAGAAATACAGCTATGGGTATACTAGGAATACATAGTAATGGGGTATACTAGGAATACAGCGGTTTGGGTATAGTGTCGTTAGGGTCGTTAATTGTTAAAAGAGACGATTCTCCAATCCTTCTTTCGTCGAAACGAAAAAAGAATCGAAAAAGTTAGGTTGATCCAGAATACTAGGTCTTAGATACTATGATCGAATATGCCTAGCTCATGGAAAGATGAAACTCGTTCACTCGCTCAAATCAAAACTGATTCGCGCGGTAGATAGTCGTTGGACCTCTTTATAGGGAAAGCCAAATCTAGATTCATCGTCGCTACCAGCATACTAGGGTAAGCCACTTATATCGCATAAGGGGCTGTTAACCAGCACGAGAGGCAGTCTCGAAGAAAATTGTTTTCTTTTCGCTTTCCTTACAAACGGGGAAGATCTGTTCCCCTTTAGGACTATTCTACCCCCAACGAGGCGATTCGATCCAGGAAAGATGCAACATAATTGGAGGCCCCTATAGGGCGAAAGCAAGTTTGAAGAGTCAGGGAGACGTCAACGTACTTTACCGAGCAAATCCACGAAATTGATCAATCCTTTGGAAAACAATTTTGAATAGAAATACAAAAGGCAACCAACTTTTATCAAAGTACATCACATTCGTGTGTTTCAGGTTCGATTCCCAGCCAGGACCAAACTTTTAACACATTTCTGGGTTTCTCCTTCTCGCTTTCCGATCGCTTCCAGGTCTCTTTTAGACGCTTTTCGAACGCTGGGCGAACTCTGGAGGGATTCTGGGAGAGAGAAATCTCGTCGTCAGTTGGCCACGGCTAGCTATGGAGAGTTTCGGGAGACTTTCGAGTCGGCGCTGGAGCTGAACTGTATCTCATGAACTCGATCGGATGAGCTACAGAAGTTGACGTTCGAGTGAATGAGAAGAGAGTCCGAAGAACAGAGTTTGCTCTTGGAAGTCAGCTCGTCGCCACTTCTTGCATGAGACTCATGGAGATTCAAGACGAGAGGTCAACAAGAGACTCTCTGAAAACTTCCAGATGAAGATAAAACGGATGAAAGATGAGAACGGAAGGCGAGGAAGGACGAAAGAACGTGATTTTTTGGGCCCGTTTTTCCAAAACTCCAAATCTCGACAGACGATTTGTGGGCTTGAGAGAAAATCGAGTCCTTTTGGCCTCTGCGAGAAGGATGCAGAGAGTGACGCTCCATCCGAGGTTTTTTGCAGATTCTTGATATCCCTAAAAATCCAAACAAGGGAGTGAAAGAAGTCGAGAGAGCCTCCAAAAGATGACAGATCTCGAAAACCCTCACCCGCAGACTTTGACAGAGTTCTTCTCTTTCCATCTCCTTTATTATCGATCCCGTTCTCCCTTGGCTATTTTAGGTAAATCAACACTGATTGCTCTCATTTTTGGGAGCTTTGAGCAGTTCAGAGAGAGTAAGATGAGGAAAAAGTGTCGGCCTGTCGGAGAGAGTCTCGAGTCTCAAAGTCAAAGTTGCACACAGATTCGGACAGAAACACCCTTTGTCTTTTATTGAGCTCGAAAGCGAAAGTCTATTAAAAGGGAATTGGAAATGAAATTTGACATGAAGAGAGACGAACAAGGTAGGGGATAAAAGATGAAAGCAAAGGAAGAGAAAAAGCTACGAAGGGGAAAAACAAGGATTCGACTTTTTTGACTTTTGAGATTGTATTCGATTTATTTTTCTTTCACTTTCGGCTTCTTGCGTACTAGAATTAAAACCCATTGCCCAGAAGAGATTGATAAGAGGGAAGAGAGAGAGAATGTTTGATTTTGATATTTACAAGCTTTGCGCTTGGATTTGGAGGAGAGGAGGAAGGATAAAGAGATAGATAGAGAATAAATTCTTGAATAAAGAGTTTTCAAACCTGTTCAATATTCTATAACTTCTTAGCGTTGACGACGATTCTCTCTGGTTGGTTCATAGAGATGTGGAAGTCATCAGCTGGATGACGGTAAAGAGGAGCCTTGAGTCTCTTTTGATCCAAGTGATGACCGAGGAAACCAATGGAACGACCTAGAGTGAAGATACCGTTGAGAGTTCCAATCTTGACGTATTCATCAGCTTCTTCAGGAGTGAAGGCACCCGAATCTCTGAATAGATCGACGAAGCAGACGGCCAAACAACCATCGACGTTCAAGATCAAAGAATCCTTCTTGGCAGTAGTGACCTTCTCGACGGCTAGAGCGTAATCCAACATCTTGTGGGATGGGAAGTTCTTTTGAACGAACTCTTTGACGACTTGAACACGGTAGTCTGGGTTGGTGACTGACTTGATCTTGTGTCCGATACCTGGGATCAACTTGTTTGCCTTACGCATAGAGTCAACGTATTCTCTTGGAGTCAAACCCTTGTCGTAAGCAGCAGAGAACTCCTTGGCAGCATCGTCTAGAGCTCCACCGAATCTGTCTCCAATGGTCAAGAGACCAGAGACTAGAGACGAAACGAGATCCTTTCCGGCACGAGAAGTGATGATGGTGTTCATGGCACCAGAGACGGCAGGACTGGAGAGGGAAGAAGAGAAGAGGAAAGCAAAGAGAGGAAGACGAAAAGGCAAAAGGTCAGAACGACGAAAGAGAAGAGATATCGAGGCATACATCCAACTTTTCTTCGAGCTAGCAACTCTACTCACCCGTGATCAGCAGTCAACTGAAGAGCCATCTCGATGAAACGAGTACATTCGGCTGGTAGACGTCTCTTGAACCAAAGAAGAGAGATGACACCTCCGATACCCATTTGAGATTCGAAGACTTCGGAAATCTTGACTCCAGAGTACATGAGTTCGGATCCACGTTCGTCAGAGATGGTAGAGATGAAAGCAGCTGGCTTTCTGACCATACCCAACTCTTGAGCCCACTTGTAATCGATTGGAATAGCTGGTGGAGCTCTCTCTGGCTTTGGAGAGATGACACCGTTGGCAACCAACTTGTTGTAAGCATCCCTCAAGACGTTTGGTAGATCTTCGAAGGTATCTGGGACGATGAAACCAGCTTCTCTCATGGCCAAGTTCTTGGCTGAAGCAGTCTCTAGATCCGAGTTGGCCATTGAACCAGCGTGGCCGAATTGAACTTCAGTAGTGAACATCTTAGCACAAGTACCGATTGCCCAAGCTACGATTGGCTTCTTGATGATACCTTGCTTGACAGCATCGATGACTCTGTACTCTTCGATTCCACCGACCTCTCCCAATAGAACCAAGAGCTTGCAGTTTGGATCCTTTTCGTAACGAAGCATGTGATCGATGAAGGTGGTTGATGGGTAACGATCTCCTCCGATGGCGATACCTTCGTAAGTTCCGTTGGTAGTCAAGGAAAGAATGTTGTTCAATTCGTTGGACATACCTCCAGACTTGGAAACGTAACCTACGGAACCAGGTCTGTAAAGCTTGGAAGAGAGAATGTTGTCCATCATTCCACCAGAGTTTCCGATACGGAAACAACCTGGCTTGATTCCTCCGACGGTAGCAGGTCCAATGATGAGAACGTTTGCCTTCTTTGCTCTGTGAAGAATCTCACGAGCATGACGTTCTGGAACTCCTTCGGCGATGAGAGCCAAAGCTCTGATTTGAGGTAGCTTGAGGATGTCTAGAGATGAAGAGTAGACTGAACGAGAAGAAGCGAAGTTGACGACGACGTCAGCATCTGGATGCTTCTTGACGGCTTCCTCGACGCTGGTGTAGACTGGAAGAAGAGTTTCCTTTGTTCCCCAGTAGAACTTTTGGATGTGATGACCTCCGAATGGGTAGATCATGGCAGCTACCGAAGGAGCCTTACGTCCACAAGAGAAGTCGAAGTCGAGCATTCCTTGGATAGCACGAGGTTGAAGACCGTAGACCAAAGAACGAGTGTTCTCATCGAAAGGTAGATAGTCAGGTCTGCGAGCAGCTCCAGTGACTGGGTCGAAGTGAACGATTTGATCCTGAGGTTGTTGACGTTCTCCAGTGACGGCGTCGACGGCTCCAGTTGGTTTGTGTTCTTGTTGACCGTTGGCTTGAGGCTGGTGGCTTGGAGTTTGAGCTCCGGAAGCTGGTGCAGCGTGAGCAGCGATGTCGAGATCCTCCTTGCTCTTGATTCCCAAAGCCAAAGGAACGATGTCGGTAATGTGAGTATCTGGTCCGAAGACTTGAATCTCAACACCTAGATCCTCTCCAAGAAGACGCATGGCACGTAGACCTTCCTGGTAATTTGGACCTCCACGACGAACGAAGATACGAACTCCGTACTTGGCCAAAGCGACCTTGTATTCCTTGAGAGCACGAATGATACCCTTGAAGGTGGAAGCGACGTTGGTGAAGTTGGCAATACCACCACCGATGATGAGGAGCTTTCCTTCCTTGGTTGGTTCACCACGAGTCATGAGATCGACTGTCGATGGTCGAGAAAGAGTAAGAGAAGGAAGATGAAAGACGAAGATAAAAAGAAATGGGAAAGGCAAGATCAGTAACGACGTCGAACAGAATCAAAGTGTTCTTTGGAATTTAAAAAAGATTAGAAAGAACACTCACGAAGAGTCTTTGCGTATTCGAAAGTTTGACCTTCGGTTGGAGCACCAGAGTATTCTCCATAGTTGGCGAGCTCATGAGCGAATCCGTGAGCAGCAATGGCATCACTGAGAGAGAAGAAAAGAGAGACAGAAAAGAAGTGAATAAGAATAAGAAAAGAAAGAAGCAAAGTCAGAATGAGAGTACGCGTAGCGAGAATTTTCTTTCTCTCCTTCCTTCCCCCAAACTCTCGAAGATCTTACTCACGAGTAGACGACGGAAGCACCTCCACCAGCAACCATGGTCCAAATACGACCAGTTGGGTTGAGAACAGTCAACTTGAGAGAAGCACCAGTACCGGCATCTAGTTTAGCAATGTAGGCTTCTTCCTTTGTCAAATCTCTACCGAAAGGAGCTGGCCAAACCATTGGAGGACCTCTATCTTCTCCTTTAAGAGCAGTATTAGGAGCAGCACCATAGATGGAAGGATCTCTAGCAATAGCCCACTTTGGACCACAGATGAAATCGGCAGTTTGATCCAATTTGGCAGCCATATCTAGATAAGCGATTGAGCCATCATCTTGACAAACCAAAGGATTGATTTCCAAGTAAGCAAAGTGTAAATCAACGTAAACGTCGTATAATCTGATCAAGAAGTCAGTCATGATCTCCTTCTTTGCATCTGATACTCCGGATAATAAGGAGGAAGTCCATTCTGAACGCTTTGGGAAAGGTTCGGAAGGATCTGCTGGAATCAATAGTTTCTTTGCTTTGGCATCGACATCTCCAACGTCTACACCACCTTCGTGAGTGAATAGAATGTAATCTCCCTCACGGGCTGAGTTGATACAGACGTAGAACTCGGTGTTGGCTGGGTGAGGGCAGAAAGGTTCGACGATGAAGTTGTTGAGAGTTCCAGTGACAGCTTCGACCTGTGATTAGAGAAGAGTGAAGAGAGAAGTACGTAGAAGAGGTTAGTAACGATATTGTAGGGCATACATTCACTATTTCTATTGAAAGAAGCTCTTGGAAGGTGAAGGTGAGAGCGGTCCATGCTCATGGAAGATAGAGCAAGAGGTGATAAGGAAATGATCGATGACAGCGATTGTAACATCAACCAGCACACTGCTCCCATTTCAACGATGGAGTAGAGATAGATCATGATAGGTAGTCCAAGATGTATGCTCATCGAGAAGAAAAGCACAGACCTCCTTCCTCTGATCTTGCCCCAAAAGTTGGGTTGGGTGAGGAAAAACTTTTGACCTTCCTTGCCCCAACCGAAACTTTTAGAGCCATTTTCCTCCTCTCCATCTCCCAAAACCATCCTAATGTTACTAATATGAACAATATAAACTCACCTTTTGAGCTTTACCAGCGCGCTCTACGATCCATTCCTTTGCATCTTTCCAATCAGAGTTGAGTTTCAAGAGACCAGCTTTACCTCTACGCTTGATGAGTTGATCTGGCTTTGCTACCAACTTTGTGTTCTCTACCCAAGATGGCAATTGAGCATCAGAAGTGATTGTGTTTGATTCTGGATCCCAAGAGACTTGAGCGACTTTGGCTTCTGGAGCTTTGAAGGAAGAGGAAGCTACAGTCTCTTGGTTGGCTGAAGGAGAACGAGCCAACCAATAGTTCAATAGAAGTTTGGCATCGAACTCGCGGATAGCTTGAGATAGAGTGGGAAAGATGAGAATGAGAAAGATGGAAGGAGAGATTGGTCAGCGAGAAGAGAAGGAGAGGATGATCTGGATAGAAGGAGAGATTCCAAGATGGATAGCAACCAAAGTCAGCGATACTCACCCTTTGAAGACATTGTGAAGAGATGGAAGGGATCGAGTTGTTTGTGATATCAATCGATTGTCGTTACTAAGGATGAATGAATGAATGTGACTAAGTAGATAGAGGAAAGGGAGAAAGTCGAATGGTTGTGGAAGGAAAGAAGAAGTCGAACCAAATCTTCCACTCATCCCAGCAGCCTCCAACTGGCCAAAGCTCGCACAATTCACAGACCTCCTCAATCGAATTCTATCCTCTTTTCACTTCTTTTCCAATGAATTCTTTCCATCATCTTCATCTTTCATTCCCACCAGCCTTGCCTTCTCCCAGCCTAACACTTTCAACTGCTAAAAATCTCCCGAGATCTCTTCCCGTCTAGCTCCTTTGAAAGTCGGTATTCGCAATCTCCCTGCTGAGCTTTTTCGCGTGTCTTTCGTCGACGCACAAGACGACAACTCATTCAGACATTCGAGGTCGACACTGCAGAGATAGCAAGACAATCAGATCAAATTCCAATCGTTCCAAGAAGACTGGCCTGACTTATATTCCAAGCTGGCACAAAGCGCAAGAGCTTCTCGTCAACTCCCAATCTTTGGCAAACCATAGACTCGTCGTTCGTACACTTCTCATTTTCTGGTTGATCTCAAAAGGAATCTTGAAGCTTGCGACTTCCACGGGAGTCTTCATTAATCATAAATGTCATTCCTGCGTTATTAGTCGCTACTCGGTAGCTTGGGCTGAATCTCTTGAGTTCTTTCTCTCTCTCGTTTCAGACGCATCGAAGAGGGGAAGGATCCGCAAGTAGCAGGAATCTGAGAAAAGGGATATAAAAGTGTCTAGTGTTGAACCTAGTCTGGTCCCAGACCTTACGCACACAGTGACGCCGCTCGGCCGAACAAGGCGAGCAACAGCAAATGTTGTAAGGTCTGGTTGCTGAATTCGTCACTTTGGCTTGTGCTCACACCCAAAACCGTCTAAACTGGTCCAAACGTGCATTTTTAGATGCGAGTTATCTGCCCAGCAAGTCGCGCTCTTCCATTTTTTTGCTAATGAGAAACAAAATTACTGTTCTAAACTTTCTTCTCGAAAAGAAACGAGAGCGTTTGGAGAAGATTTCGTCCGGAGAGAGAGTTAAGACCTCTCAAAACTGGACATTTTGGATTTGGCTGGCGATCTATTCGTGCTCGCAGGGCCTTTTCCATTCCTCCAAATCACTCCCAATCTTCTTCATACGAGTGATCTATATGTTTTAATTATACCCCCCAATTTTTATTGGTCGTCGATTTGAGAAAGTCTGCTCAATGAGCCGTCTCCTTTCACCCTTTTCTTTGGCTGGAGAACAGCTGAATCCGTTACCCTCGCCCACTTGACCTCCTTTCAAATTCTAATAGACTGTAATAGATACTCTAGAAATGAGAAAATGTCAGCACAGAGCTCATCAAAGGGATTGAGTATCGAGTTCTAGGCTCTCCAAGAGCTTGTCTCTCTGGTCAGAGGCCCCTATCTCGACCAACAGAGGCTCCTATTTCCTTCACGTGGGTCTTCATCTTTGGCTGAGACGCACTTCAAATCGTCTCAACAAATTCAAATTTGCCAATGAGGCTCCAATTTTTGAGAGATTAAATGTTTGATATGTATTCATTCAGCTACCAAAAAAAGAGAGCAATTGGAGAGAATGATTTGAAAAGTGAGTGGTGGCAACAGAAGTCTTAAGTAAATCATGGAAAATCAGTCGCTCCGTTGACTTTTTGATCTTAGAAAATGATTTTCGTTACTAAGTTTGCCTGCTTTTGAGATACATTAGAGAGGGATTGGAGAACATTTTGGAATCTTGAAATCTCCAGATTTTGGCTGAGAGGCCCCTATAGTGGGCTGCGAGCACCAGCCAAATCGGCGATTCACAAACAAGACCCTCCGCGGGGCAGGCTACGTCCACACCTAAGCGGTGGGGCTTGGACAAGACTATGTTGAACCTGTCTTGAAGTCGGTCCTTTGTCTCTTCTCCAATGTTCTCTCCAGCCAAAACACTCTCGCTGCTCGCCCTTGCTTCTTCAGCTATGGCAAGTCCTGCCAAGTTCGATTGGTCCAAAATCGATTGTGAGTAACCATCTTGCGAGGCCAAGGAAAAGCGTCATCTATGGGCTTTTTGGTTCGAACAAAATCGGTTTCTGGGGCGCCGATGAGAACTAGAGGTGGATCTATGAAGTGACTCCTTTAACCGTTCTACTTCTTAATCTTTCTCGCCTTGTTATGAAGATTTTTTCCAATTTGGAGATAGTTACACCACTGTCGGAAACACTGCCACTGCAAAAGGTCAAATCTTTGACTTCTTCACTCCTCAGCTCACTACCGCTGCTGGACCAATGTATGGGACTGTTCTAGCAGTCAATGGTTCGACCAATCCATCTGGAACACAACAAATTGATTGCGGTAAGGAGACTCTGTGTCCTGAAAAGATCTTTGCTCTGAAGCTGGCTAGTTGACTTCGTCTTCAACTTTTCGTTTTCTGTCGTCAGCTGTCGGTGGAGCAAGCGTGAACAATACCATCGTTAATCGTCCTAACGGTGGTGACTTTGTAACTCAAGCTAATCTATGGACTCAAGATTTCATACCAGCCCCTTCAAATGTTTCCTGGAACGCAGAGAACTCTCTTTTCTCGTTCTTCTTCGGAATCAACGATGTCGCAGCCACTTTCCAAAGGGATGGTAATCAAACTGCCATCCATGAAGAGATTTTGGATTCTTATATCAAGAATCTTGAGATCTTATATGAAAATGGGAGCAAGAATTGGTTGTTCCTGAATGTCGTTCCGTTCGACAAGATCAAATATGGAGAGTTTTTGAGTCCAGAAGATCAGAAGAAGCTGGGACCAGCGATTCTAGACTATAACCAAGTGTTGGACGCTAGGTGAGTAGTCAGAACCTTTTTCATTGTCATTTGTTCCTTTCTATGAAGACTTTCTGACTTGCTACCGCTGATCTTGATCTCTTTAACAGACTCAAAGCATTCTGCGCGACGAAGGCAGACGTCAACTGCTTTCACTTCGACACCTATTCGCTCTTCGACGAGCTCATTCAGAATTACCAGAACTACGGTTTCGTTTCTGGAATCGACTACTGTGATGCCTATCGATTGCTAAACTCCACTGAACCTTCTTACGTCCAAACGGAGCCATGTTCACCATTGCCAACTTACCTCTGGTTGAACTTCCTTCATCCGACATGGCCTGCTCACAAGATCATGGCGGAGAAGATTGCAGATTTGCTTAAACAAGGTTGAAGGAGTTGCTATTGATGTACATGTTCGGCGAGATTTTTCGACGGAGAGATGAGAGAAGGACAACGACAGCTCGATCCGCTTTGTATTATTCCAAATCGAACCTTTGATAAAGACGAGCAGACTCGAACTTCAAAATGAGAGGCAAAGATTTAGCTAGACTGTCACTCTTTGTGTGAAGACACGATCCTAAAGCGGTAGGCGCTCATTCTGCAAAACGAGATTCTCGTACATGAGATGACTCTCTCACCACTTTCTGCCGCCTCGAAAACTTTCAGCCCACTGAGCTTCTAATAAGCTATCTCCATCTTTCGCGTAAGGTTTCCTATCCGCGTAACAGTCAGCTTCAGCCTTCTCAGGTAAAGTTCCATTCAAAAAGTAAGCTCTCTTGATGTCTTCCGAACATTGAGAGTAGTCTCGAGTCGCATGACCGTAGCCATGATGAACAACTGAGGGAGCAAAAGTAAGAAGAAAGTATAAAAGTATATTCAGAAAGGCGTCTAACCACCAGATCGGGAAGTGAGTCTGCAGTCTGTTCGTCGAGCGCTTACAAGTTACAACTCACCTAGTCGAGCATTGTCTTCTCCGAGAGCTTCAGCCAACCTTCTACCGTTTCTCAGAGGTGTAGCTGGATCGTATGTTTGTCCAAACAACAGCAGAGGAGTAGCCAGAGATTGATCGAATTCCCCTCTGAAAACTTCTGCTGCATCCCACTTGAAGTGACGACAAGGCAGCACGTTGAAAAATCGTTCGTTACCAGAGATGAAAGACCTGAAAGAGAAAAGAAGAAAAAGAGTATGAATGATTCATCGAGGCTATTTATCGAGATCCAAAGACATTCTTCAATCATCAAGAACTAGAGGAGGACTTGATAATGAAAGAATCGAACTCACTTCTTTGCCAGTTCAGCTTGCATTTCAGCCCAATACTCGAGAGGTTGACGATCGGCATCATACGACTCTGAACAGATCACCATGTATACAAGTTCTTCGCTTGAAGGCTCCTGATCTTTATTGAATCCTTTTGGGTCAAAACGCCACTCGATCATCTCTTGCAAAGCGAGCGTAGCGTTTCCCTTTTCCAAATCACTGAGCATTTGAGCAGTTGCAGGCCAAGTGTAACCATTATAGAGTGCCTCGTAGATAATCCGTATCAAACTCTCATAAGTGACAATTCCAGGTCCCAGTTCTTCAGAAAAAGCAGGCATAGGCTTTCGAATCAAGCTTTCGAAAAGATGAGACATTCTCTTCTGTAGACCTGGTAAATCCGAAGTCTCGCCGCTGACGTCTAATGCCAGAGGGCAATTTGAGGCTCCAGCTGTGATACATTCTCCTAATAAACCATCATTCCAAGCATTGGTAACATTATCCAAGCTCGTATAAGCGAAACCACCCAGTTCTCTGTGATCCTTGACGAATTCTAACCCATCCAAGATCAACCTTCCGACGTGCAAAGGGAACATTTGGGAGTAAGTTTGACCAATACCAGTTCCGTAAGAGATCATATAACCATAGAGTAAATCTTCTTCCAAAGCTTTCCTAATCTCATCCAAGTCCCTAGCTACGAATGCCGTCGATAAGAAACGAGGGATGTCTCCGTACTTGGATAGACAAGCAGACATGACCGCTTCCCAATAAGAATCGGAGATCTCTAGATGAGCCGTGACTTCACTAGACGAAGGTTCTGTTTCCCTGTATTGCGAAGTCAAAAGAGAAAATCGATCTCTGTAGGCGTCATGAGGGAAACAGGAGATCGAGGGTGAAGTGATGTTGACACCTTGCGAGCGAAGAGAGAGACCAGACGGCTTGTCAGCAGACTACAAGGAGCTTCGTATGATGAGTTGCAAGTTTTCAGAGGTGCTCTAGATCATCAATCGCTCACCTCTTGGGTCGAATCCGAGGACATCGAACTCTCCATCAGTCAAGTTGGCGAGGTAAGGGCCTCTATAGAAAGTAGCTTCTGTACCACTTCCACCAGGTCCACCAGGATTGATTACGATAGTATGCTTTGATTTATGTTCACCAACTTGAAGGAGAGTGGTCGCCAATTTGACTCTTCTCGGGTCTGAAGAGTTTGTGTAGTCGAGTGGAACTTCTAGATAACCGCACTTATATCTCTTGTCTGTCACTCCTTCACACTGTTGCCAGTGAAAGCTATTGCTCGAAACTGGAGAAGAAGAAGGTAGGTGCTGAATGCGATATCGAATGAAAGAAGAATGGAAGATGAGATGGTGTGGAAGACAATCGAGAAGGCTTTGTCGACTTTCAAGACAGAGCTCACCTTGTGGATGTCAAGACTAGAGAGGCATGATGAGTTGAGAATCTTTGAAGGGAAGAATGAAGAAGAAGTTGAGAAGCGAAAGACTAGAAAAAGACCTAGAAATCCGAGAAGGCAGAGACGAGTTTTGGAAGAGCCTCTACGCCGAACATCAGTAGACTCTTTGAAGCATGCTTTCTTTTCTGATAATCCCTTTTCCAGCTCTGTATGAAGATCTGAGGAGCTCATTGCTTGAAGATGGCGATGGTTGGAGGGAGAAATAGGCAGTCGAGTAAAGACACAAGGTCTTCCGTTCATCCGCTCGTTCATTCCTGCCCGTCTTTACTATCACTATCCTCAGCACAAGATCACACATGAACAAGAGTAGTTGAACAGAAAAAGGAAACATTTCATTCGGGATTCACTTTGAGTTCTGACGATGATAAGATCGAGAGAACGTATTTGATACAACAGGAGAGGTTATTACAATTTTTTGTGATGGATTATTGATAAAAGTACATGACGTCGACTTGACCCTTTGAGAAACAAAAACAAAAAATCAGAAAAGAGAAAGAAGGAAAGAAAAGACATAAAAGTGATTGCTGAATACATGATGAGTTGACGATGGTTGAGATTTGAGATTTGCTTTGTGAGTTGGATTTGACGTTAGGTATTGTTATTATAGAGAGTTTTTTCGTTTGATGTTTAGTTAGTTAATCGGTTATTTAGCAAAGAAGAAGTAGGAAGGGTAATTGGTTTGAAGCTAAAAGAAGAAAAGTCGACGTCATGAACCTTTGAGTTTTTCTGGAAGGAAACTTTGGGAAACGAGACTGAGAAACCGAGACTTTGGTCGTTAAAAAGAGATTCGAATCTGAACAACTGAGTACCGTGTAAAGATAAATAAGTTAATATCTCCTTACTAAGTTCAAAGAAAGGATAAGTTAATATCTCCTTGACTTATTGATAGTAGTAAAGTTCCACCGGTTCGATTAAGCGGTGAGTTCGACTTGATGATTAGCAGTTGGAGCCAAACTAGCAGGTTGATCCTTCTTCATCATCTTCTTTTCTCTCTTGGCCTTTGCTTTCAATTCAGCTTCGGTCAATTTGATTTCTTCTTCCCAAGTCTTTTCCTTTAGATCCTTGATGTCTCTAGTGGTAGACTTTTCCATGTCTTCGGCTGCTGCCAAAGTTGGTTCGTAACCTTCGGCCATGATCTTGGTCAAAGCTTCTTGATTACGTTTGAACCAGAAAGCTGGTGGTAAGGTTCTGGTGTAGAACTCGTTTCCAACAATGGCACGATGACGAACAGAGATGGATTCTTCCATTTCTCTAGCGTCGGATTCCTTGGTACCAGGTTGGATGGCTTCCTTACGAGAAGATTGCAAAGTGACCATTCCAGGAGATAGACACATGACGAGGTAGATCTGTAGAAGAAAGACAGAGGAAGAAGACGGTCAGTATCGTTTGTCCTCGACGAAAATGATCACCATCACCGTGTCGACGTTCGATCCAAGTTACTCACCATGTTTTCCAAAGGTTCGGCGACGTCCATCATGACAGATGGTTGACGATCGGCATCATCAGAGTCTGCACCGTCGATCTTGATCTTCCAAATGTGTTCGGAAGTGGTTTCGTAAGTGGGAGCGTTTTCCTTTCTCTTGGAGACTCTTCTGGTGTGTTGTTTACCGTTTGGAGAGGTTGGTTCTTCTCCTTCCTTCAACTTTCTACCGGAACGGGCAAAGTCGATCCATTTCTTTGGACATCTGACGTACATGACTGTGAGAGAAGGGAGACGAGTAGATTCAATAGAAGGAGAATTAGAAGGGGAGGGAGGAGAGGAGATAGACGGATTGATATTTCCGAGAAATCGCAGCAATACTCACAGCCGTCGTCGGTGTAAGAACCGTGAGGAGCGCTACGACGAAGAACGAACAATTCAGTCTGTAGAATAGGGAATGGGAGGGAGAGAAGTAGAGGTTAGATTGAGGAGAGAGAGATTAAGGTTGTTCTAGACCCTCCTGCAATCCGAACAGATAACTATCTTTCCAATCCTTGCTCCACCATATCCGAGACTCCCTTTTCTTACTCACTCTTTGACCATCGATGTTGCTCCAACCGTTTGCTTCCATCTTTTGTCTTTGTTCGAGCATCCAAGGTCTTGCTTTTTCCCAAGCGTCTCTAGAGTAAGGCTTGGTGATGAAATTCAAGTTCAAGTCTTGCTTGACTTGGTCGAGGTGAGAATCAGTCGAATCAAAGTTGACTCTGCCTTCAGGACCCTGTGGGAGACGAGAGATATAAGAGATAGAGAGAAGGATAGGATGAGTAATAGTATAATGAATGGATGGATGGATGGAAAGTCGGAATGAGAATTAGTACTGACTGCCTTCACAGCTTGAAGCAAATCTCCTTCCTGTACAACTTGTTTGTTCTTCTTTCCCATATTGAATGCTTTGAGTGATGAATGGAATGATTGGTGGAAGGATTGGTTATGAAAGTTTTCGAAAAGTCCCAAAGAGGATTTTCTAGATGGAGAGAAGAGAAAGAGAAAGAGGGAAAGAGAGATGCTCCTTTTTAAGGTCGTCTGAGCAGTTCTGCTCCCCTTGCCGTCTTTTCCCATTCCCTCTGCATTTCTTGCCTTCTCTCGCAAAAACTCTAAAATCGCTGATTGTAATCAGTAGAAAAAAAAGATACGCCCTGATCTTGGATTCACCTTCCGCTAATCGTTTTAGTGCCAATTTTTTACGATCCTCTGACCTCTCTCCACACCGCTTTCTCCTCCAGATCCCTTTGGGAACGACGTTCGAAAGGCTGGATCTTCAAGAGAGCAGAGAAGGCAGAGAACCGGCCTCGAATGCAAAAGTCGGAGAGTCAAACAGAATTCCTTCTCCTTCGTTTTTCGATCCTCCATATGCACCAAGTCCCGTTCTACTCCTCCAACTCCTCCAATTTATTCTCTATCGACTCCATTTCCTTTCTAGCCCAATCGATAGCTTTGTCTAAGATCAACCGCTGACCTTCCCTATAGACTGAGATCATCTTGACAACCTCTTCTCTAATTGGTTCTTTGTCTTGTCTCTTCTCTTCATCGAACTGATGCAGCTTCGATGGCTTCCCTTGATTTTGAATCTCAGCAGTTCTGACTTTCTCAATCAATTGTTGATTGGCTACTTCTGTGGCTTTGAGAGTCTTCCTTTTTCCAAGTAGAAGGACTTCCAAGGTTTCCAACACTTCTCCTTTGAGTTTCAATTCTTCTACCTCTGGATCCTCCTTCTCTTCTTCCTCTTCGGGATCTTTCGGAACTGATAGTAGTCTTTCTCTGATTTCTGCTAGAAGTGATTCTGGGGCTTCTTCTTGATTGAAACGCCAATAATGCTTCTGACCCCACTTCTCGTTCTTCTCGGAAGGACTTGAAGAATCTCCCAAAACCAAAGTCAAACTATCATCATCATGATTGGAATTGACGAATCCATAAGATCCCAGTAGTTCTTCATTACTCTTGGCTCCATAATTGTTGAAGACTTGGCTTTCTGAAGGGGTTGGATCGTGAAGCGTCAACACTATCGAGCCGCCTGAACTGTTGACAGCGTCGAGAGTTGAAGCGGAAGTTGATGATGGAGCTCGTGTTTCTGGATCCTCCGCTGGTGCGGAACTCGAGTGTTCAAAAGACCATGTGACCTTTCTACCTCTTTGATGATTGAAAGTATCCAATCCAGGAATTAGAATCGGTCCAACCATCGAATTGAACTCTGTCTGATTCGGCTTCTCTTCCTCTGGTTCTTCTTTGGTTCCAATGAGACTCGGTGGGAAAGCTCGACTAGAAGTGTCCAAAGAGGTTAGAAAGTGAAATAGATCCAAAGAAGAAGAGAAAATGAGAGAGGGTGGTCAGTTGCAAATGAAGTAGAACGAGAACTCCTGCCTTCTTGTTTTTTCCTAGAGATGCACGATCTCTTCAGCTTGTAGAAAAGTACTGTAGAAAGTCAACTTTATCTGTCTTGAAAGCCAAAGAGAAGAGAAGTTATTTTGACTTCGTTCAACTTGGCTATCTTCATTCATTTTCCACTCACCTCCCATAGCTAGTCTCAGCCTTTTTCCAAACATTAAAATATCGTCTCTCCAAACTATAAACAGCATCATCCCAGTCCAACCAAACATGAGTTCCCCAGGTACTCTCAGCGTAATCCATCCATCTACTGATAGCAAAGCTGTTCAAATCTTCCATAACCTTTGTCTCTCTCTTTGACAATTTCGGACAATCCACACTAATCTTGTCTCTTTTATAACCTTCCCTCTGATTCCAACCCAGTCTATTTTGTTCTTCAGTGATTGATTTCAAAACTTTATAAAACCAATTCCCTATTCTTTTGAAATCGGATTGAGATTTCTTTTCTCTTTCCAAGGTTGCGTGATGTAAAGGAGTGCCTTTTAGTAATGAAACCTCGTTTTGAGTATAATGTAAAGGAGTTGAAAATTCAGATGGTAAGATTTGAATGTAAGGAGAATGTTGGAAAAGAGTGATTCTGAATAGAGATGAGAAATCTGAATCGAAATCCTCTACCTGTTCTGAAGATTGGGAAGAGGCAGAAGTTTTCGCTTTTGATGACTTTGGATCATCGGACCTGAGACAAGGCAAGAAAGAACAGAATAAGTATCGGAAATCAGAAAATTAGCCACATAGGACTATTTGCGAATCAGATACTGACTTTCTCTTTTTGGAATCTTTTTTCCCCTTGACCAAGACGTCTTCCTTCGCATCCTTCCGATCTTCTTCTGAAGGTCGAGTAGAATTCCCAAACGCTTCAATTCCTCTCTTGTCCTTCGAGAAGTCAGATGTTAAAGAAGGGACATCATCGAGATTGATAGCATCGAGCAAGATTTGATTAAGAAAAAGATAGAAGATGACCCAATTTTTGGGACTGATGAATTTGCTTCCCTCGGTCAGTTTCTGGTTGAACTGAGATTGATGGTCTGGAGGTAGATGTAAGTAATGGAGACTTTTGAGTCTTTTAACTGAAAAGAATTGAAAGATTGAGTCCCTACACGTTTGAGGTGTGATGACTAGATGAGAAGGAACTCTGATCACCTGAAAATCTGGAGGTAGATCCTGTGGAGTATAGACTGAAAGTCCAGTGACTTTATCTGAATTGAGAAAGAGTAGAGATGGAAAGATGAGAACATTGGAAGAGATAAGATGTCAAAATGTCAATCCTCACCTTGACCGATGGTCAGATCTGGAACAACGATATGGTTGTTGGCTAGCCAAGCTATGAATCGATTGATGGCTATTTCTCGTTGCTCCTTGTCCCGGAGAGCCATTAGTTCAAGGAACGCTTCAGACATCTTGTTGGGAAGAAGAAGAGAAACGAAAACGAATCGAAGAAGAAAAAGCAGCCTCGGTGCTTGGTCGGTGTTTGAGGCAGGCGAGATTTTAAGTCGAAGAAGTTGGAAATTGAACCCAACAAGCAAAACCAAGATGTCGAGCGAAGAAGTTGCAGTTCTTTCAAAAGAAGAAGCAATCAAGGAAACAATCAGACAAGGTGAGAAGAGACAGAGGTAGAGAGAGTGAGTGACCAGAGAGCATCTTGTTAGAACCAGACTCATCTTTCTTCCTTTCTCCCCTTTCCCCTTCTCCATCCCTTTCTCTCTTCCCCCTTATAGTCGAATTCTACTTTGCTGATGCCAATCTCCCATTCGACAAGTTCCTATGGACCTTGACTCGCAAGGACAATGGATGGGTTCCAATCTCTACCCTTGCTTCCTTCAAAAGAATGAAACCAATGAGAAATGCTCTCAACGATCAAGAATTGGCAGATGCAATCAAATCTTCTACCAATGATTTGTTGGAGGTGGATGAGAAAGGTGAAAAGGTTAGAAGAAAGAAGGAATTGGTAAAACAGACTGGCGCTTTCGACAGAAGTGTCTATGCAGTGAGTATCAAACAAGCAGGACAAGGGAGCAAGGAGAACTCAGGTATGGTCAATGAGAATACGGCTTATGCCCTCAATGAGGAGTACATTGGACTGAATATGATCAAATCACAGGAGTGGAACCTAGCTGGTAAAGGCCTTGGTTGTCAAGAGTCTGTTGTGCTCACACATTCCCAAAAACTTTTCTACCTTTTCTCAAACAGAAAGGATTCCCGATCAATGAAACTCCACAACTCCAACCAGATCTAGAGAAGTACTTTGCTGAATTTGGTAACATCAATTCAGTCAGATTCCGTAGAGCAGATCCATCCAAGGTATCCTCTGAATATCCACCAAAGGCAGAAGAAGCAGCAGGTGCAAGTTCGACTGAAGCTTCCACTTCCACCTCTACTTCCGAACCAGCAAAGAAAGAGGAATCCACCTCAAAGAACAACAAATCATCCAAATGGCCATTCAAAGGATCAGTCTTTGTAGAATTCTCTTCAAAAGAAGAACAAGAAGCTTTCTTGGAAAAGGCCAAATCTGAACCTGAAAGTTTGAAATATGAAGGAAAGACATTGGAAATCATGTCTAAAAAGGATTATTGTGATATGAAGATTAAAGAAAAAGGAATCAATCCAGAAGATGCTTATAAAAGAGAAGGAGGAGAATTCGATGGAAAGAAAACTACTGGCAGAACCAATTTATCTGGTAAAACTAGTGGTTTCAACGCTTTTAAAGAAATGGAAAAGGAAGAGAAATTCGGTTCTTCTTCTTCAAACAATAAGAATTCAGAAGAAGAAAAGAAAAAGAGACAAGAAGAATTGGAAAAGAAATTGAATGAAGATTTGGAATTTGATTTCAATGGAGTCAAATTGATCTCTAATTCTAAAGGGGAAATCGATCCTGAAACCATTCCTATTCCTAAGAATACAGTTCTGAGCTTCAAGAATGTTGGAGATGGTAAGGAAGGTGATTGGAAAACTTTGAAGGACGATTTGAATAAGGTTCAGAAACCTAAATTTGTTGAATTCCCAGAAGGTAGTAAAGAAGGTAAAGTCGCTTTTCATGATGAGATTAATGATGAAGCTTTGGAAAAAATTAAAGGTTTGGAAATTAAATTGGGTGGAAATGTAGTTGAATGGGAGAAAGTCAATGGTGAGTGAAATCTCTTTCGTCTCTCTCTCTTTGAGAGAATCTCACTTTACTAATCTCTGCTTCTCTCGCGTCACCTTTCTTCTTTTCTTCGATCAATCTCTTTCTCTCGACTTCAAACAGACGAAGATTCAACCACTTTCTACAAGGAACGTGCTCATTTCCGTGCCAAATTCATGTTACAGAAACGTGAAGAAGAACTAAAGAGCGGTGGTGCTGGTGGTGGATCGTCTTCCTCTCGTGGTGGTGGAAGAGGGAGAGGTGGAAGAGGTGGGAATTCAGGTGGAAGAGGGGGTAGAGGTAGAGGCAATCGCGGTGGTTCAAGAGGAGGAGGAGGTGCAGGTCGTGACACTAGAAGCGGAAACAAGAGAGATAGAGAGGAAAGTAACCAAGGCTCTGGTGGAAACAAGAAGGCAAAGACTGAGGCTTAAATTGATCGATCTTTTTGGTTCTTTCAGTCAAGTTTCAAAGTCAAGACTCAAAGTCGTCACCTCAGAAGATCCTTCAAGATTCTCACTTCAACTTTTCATCGATCCTCCAATCTCTTCTCTGAATCTTCAAATCCTTTACTCTCAAGTTCTTTTACACATCAAGCACTAAATTGACTAGAACTTCTTCTTTCCACAACCCAAAAGTCTCTGAAGCTTGGCTTCATCTCTCCCTGGTCTTGTTTTACTGTATCATTCATTTTCAAAGTTCCCTCTCTCGTCATCCTCTCTTTTTGAAAAACTCCCTCTACTTTCTATCAAGTCTAAGAATAATTCTTCAGTTTCGTCGCATATATATTTGAAATGTCATCCATCGTTCTTTGTTGTTTAAATCTCTTTCGCCCTTCCCTGCTTTGACCTTCTCGCTTTGGATTGCTTCTCACATCCGCAATGCGAGTCAAATAGCAAGATAGAGAGCCACGAGCTTCCAAGCCACGAGACTGTTTTGTAGAGTTGTATCTTATGGACAAAGAAGACGTGAAAATAATGAATTGAGAGAGATGTTACGTTGATATATTTGACAGACCTGAGACCGAGAGATGTACAATACGAACAGCTGAGCGAAGATGAAGGAATGACTCGAGAGAACCGGACTAAGAAGAAGTGGAAGACGAAGAGAAAGCCAGAGCTTCTTCCAATAGAAGTGAATTCAAGATAGAAGCCAATCTGATACCTCCCATCGCCAATTGCTTTTGAATGACCTTGTCACTGTGCATTTGAGAAGAATCAAAGTCGAGAGAAAGTTGCCTCGTTAGTCGCTTGACACACTGATCTTTCTTTCAGAGATATTGTTGTTGCAAGAGATTCATCATACTCACCTATCGATTCTGCCCAGATATTCAGGCACGTCCAACTCTGGATAAGGCGGAATGTTCTCATCGATAGGTACTGGACTTGCGAAAGCATAAGAACAGACTAGAGGGTGCATTTTCCTAGACCAATGTAGTGGACAGATTAGTAAATCAGTCTTGTCGACATTATCAGTCAAAGACTTGATTCCAACGAAGTCCTTCAATCCCATCACGAATTGATTTGCAGATCCCCATCCTTCTACCTTTTCTTGATCTGGACATTTCAACCAGTCTTCGATCTCTTCTTGGTCCCACCAACTATCAACATCGTTGGAAGCTGGTTGACCTAACCCTTCTTTCAGAATCCATCTAATGTAAGAATCGTAAGGTTTGTTCTGTAAAGCGCTCTCGATCCTGTAAGAGGGTAATTTGGTAGTGTAGTTGGATAGTTCCCTCAATTGTTTGTTGATGATTTGTGAATCCCAAACTGAATGTAACTTGTTCAATCTACCTTCGAAGTGAACTTTGACATCATTTCCACCTCTATTTCTTCCAGTAAGATGTAAAGGCTGATGAAGATCGCCGACGAAGTGAACCAGAAAGCGAAGAGCAACGTCCCTATCGTAACCAGTTGAAGTTACTACTCTAGATGTGTAGTTTGTAAGAGCTTTCGAAAGAAAAAAGGAAGACTCAATGAGAGAAATGTTAGAAGAATTGGGCAGATTCAGAAAGCTCAGTCGGGGGGAGCTCTTCAACTTTTCGAGCTCACCTGTCAAAACATTCTCTTCTGAAGTCCAACCGTTTTCGCCGAAAGTGCAGTGTTTGGGAGGATAGTCATCTACTGGATTGACATAGTGGAGATGACCTGACCAAGGGAAACGAAAGCGGACGTTGTCTTTGAAAAAGGGATAGGGGAAGTCATTCCTTGACAAGTCAATCATAAGCTCCAAAATTCCTAGCAAATTTGCACCACTTACCAGGCCAGGCAGCTAGAGGAGCCAAATGACAATGTTTCTCTCCTCTTGGAGTAAGATAAGAGGTGAATTCGGGTAAGATTTGACAGAGGTAAGATCTTACTTTTGGATGTAGGTTGGTTTGAGCAATCGTTGCCACGATCTCGTGGCCTACCGATCCCCATGCTAGACAGAATGGTAAGAAGATGGAGAAGAAGAAGAGTAGCTTAAAGAGCATCATCTCTGTCCGACTTGAATGGAGAGAGAGAGAGACTAGAGAGAGACTGATGGAAAGACCTCCTGAGACTTGTCTTTTCGAACTGTTAGTCAAGCAAGGTCGTATTCTCCTGATCCTTGCAATGCTTTCTGTTGCTTGCTTCTTCACTGACTGTCTGGTGAGTCTCGGCAAAGGTCTATTTACAAAGGTTTGGAAGGGATTGATTGATGGTTGAACGTTGATGTTTGGGAAGGGAGACGAATTATCGAAAGTCGTAACATCAAAATCTCTCCACTCGCTCTCACTTTCCAGATCCAGCTCAGGATCTGTTTTCAAAGACAACAATTGTTAGCGTTTTGGTCGGTTATCAATTGATTCATTTCATTGGAAGAAGGAGCAGCAACATCTGATTTTTTTGTATAGAGATCTACAACAGACAACAAGCAAAAGACGAGAGCCGGAAAGTAGGTCTTCGTTAACAAGAGAATGGACAGATATGATGATGATGGTGGTGAGGAGTGAGTAAAGAACGGGGTATGATCTGCGTCTCGCTCGAATGTCGAAAGCCGTAGCGGATGGAGATGAGGTCGGACGGAGTGGGTAAGAGAGGAGAGAAGAAGGGAAACCGATTTTATTGGCTATTTATAAAGTTTGACATTTTAAGAGTTAGAAGAGGAGAATCTAAACTAAGAGCGGAGACTTATAATGCAGACCTAGGAAGACTTCAAGCCTTACCAGCCCAAACGGCTTCGATACCTGCCTTGATGGCTGGGTCGACTCTTGCGAAGACTGCCAATTGTCTTTGTTGAATCTCCTTTGACTTACATCCACCTAGATGACCAGCGACGTTGGAGATAAATCTCTTCTTGGCACCGTCGTCAAAGACCTTTTGGAATAGAGCTCTTGGTTGTTCGAAATCGAGTTCAGTAACTTCGGAAAGGAAGTTCTCGATTTGAGAAGCAGCGTATTGCTCGTGAGCGATGGCGACAGTTGGTCTCTTGGAGTATTGAAGTGGTTGGATGGTGGATTGGTAGTTTGGACGAGATCCTTGGTTTCCGTTGACACACATAGCTCCGTCACGTTGGAAGTTGGCGATTGGAACTAGAGGTGCGTTGACTGGGATCTGTTGGTAGTTGACTCCTAGACGGTGACGGTGAGTGTCTGGGTAGGAGAAGAGACGAGATTGAAGGACTGGATCGGCAGATGGTTCAATTCCTGGAACCAAGTGAGATGGAGCGAAGGCGACTTGCTCGATCTCAGCGAAGTACTGTGGAAGAGGAGAAGAGAGCAGAGGTGGCAAAGTGGCAAAGATTAGTCAGCACTCACGAACGATGCATTAAGAGAGTTTTGGAAGACGGATCAAGAAAGAAACTTCGAACACTCACGTTCTCTGGGTTCCTGTTAAGAGTGATCTTTCCGACTGGACGGAGAGGGTACTCGTCATGAGGCCAAACCTTGGTGAGATCGAAGACTGAGTGCTTGAACTTCTCAGCTTGTTGAACAGTCATAGTTTGAACAGAGACGGTCCAAGATGGGTGTTGACCCTTTTCAATTTGTTCGAAGAGTTGTTGGTTGTGAATGTCTGGGTTCTCTCCAGCCAGCTTGACTCCTTCTTCTTGAGTGTAGAAGTCAGTTCCTTGGTCGGAACGGACGTGGATTTGAACGTATTGCCACTCTCCCTTGTCGTTGACGAACTTGAAAGTGTGACCAGAGTATCCGTGTTGAAGATCGTGTCTCTTTGGAATACCACGATCTCCCATGAGAATCATGACTTGATGAACGGATTCTGGGTTCTGAGACAAGTAATCCCAGAACATGTCGTTGTCCTTCAAGTGGGTTTGAGGATCACGCTTTTGAGTGTGAATGAAGTGTGGGAACTTGGCTGGGTCACGAAGGAAGAAGATTGGAGTGTTGTCTAGAAGAGACATGAGGAGGAAGAGACGGAAAGAGGAAGAAGGTGGGAGAAGGACAAGGTCAGAAGTCGTTCTAAGCGACGCTCGCCACACACTAATGGCAAAATGAATTGAGCAATGGATGACAAACCAGGATCAGAATGATAGATACTCACTGAAGACCCAGTCGAGGTTACCTTCCTCAGTTCTCATCTTGACAGAGAATCCACGAGGATCACGAGCAGTGTCTGGAGATCCAGATTCCTGTCAACATCGAGAGGATCAAGAGCAGATGAAGATGGATTAGATGTGAATAAAAGATTGCTATTGCAAGTAGAGTGATATTAGTCATTCTTCTCATCTAGTCGGCCTTCTCCCACCCTCCACTCAAAAGTCGGCGACTCATTCTGACCAGCCTTCCCTCCCTCTCTCATTCCCAACTCAAACTCATCGATGCGATTCTGAATACTCACCCCACCAACAGTAGAGAAACGCATGGTCAAAGGAGTTTGCTTTCCTGGGGTGAAGAGCTTTGCGCAAGAGAGGTCGGAAATGTCATGAGTGGCCTCGAAGACACCATGAGCTCCTCCTCCCTTTGCGTGTACGACTCTTTCTGGAATTCTCTCTCTGTCGAAGTGAGCGAGAAGGTCCTGTAAGATGTGATGAGAAAGAGTGAATGAGAGTTGGTCAGTATTGAGAGGAGGGTGGTTTGTGCGAAGATGGAATCCGAGAAAGTGGAAAAGAAGGAAGTAGAAGATGCTTACAATGTGGTGGAAGTCTTGCAATAGAAGTGGACCTCCTACTGGTTTGTCAGAATTGCGAACTCTCTGTGAGATAGAAGAAGGGTTAGGAGAGCGGATGAGAGTTAGTGAGTGAATAGAATGGATGGATTGAGAGCGAAGCATTCATAAGTGGAGACAATAGTTACCCACTTGAGCACTGTAAGGTTCAGTGAAAGGAGCTCCATTTGAAGTCGTGTAAGCGACGTTTTCAGATCCGTTGTTCCAGACTGCAGCAGATGGCATTTTGAAGATAGAATGTGAGATGGATGTGGTAGGAGGAGAAGATGGAATTGAAGGCCTTCGACTTCTTATAAGAGGGCAGTTTTGAACGCCGAACATTGGTGGCGAGCAGAATCTGAAAGGCCGAATCAGATTGGCTCGATTGGTAATGTGTCGAGCCGGAAAATGTTACAGAACTAGTTTGAATCGAAGATGAAATGGATTTGGATTACGAAGTGTGAGCAAACAGAAGAGAAAACGCAAAAAAAGATATCATGAAGAGAGCCAACAAAAAAGCTTCAAATCTTAGAAGCTGTATCACTTTCCCCCGATTTGAGACTCCATCATTTGTTGCACGTAGTGAATTTTGAGCTGTTGTGACTGAACTGCGATTCGTCGTGAGTGTTATCTTGACTTTGATCAAGCATCCTGTCGCTTGATCTGGTGTTTGGACAGCGATGGTCGAAACTCGAAAGTAATGTCCAACTTCTCCTGTCACATCTCTTCTCTAGTCCGAGGAACGGAGTCCTTTCCAAAATAGAAGTGGTATTCCTTGGATCAAAAGAGACTTGATCCCCATATACCTCAAGACTTGGACCTAAGTAACTGTACTACTATTCTCTAAACCCAGAAAGAGAAGAAGATTCAAAGGTTCTGTTTATTAGGAGGCTACCTATGGAAAGCCTAGGATGTCCAATCATATAAATTCCTTAGGTAAAAGATCTTCAGTGTGAGGGAAGGGAGTATAAAAGCGAGAAATGGGAGAGTCGCTGCTGTCGACATTTTCAACGCTTCCATTCAATCGTTCACGTCGACATTGATGTTTTGACTGGAAAGCTCATGATAGAAGTTACCACTCGTTGGTATACTCTGGCTGTTTTTTTTTTATCAATCAAAGGCTTGAGCGAGTCTCAGAGTGCTCAGAATCCAAGGCTGTTGAGCCTGCAGAAATGTGTCTGATCAATCCTTTCCAAGTGACTGTTCCAGAGTGAAGAAGCTTATTTTGAGCTTCTTTTTCATTGCTAATACAATTCTTGTCAAGTATTGTGAATCTGCACCTTCTGACACTCAGACTGCCTTCTTACCTTTAATCTCCCTCAAGTCTTCCCACGCACCATCTCTCTTTCTTCCATTGCACACCTCTGCACACTGGCTTTCAAATCTTCCTCTGAGCAAATGTACTTGTTCAGAATGTCGAAAATGACCTATACATTCATCAACAGAATATGTCTTCAGTCTTGCCAGTCCCTTTTCTACCTCTTCTCGAGATCTGTCAACACTCGGATCTGTCCGTGTCATTCTACTCTCAGCTTCAGACTGATTCGTGGAGTGCCATTTTGAAGACTTCTATAGAAATCCAGCTTCAAAATCCATTGATTGTCAATGATTAAAGTCAAACGTCGACGCTTAGTACAGTCAAGAATGGTTTGGAATTCAAAGACTCCAAAGCCAGAGTTTCTGATGGGAGTCAAAATCCATGGTCCTGAGTCTTTGGAAGGATTTAAAAGTCAAAAAGAGGAGTCTCCAAGTGAACCATGATCAAGGAAGACTACAGGAAGAGAGACTTTGATGTCTGTGAAGGTTTCTCTCTGTGCTGTGGGGTTTGTGCGAAGATGGAATCCGAGAAAGTGGAAAAGAAGGAAGTAGAAGATGCTTACAATGTGGTGGAAGTCTTGCAATAGAAGTGGACCTCCTACTGGTTTGTCAGAATTGCGAACTCTCTGTGAGATAGAAGAAGGGTTAGGAGAGCGGATGAGAGTTAGTGAGTGAATAGAATGGATGGATTGAGAGCGAAGCATTCATAAGTGGAGACAATAGTTACCCACTTGAGCACTGTAAGGTTCAGTGAAAGGAGCTCCATTTGAAGTCGTGTAAGCGACGTTTTCAGATCCGTTGTTCCAGACTGCAGCAGATGGCATTTTGAAGATAGAATGTGAGATGGATGTGGTAGGAGGAGAAGATGGAATTGAAGGCCTTCGACTTCTTATAGAGAGCAATCTGAGCCGTAAAATGTTACAAAAAAAGCAGTGAAACAAAGACAAAATACAGGCAAAGATACAAAGAGAGGCAGATCAATGAGACGAACTTGCGTCTGAAGCGTCAGAACAGCTGAAGCTCGATTCAACAGAGGGATCAGAAGAGCCGTCGTAGACAGAATATTGAGGATAAGGACAAAGTTTCCTACTTATTCGGATTCCTGATCGGAAGATAGGCAGACAAACGTAAAGCTATTGGTCAGAGAACTCTTTCGTCAACTTTCTCCTCTCCCTCTTGCTGAACTCACCTTGAGCCAAACCTCGATTATCCTGGATCTTTGGAAGTGCACTCTTATCTTCACTATTGTAACCAACTCCTACGAGATGTTCAGGACCAGATCCACCTTCAGTCCAATGGAAAGTCGCGAGGTAGATGTCGTGTAGCTTGTCGTAGGATAGTGGAACGCCACCGATATCGTCGGTCTGAGCTACAGCTCCGAAGTTGATAGGACCAGCACCACCTCGACAGTGCTACGATTTAAGAGACACAAAGAAAGAAAGAGATGTACTTGTCAGATCTAGCAATGGAGCGAGAAACAGTCGATTGGAACTCTCAAAGTCATCGCTATTCACTCACTGCCATTCCAGGAATAGGGTAGAATCGATAGGATTCATCGATGCTTTCTTGTCCAACGATGTCTTTGACTCCTTCGAAATAGATCTTTGAGATTCCAGCCGGGTTCAGTTGATCTTCCAACCCATGATAATGCATCAATTTCCCACCTCGAGAAAAGAATCCAGTCAAATTCTTGTCGTTTTGGATCGTCTGTCCTGGATTCAACTCTTGTCCTAAACGAATGACTTCCGGAGTGACTTGAGTATAAGGATTGAAAGTCTCATTCGGATCGGTGTGATTCAAGACTTGCCACTCGAACCAGCCGGGAGCAGCTGGGAACGCCTTTCCAACCCAGCCATTATTTACTGTCCAAGCATCTTCAGTTCCAGGGAGAAAAGGTGGGAAGATCTGAAGAAGCGACGAGACGTAAGTTTGAATAAAAGAGACAAAGTAGGTCAGTTGAAGAGAGATGTGCAGAGGAAACCATCAAAGACTTCCCGTGAAACTCACCAGCTCATCTCCGATCGTGTAAGGTTTGAAGACTTCGTCCAAATTCCCGATCTGATCTTCAGCAAGACAGTCAGTAGTGCTAGTAAGACTACCTTCAAGATTCGTCTCGTCATCACCACCTCCGCAAAGCAGTCTTTTCTTGAAATCGACTTTACACTGATCTGGCCTCTCAATGACTTGATCTTGGACTCCATCGATCTCATCGCAAGCTTGCAAGACTGCCTTGTGAATCAAAGGGTACTTCGATCGAGGTATGAACGTTGGAGAGCTGGAATTCGCCAGCAGCGAGTTGACGTGAATTTGAAAGGCGTTGAGATGATTGTAGTCCCAAACTGGTGAACCTGCTATGATTCCATTGAATAACTCTGGTGATTTTTGAACCAACGAGAAAGCTTCCCTACCTCCAGTTGAGCATCCAGCGAAGTAAGATGGAAATCCTAAGGGATAGTATGAGCCGTTGTCGGTTCGCTTTCGAACTGTTGAAGTTGAAGAAGCGGTTGACGACGAAGCTGTCGAGCTTGGAGTCGATGAGATTTCTCCTTCCCCGTCCTCATCTTTGGCTGTTTCTTGAGAAGGAACGGTACCATAGAAGACAGAAGTGACCAACTGAGAAGCGATACCAGAGACTCTGATGCCTCTATATCCAAAGTCGATTTGTTCTTCGACGTTTCCAATGCTCCACGTAGTTTGACCTCCACTGCCAAAATGTCCAACGTTGGAACCAGATACTGCAATTCTCATTCGAATGAGCGATTGTTTCATTTCATCATATTCTGGCATCCCTCTTTGACCTCCATTCCCCGTGTGTAGATATCTTCCATTCCAACCTCTTCTTGAAGCCGGAATGAAGTTTCCTGGACAATAGGTTGGATTTGACTCTGGAGAAGTCGAATTCGAACCTGATCCCGATATTGAGCTTGGATTCGCATCTGAATCGAATGTTGAACTTGAAGTGGAAGACTCTGCTTCATCTTCGCCCTCGACTTTTTCCTCGAAATCGGAGCTGAAATGGACTTGTTGACGACGACGTTGTGTAGAGCCTAGGTCAACATCTACATCATTCAACTCGATGTCTATACCCGACTCATCGATCGTATCCTCGTCGGGAAGAGGTAGAAAGATTTCGAAGTAGGTTTTGGATGTATCGCTAGTCAGGATCGAACCACCAAAGCGACCTGGGAAAGAACGATGATGGGATCAATAAAACTTAAAGATCAGTTTCTTCAAACGCTTTTGAAACTGGATGAAGAGAGCCAAAAGTCGGCCACGAGCTGTAAATCAAGGCCATGCAGAAGGCAGACTCACAGAAGCTTGGTAATTTCCCAGTCTTTGCACCTTCTTTCCATTCTCCATAACCTTTTTCACCTTTAACATGTTGTTCCAAAAAGTCCCCTACACTTCCCACAGCCGAGTTGAGGTCATCTCCAGGGCTCAAACTTCCACTCGAGATGTCTTTGGCCAATTCTTTCTTGCTAGGATTGGTTCCCACTGGATAAAATTTGGAGAAAGGTTCAATCATGACGTATTTCTCTTTACTCTGATGAGATCCAGTTGCTAAAAGAGCAGGTATAGTTTGAGGAAGTAATGAACATGCTTCGGATCCTTTTGATTGATAGGTAGAACATGACGAAGTGGCGTTGAATTGAGGATAGATGAATGAATGGGATTGAACTTGAAGAGTTGAGAAAGAGATTAGTAACGCTTGAAAAAGTAATATTGAAGGAATTGAAATCATATCCAGATGAAGAGGATGTGAAATGGATGGCTTTTGACAAGAGACAAGATTGCCTTCTGATTAATTTTCTTTTCTCCCTTTTTGGCTTTGAGAATGAGTAGCCGTGGTAGGCTCCCTCTTTTTATATTATCTTGTTTGATGTACTTGTATGTAATGGGAAAGAGCAATAAAGAAAGACAGGAGGAAAATTGTTTCGAAACGATCAAGAGGCTCGTTCGGCACTAACGGCCTTTCCATCCTCTCTCCTGAACCTTGAAGAGATCTGAGGCTTGTAGGATCATCTTCTTCTCGCGTTTCTAAATTGCAACTCTCTCTTTGAAGTTTTTGGAGAGAAGTGGTCCATGGTTTGAGGGCAAGCGAGCAACAGTCGCTTCGAAGTCGTTCTTTCGTTTTCGTGCATCTTCAGTTCTTCACTCATCAGACCCAAGACTATTCATTCCCAACTTGATTTTTGATTTCATTATCTTTCAATATTTGGATTTCGTGATACAAAAAGGTGTGTTGTGTTCGAAAGGAGAGAGAGGGACACTCGTTTTCGAATAGTGATAGGTGGAGGGGGATTGCGAGTCGATGATTAACGAAAAAAGATTTGAACTACGAAAATTGGCAGTTAAGTAGTAAAGTAGAAGGAGAAAAAAAGAACCGAATCATCTTGTAAAAGTGGATACTTTTAGACGGTACCAGATTTGGCAATGGTGATGGTAGATCTAGTCTTTCCAGATGAAGTACCTTCCTTTTCGATGGACTTGACAATGTCCATACCATCTACGACTTCACCGAAAACGACGTGCTTTCCATCCAACCAAGAGGTGACTACGGTGGTGATGAAGAATTGAGAACCGTTGGTGTTTGGTCCAGCGTTGGCCATGGAAAGGAGACCTGGCTTGGTGTGACGAAGCTTGAAGTTCTCGTCGGCGAACCTAGAGAAGTAGGAGAGGAGGTTGAGAAAGAGAAAAGAAGAATTAGAGAAAAAGTTGGGGAAGTAGAAGTAAGGGGCTGTTGGAGAATGCAATCTCGAGAAGAAAAAGCTGTGATTTTGTGCGACGAGGTTTCGCTCTTCCTCTACGAATCTCCTCCATCGTACCAGCGACTGAACCTTGTTCAATTCGGATTGATATTTGATGCTAATCGTCTCTGTGTCCCGTCTCTTGCTCTCCCTTTCCCACGAAATCACGACAGCGAATCCGACCTCCACAATCTTTCCCATCTCGAGACACTCACTTGTTTCCGTAGATGGATTTACCACCAGTTCCGTTACCAGCAGTGAAGTCACCTCCTTGGAGCATGAATTCTGAAATGATGGCCAAGGTATAGAAGGTAGAACAAAGAGTGGTAGGGGGTATGAGCGAGATGATGATTGAGAGCTGAAGTTACGGCCCAAGTCAACTCTCAAGACACTCACCTGGAATGACACGGTGGAAGGAAGAACCTTCGTAACCGAAACCGTGTTGACCGGTACACAATTCACGGAAGTTCTTGGTGGTGTTTGGGACGACGCTGGAAGAGGAGGGGATGAGAAGAAGAAGAGGAGAGCGAGAGTTTTTGAAACGTGGAGAAGGTCAGTCGATTGATGACTTTGAGAGGATTGTATGATTACAACAAATTGCTATTTAGGTCTCAATTTGAAGAGTGAGAATGATGATCGTCCTTGAAGAGTAGCCAAGCTGATTGCCATGTCATCTTCTTTTCTTCCAACTATGCCCCATTCTCCCACCTATTGAGGACTCACTCGTCGTAAAGTTTGAAGGTGACTCTTCCCAAAGGAGATCCGTTCTTGGTGATGTCGAAGAAGACGTTGGACATGATTTTAGCTGTGGAATTGAATCGACGTGCGAAAGAAGGAGCGAAGGCCATGTGGTGGAGGGGGTTGAAAGGAAAAGTAGAGAGAGAGAGAGAAAGAGACTGAAAGTCGTAAGTGATTTGGATTTCAGTATGGAAATAAGACTTGCAAGGTGTGAATAGAAAGGATTAAAAATGTAAAAGACTCACTTTGTTGGATTTGGTTGGTGACGAAAAGCAAGTTTCAGTGAGGAAAGAAGAAAGAGAAAGAATGGAAAGAGCTCGAACGAATTTCGACAGTCCAGCCAAAGCACTCGTCGTATGGGCCCCTAGATCCTCCTTGAAAACCTTCCTTCTTTCTTCAAACTCAAGATACAACGATTCAGATAGCAAGAGAGGGAGGGAGAAGAAGAGACCCAGAGCAGCTCCTGCCTTGTTAGAAGACTCGTCACACAGCAGCCTCTTCTGATCCCCTTCTGCCTCGAGCTCGCCATCCTATTCTCTCTGAGCAAAGTCCAACGTTCAACGTTCAGAATTGCTCCCTGTCTTGAGTCTCGAACGAATTGTGCTGATCTCTCAGAGAAATCAGAGAAGACCAAGATTGGCTCAGGAGAGGTCATGATGAGCTTGGCCTGGTCTGCAATCAAAATGAGCAATGCTCGACTCTGGTCCTTCTAGAATGAGTACTGAGTCCGAGTCAAGAGTTCCAGCGATTAAGGTCATGGGGATCTTGTTCTAAAAATGAAGATAGAAGAGATGCCTTGGCAGCCAGGTCGAGAAAGAGAACGTCTTTGGGAATCTTTATCTTTCTTCCCCTCTCATTCCATCTCTTTTCTCTATCCTATTCCTTCTTTCTGAATCTCTCTACTGACCTCTATCCCTTAAACTGCTACATCATCATTGAAGAGTGAGTGGTCGATCGGTGGAATTTGCCGATCTGTCTAGAACAAACTCTTATCTTTTCTCCCTTTCCTTCTCTCTCCACTCATCCTCATCCTCTTCCAGTATCTCACTCGATAGTTACAGCTGGTAGTCGACTGGATTCCAATCAATCATGAATCCTCTAGCTTTCTTTCCACCTCCAGCTAGGACGTTATCTCGACAAGGAGGACCACCGCCAACTTCATCGACTTCATCTCATTCCCATTCCCATTCCAATTCCGTCTCTTCTTCTTCTCGACCTCGAACTCCGTCGATTTCTCAAAACCTATTGAAATCGAATCATCTATCAAGTTTGAGTACAACTTCCAACAATTCCAATTCCAATACTCCGAATGGAAGTAAAGATACTTCCCCTTCTGGTTCAACCATCAATCTATCTCAGAATTCAGTTTACAATCCAAACGATCCAGATGCTTTGCCTCCTCAGCCTCAAATCATTCATCATTCAAATTCAAAAAGAGAGAAATCAACAAGATCAACAAGTGGTGGGTCAAAAGATAAAGATAAGCAACAGTCTCAGTCGCAGCAACAGCAGCACTCAACTAATGCTTCAGGTTCTACAACTCCTGAATTGAGTAATTCAATCGCTTCTTTGACTTCACAATCTACTTTGACTCAAAATAACACGAATTCAACATCGAGCAATTCATCCATCATCGATCCTTCTTCCTCTTCTTCAATCTCCACCTCCCAATCCACAAGAGGAGGTCAATCTTCAACTCAATCTTCAAGGAAATTACCTCCTGGTTTGAACTTTGATCTTTTGAGATCCAATGAAGTAAATCAGGCTTACATTTTGGAAAAGAATAGTTATCCTCCAGAAGATTCTGCCAGCTTGGAGAAATTGAAGTGAGTGTAAGACCAACGTGGGTTTTCCTTTTCTTTCTGCCGAAAAGGGGATGAAGCAGGAGGCCAAGGAGAGGATGTCGTCATTCCCATCTCTTTGTGGATATCGTTTTCTCATCGGTCGATAGGGATTCAAACATCGAGTCTTCAAATGAAAGGGAGTTTGAGATCTGCAATGGATAGCATCGATTGAGTGGGGGTCTCAACCTCTATCTCCCCGTCTTCATCCTCTGACTTCTTTTCTCCTTCCCTTTCCCTCTTTTCTCATTCTCTTTCCCTCCTTCCAGATATCGACAATCGAATGCGCCTCATCTCTTCTTAGGAGCTTATCTACCTCAAGCTCCACCAAAGGTAGCAGGTCCCTTGACAGTCGGTTCCTTCTCTACAACACCTAGGAAGCTGATCGGTTACATTTGCGGAACTGCAGCTCCAGCTTTGACTCTACGAAGCATGTCAGTTCATTGCGCTGAAGAAGGTACACCTTTGGTTTGCATTCATTCAGTAGTGGTCGCAAAGGAATACAGACACAAAGGTGTAGCTTCTGCCTTATTGAAGGAATACCATCGAAGAATCAGAAATGCAGAGGAAAGTGGTAGAAATGTCAGACCTAATTCTGCTGGTGGAGGAAATTCGACTTTTGGTGGTTTGACTCCTTCTAATGGGACTTCTACTCCAGCTTCTTCAAATAGCAATTCGAATCTCCCTTCTACTTCAACCAATGCTATCACCTCTTTCTTGAACAAGAGTAAAGACAAGAACGCTTCCAAAGATATTTCGAGAGGTTATGAAGCTTTCGCTCTATTGGCACATGAAGAATTGACTGGTCTTTATGAAAAAGCAGGTTTCAAAATCCAAGGTCATAGTCATATCCAATATGGTTCTGGTGGATGGTTGGAAATGAGGAAAGATATCATTGAGAAGGATTCCAAACTCGAGGAATTGAGGAAACAAGAATTAGAAGAAGAGAGAAGAAAGGATAGAGAAGAGGGTAAATTGAAAATGGAAGAGAGTAAAAAGGAAAGAGAAAGGGAAAGGGAAGAAAAGAGGAAAGCTAGTCTATTATTGAATACCAACAACCTTACTAACAGTAGATCCAACAGTTTCGGTACTGGTGGAAATGGAAGTGCAAATGAAAGTGATGGAAATTCAGATTCACAAAATCAAATGCTTTCACCAATCTCGATGGATTCACCAAATACTTCTACTTCTTCCTCTACTTCTTCTCCTTTCCCACCTGGTATCACTCAAGAATCCATCTTGAACGCTTTAAGATCATCTTCCTTCTCTTCTTCTAAAGGAGGTTCCAATCCATCTCAACCTTATACTCAAGTTCTAGGTGCAACTTTAGCAGCAAAAACTCCTGCAGAAGATTCCTTTGCAGCTTTGGAAGCTAGATTGGTAAACGGTCAAACTGGAACCAATTTAGCTGAACTTTATTGTCCAATGGAAAATTGTGGTTCTATCTTATTAAAGAAAGGTTCTTCGAATTGGACTCTATGTGAATCTGGTCCTTTATTGGATCCTAAATTGAATTTGAATTTACCTGAAAAGAATCCAAGACCTCCTTCTGGACCAAACAATTCTTCAACTCCAATTCCAAAAGCTGATTCAATAGACAATTCTCCTAGAGCTCTGAGTTCTGTAGATAATCTTTCTGGAGCTGGTCCTTTGAGAGGTTTTTGGTCAGTCAATTCTCCAATGAGTTTTGAAAATGTTGGCTTTTCAAAGGATTTGGAATGGATTCCTCCTTGGGTTAAAGATGCAACTAGTGTCGAAAATGGTGGTGCTGGTGAAGGTCCTTCGAATCAAAGAACTGTACCTTCAATGATGAGTTCTTCTCCAGATGACAATAACAATAATGGAGAATCATCAGGAGGTCAAAAGGATTCAGATGGTAAACCTAAAAGAGAGAAACCAGTTAGAAAAGGGACTTGGAGAGAAAGAGTTAGAGAAAGATCTTTTACTGGAATCTTGTCTAGTCCTGAATCTGAATCTGGACCTTCTAAAAACAATTCTCCTTCTACAAAAGCAAAAGATAAGGAAACAACTACCAATACTCAAGATCAAAATCAAAATCAAGGAGATGATGGAGCTTATAATGAACCTCCAACTTTATCTTTACCGTCGAGTAAAAATAGAGATCCTTTGATAGTTAAGTTTATCACTTGTGGGGAATGTGATTGTGGTCCTTTGGGTTTCACTTTCATTCCTAAGAGATTGGCAAATGGTGGTTTGGCTAATGAAGTTGGAAAGGAAATCGATAAATCTAATAATGGAGATAATGGTGGTGGTAGAGATAGAACTGTTGGTCAACAGGAATTATTGGTGGCTGCTGATAGAGTCAGGTATAGGTTCTTGAATCGCTAAGAAGGAATGCGAGATCATACATTCCAAGAACTTTTTGAAACCTTAAGGTGATTCAAGTCTCTCTCTCTCCATTCTCCAAAAACCAATCAATTGACCTCCCATCCAGTTCGACTTCGATGTCGTCTTTTTTTTTCTCTTGTCAAATAGTTTCGAGCGTTACAATCCTTTTCACTTCCTCTTCAAGTCGCCGTTCTTAGAGTCTCGTCTGTAGTAGTAACGTCTCTTCACATGCCATCTTTGTCTTTCGCTGTTTGGTCCTCTTTAATACGATAACGAATACACGAATTAGGGATAACTCTGAGTGAATCGGATACCCTTTTTATGTTGTGATGCAAGAGAACAGATCGAAGGTATGAGAGAGCTCAAGTAACGAGATTGCTCGTCGTTGACTCTTTCCGACTAGCTCTTCCCCCAATTTTCCCTAAACCCGTTCTCTCTGAATCGTATTGACTTTCCAGGAAAAATATAAACGAATCTTACACTCAAGACGAGGACGAAAGAAAGAGACTGGATGGAAAAAGAAGAAGTCTCCTGTCGAAACATGGGCGCGAGAGTTTTCGAGGTCTGTCATCTTTTGAACCCTCTCTCGACTTTTTTCACTCCCTTGTTTGGATTTCTTACAATGTCTTGAGTCTGCCAAAAACCTCGGATGGAGCGTCCCTCTCTGCATCCTTCTCGCAGAGGCCAAAAGGACTCGATTTTCTCTCAAGCCCACAAGTCGTCTGTCGAGATTTGGAGTTTTGGAAAAACGGGCCCAAAAAATCACGTTCTTTCGTCCTTCCTCGCCTTCCATTTCGATCTTTCCTTCGTTTAATCTTCATTTGGAAGTTTTCAGAGGGTCTCTTGTTGACCTCTCCTCTTGCATCTCCATGAGTCTCTGACAAGAAGTGGCGACGAGCTGACTTCCAGACCAAACTCTTTCTTTACTCCTTCTTTCCAGCCACTAAATGATCGGTTCAATCCGAGAGGTAGAGCTCAGGTTTGGAGCCGCCTCAAAGGATCTTTTCTTTTTTTCCTTTTTTCTGTCAAAGGTATTGGAATCCAACGGCAGCTAAGTAATCAACACAAAACGCCATTAAAACAAAAGTTTGTTAGGGAGAGTAGTAGAAAAGGTGAAGAAAAGATCTGGACGTGCTGGGGAAGGGCAAATAGAGGGAAATCAGAGATGAAAGAGACGGAAGAAGTCGAGAAGTTGAGAAGATGCACTCAGAGAGCGGGTAGAGCAGATCTCACTCGAGAGCCGATTGACTCTGGAATGGACTGAACAGGGTAGAGAAGCTACCTGGGATGGACCAGAACGCAGAAAAGGGGAGAAAATGGAGGGCCAGACTGCGAAAAGCGACGAGATGAAACACGAGCCAAAGTCGATTTTTTTTGATTTTTTTTTTTTTTTTTTTTTTTTTTTTTTTTTTTTTTTT